>VXAU01003005.1:303043-358630 GCA_013399695.1 Formicarius rufipectus | reverse complement strand
CTCCCGCACGGCGTGCCACAGCCGGTGCTTGTCCCTGATGTCCGCCGAGGGGAAGCGGGCGCCGCAGAGGTGGCAGGCGAAGGCGAGGGACCCGCGCTCCGGCGGGCTGAAGGCGGCCGGTCGCACTGCCCCGTGGGTGCCCAGGTGCTTGCGGAGGTAAGCCTGCCGCCGGAANTGGCAGGGCAACTGAAGATCTTGTGGCACTCGGGGCAGCGATACTCGACGCGCACGATGCGGGAGCAGCGGTGCTGGGCGAGTGCCAGCGGATCCGCGTACTGCTCCTTGCACAGCTGGCAGATGAACTCGCCCAGCGGCGTGCGCCCCGCCGGCGGCCCCGGCCGGCCCTCGGGCCCCTCCTCCTTGATGCGCAGCCCCAGCACGGGCGAGGTGGTCACCTCGTCGGCGAAGCTCAGCTTCCGCGTGGCTTTGCCCTTCTTGGCCGGCGCCTTGGCCCGCGACGGCCGCTTCAGCGCGGGCACCGGCGGCGGCGGAGGGGCGGGCAGCGGTGTGCGCGGCTGCAGCAGCAACTGCTCGGCGGGCGGGAAGGAAGCGGCCAGGGGGAAGGACTCGGCGGAGGCGGGGGAGCTGAGGCACCGCTCGAAGAGAGCCGCCCTCGGGCCCGCCGCGCTGCACGGCCCTGTCGCCCCCCAAGCGGCCGGACCCTCCGGCGGGGTGACCCTGGGGCCGCCGCAACCGCCGCCGGAGAGCCACGTCGCGGGACAGGCGGCGGAGGCGCCCTCTTCCTCGTCGCCCTCCTCCTCCTCCTCCTCCGCCCCCTGTCTAGGAGTGGGGCCGTCCCCAGCGGTGAGCGGCGGGGGCGGCGGGGCGGGTGGCGGGTCCCGATCCCGCGGGCGCGCCCGGTAGGAGCCGCCGGGGCGCCGGCTGCGCTTGACGAGGAAGCCGCGCGGCATCGCGGGCAGGTCCGGGGCGTCAGGAGCGCAGCGCCACCAGCCTGACCGGGCTTTATACCGCCGGTGCCCGCTCCCGCCCGGGCGTCATCCGCCCTCCGGCGGCCGCGGCCAATGAGGAGGTGGGGCCGGCGCTGGCGGCGGGGGGCAGCGGCGGCCGGACCGGACCGGGCTGCGGCTTCCAGTGTCGGGGCGGGCGCCCTCGGGATGTGGGGACGGGGTAGGGGGGTGTCCCGGGGAGCGCGGGGCCCTGCGTGACTGAGTGTGGTGTGGGGCTGGGAATGGGTCCGAGACGCGAGCGATCCGGGCCGGGTCACGGCCTCTGCCCCGCGGCCGGGCAGGGCTCAGCCGGAGCGTCTGTCGTGGGTGTATGTGCCAGTGCCTTCATCCGCCGCCGGGGCCGCACGGACTGCCCGGCACACCTTTCTGCTGAAAGGAATCAGAGCTGGGACCCGGCTCCGTCCTTCTGCAGCGCCACATCGGGAGTTTTCTCACAAGTAGCCAGAAAGCTCCAGTATTGCGGTGAGCTCCCAGTGCAAAAGCAGGGCTGCCACCGCCGCGTAAAATGCTAAATCACGGCTCTGCGTAGTGGCCGTGGCTGTGGTCCCCTGGCAGCCTCATCCGCGGGCAGCCCCCGAGCCCAAGGGAGGCAAGACTGAGGTGTGGTGCAACAAACTGCGAAAGCACCCGAACCAGTCCCCACCCCGCCCCGACGGAACTGCCGTGAACCTGATGACAGCTGATGCCCCCCTGGAACAAGACAGAAGTTGTGCTTCCTAGACCATTAATCGCCTTTTTAGAAACGCTGCTGTTCCAGTGCGGAATGAAACGCACGGGCAGCGGGTTCTCAGCAGCCCTTCCGGCCCTACCGCGTGGTACCAGCATCTCCTGTTTGAGCGCTCATGAATCCGAGCCCGGGTTTGGAGGTAGGACAGGGTTGTCCCTCCCGTAGACCTGCTGCCCGCAGTATACACGAGATGGCGTGCCATTGGAAATGAACGCGCTAAAGCCTCACTCCCGCCTCTGCCCCTTGACATCCGTTGCCAGGGTAGGACGGTCGGACTCACCGTGCTGGGAGCATCCCCTGGCCGGAGGAAGTAGAGAGTACCAGGAGAAAGAAAGAAACCGCCCTTCTGGATCGAGAGGCTCTCCAGAAATGGCAAGAAAGATCAGAAGCTTTCATGCAAGACCAGAACTTGCCCCACCTGCTCAAAACACTCATCCGCTTGTCTGTGTAAGTGCTCTGATTGCATTTTATTTTTTAGCAAAGTCTTAATAATATTTTACATTTTCCTCCATTTCATTGTTGCACTAAATCTTAGTTTAGTTGATGGACTTACCCTTTGTTAGTACAAACAGCCGTAATTGGGACCAACGAGCCCCACTTTTGTGCTGAAAGGTCACTTCACTGACTGGCTGCATGATTTTACCTAACAATTTTTACCTTTGTAATTGGACTTCCCAGCTCTATTTCTCATTGAATAACTGGATCTCTGGTTACAGATCCACTATTTCATACTGTTCGTCTGAGCAGCATGTAAATAGTTTTCTCAGTTTTCCCTTGTAAACAATATTCCTATTAAAGTTCCATTTGCTTTTGTCAGGTTGCAGAAATAGTCAGTGGTAGGAATGCCCAGTTCTGAAATGTCCTATTCAGCTTCCAGTCCCAAGAGGTGAGGAACCCAAGGATGCCTTTTCCTGCACAGTAGTGGCAGGAGACACAGTGGCAATGGGAAAGCAGATGTGTTAAGTGTTTACTGGAACTCCAAACATTTTTCCAGTAAATGCTGTAGGCTGAAGTTGCTCTGATGATCATGATCGGACATGGCTCAGACATCACAAGAAGGCTTGGGGGGTAGCTTAGAGTCTTCCCTCACTAATTTGCACATGTGGAATCGCTGCTCCACCTGTCCACCTGCTGCCCTTTCTGCTGTGCTTCTCAGCTTTTCCCGGTGATTTGGTGCCTGTCTGTGCCTCCTTCGTGTTCCACAGTGCCCTCCAGCACAGCCTTCTTGTAGACTTCTCAGTTTGCCTCCAGTTTATGGTCAGTTTCTGAGGTGGAACCCAAAACTGCAGAACCCATCATCCCATCCTTGGTCTTGTTGCAGCATGTGGCCGTGCCCACAGATCTCTGTCAAAAACACCAGAAAAATTGCATTGGGATTCAAATTGTTACAGCTACCTTGTGTCTCGTTTCTCTCAATAAACATACTGGTTTTCCCAGGTTATCACTGCCCAGTACAGACTCCAAGTGCTCTGGCTCCCATTAGAAGGGTCATTATTCTGAGATTACAGGTTATTTCCCCTCCCTCCCTATGTTTACAAGAAAGTGCAACCCTGACAACTGGCCTTAACACCCAACTCTCACAGTTTCTAAGCTTTCCAGACTGTTACGTGGTTTATCTTTTTGCCTTCATCCTTCACTCCTTCAGAAAATTTTATAATTATAAAATTCTGATAATTTATAAATATAAATAATACTCTTGTGCATACACAGAAACAAATCCTGTGACAATTTGCTGGATTTTTTTCCACTGAGTTATTCCATTCCATTAGTCCCATCACACAGCTGAGAGTACCGCACCTCACTGTCCTGATCATTATACAACAGGGGAACTTTATTTGAGGTCCAAGCTTTCCTAAGCAAGGAACTGAATGATGTTATTGCTTCTGACCTTACACTGCATTCTCTACACTCTGATAAAATCAGATTGGCCTTGATTAAACATATTAGCTGCTTACACATGAGACTCATCCTTAGATGACCTTAGATTAACCAAGGGGTTAATCCCACAGTAAATAGGAAATCAAACTTCTAGTGGAAAAATGCAGTAGCTGGTGGGAAACTGGCAGAGTGAAGACAAGAAGAACCAGTTCCTCCCCTCGAATCCTTTGCTTTCTCAGTCCATTCCCTCCTTTCTGGTTGAGGTTGAATGCTGGTATGTTAGGGAATTGAAACAAGACTAGTACTGCATTGCTCTGCCTCCCTTTTTGTGGAAGCTTCTCATTTTGTGTGAAGGGACTTTTACCCTTGTTCATAACTTTGCTGCTAAAATAAGCCTGTGGGACTTGTTCAAGCCTTGTCAAGATCCAGTGGTGACTGGGCCAACCTCTTGGAGACCTTCCAAAGTGAGAATAAACTTCAAGTTCCTCTAGATACCTTTCCCTGTTGGGTGCCTTCTTTTTAGGGACATGGTTTAGTGGTGGACTTGGCAGTGCTGGGTTTATGGTTGAATTTGATGATCTTAAATGTCTTTCTCAACCTAAATGATTGCATGATTTTGTGATTCTGGAGGATGCTCCATCCAGTTGCTCAGGTGGCTCCAGAGTACAGTACCAGCAGCTCATCACTCGGGTCCTTCTACATCCCAGCCATCCAAGGATTGTCATTTCTGGCTGCAAGGTAGGAATTCCATTACTTTCAGCCCCAACCATGTCTCCAGCAGCTCTAGGACACCTGGAAGCCTATGCAAACACTGGAAAGGATGGGTAGCATGGTTTACAAATAAAGCATTGTCAAGGAAATGGGCAGCTGCATTTATGTTTTTGTGCAGTCTTGTGGCACAAACAGTAGGAGGAATGTATGACAGAAATGCCAGCTGGGACGAAGAAGGCTTTGGGTGAGGTCTGGTTCTCAGAGAAAACTTTCTCAGGTCTGAGGGAGTAGAAAGAAAAAGAGAAATGCCTTTTGCCACTTAGTAAAAGAAAAAACAACCACAACTTTAAAAAGAAAAGTTAAAAATAAAGCAGAATATAACTATAAGCAAAGGATTAAAGAACATTTCTGTCCTTCATGTTTCCCCTCCCCACCACAAAAAAAAATAAAAAATTGTTGTGGTTGAGTTTTTCATACTGAAGGATTTCAAATAAAGTTGACTTTTAAATCTTCCCCCAACATCTGGTTTGTAACTAATGGAGCAGTAAATGGGAGGGAGACAGAAGCCGCTTCAGAAGCCTGTCCTTGATACATGACCCTCCAGCCATGTAGCTAGATGAGCAATCCCACCCCGAGGCTCCAGCACTTACACAAACAAAATCCAGGCTGGTTCTGGTGGCAACACAAGACATTTCATCTTCCCCCCAGAATGAGGCTGCCAATTATCTTGCTGCAGTTGGGAATTTGATGCTGGTGACAGACATTGAAGGAAATATCTGCATTACGAGGATATGGATTGTCTAATATAACTGACCTCACTAGAGCCTTAATTGTGTTTTATTTTACCTGAGGACAATCTGCTTCAAGGGGAAAATGATGTTAACAGCTGCTGTGTTTTCTTAATTGCTCAAATAGTAACAAAAAGCTTTCTGTAAGGGAAGGTAGAAAACAATGTTCTGTGAAGGTACTTGGGTTAGAGAGATATGAAGGGATTTGAAGACACTATGAAAACATTCAACCTTCCTCTGTTCACAAATGAAGTGATGCTGTGAGTTTGCCATGCTACTGTCACTAAGGTGATATTGGGAAGACAGTGCTGCTGTGGCTCCCATCTCTACGTGGTAATTGAGCAGCTGTGTAAGGGCCAAATGAGCACTCTTGTATTTTGGTTCTTCCCCACCTCGATCTGCATTAACCCATCACAGGGACACCAGGTCCTCTCCAGGTAGCAACCTCACATTCCCAAATCTATACAAGTTACTGAAGAGTCTCAATGGAACCATTAAGACTTTTTTACTTCATTACAGATTTCAGCTCATACCCCACACGCTGAAGCCATTTACCATGACAAATTTGCCTGCCATGGAGTTATTTATTGATCTCACCATGTCATAAATAGGAAGATTTGGCTTCCTTCAGCATGAGGTATACTCAGCAGTCTGTTCCCTACAAGCATGTGTTGCAACTCACTGAAAAACGATCTCCTTGTACAGAAGGTCGTGGTTATGAGTTATATGGATGGCATTGATGTCTTTCAAGGAGGTTGAGTCCCTGCTGCTCTTGGTGCAGATGTGTGTGCAGACAGGGGGACAGCTCAGTACGTGAAGAGAGCAGCAACTGAAGAGACTAGAAGGCAAGACGGCAGAAGGATGGGAGAAATGAAGCCTGAGTGGTGCCTATGATGCATGCTTGACTGGGAAGCTCCATGCCTGCCTCCAGTGAAGTTCAGGTGGGATAGAAAAACATGAAGTTTGCCTGCTTTCCCAAAAGGGATCAATCCATGAGGCTTTTGGAGAGCAGAGATCAAGATCAGGTGGATCACAGCCACAAATATTTTAATTTGTTATGGTCACACTTCGCCCTGTTCTTGTGCTAGCACTGGAGCACATTCAATTCTGCAGAAACATGGTTCAGGGAAATGAGCCCTCAGGAAAATATTTACCTTTTCTTCTTTCTCCACCCCACCATAATTTTTCATGCCCCTGTGCCAAGGCCACCTTATTCAATAAAATTCTTCTGACTGGGAGGTGCAACAGGCAATTCCCCTGGGCTGTTGTTCAAGACCTTTCTCCCATCCCTACTTTGTGATACCCTGTCTATTTCCCCTTCAGTTTTCTCCAGGTCCCATCGAATTCCCAGGTCCCTTTCTTGCCAGAACTGCAGGTATTTCCTGCCAGAGGTATGCTATTGCATCTTTGCTTGCCTATGCAAAGGAATGGCAGGATTTATTGTGGAGAAAGGTGCAGGTATGCCCTGACCACTGCGAAGCAGATGGCAGCGCAGGAGCCAGCACTGCCAGCAACAGTTGCAAAGCAGCAGATGGAGCATGTGAGATGGTGTTAAGGAAAACCAGTGGCAGAGAGTGGGAGAAGACAAGCAAACCAACACAGAAAGCTGTCTAGAAACAGCTAGGCAGAACAGCATCCTAAAGAAACAAATAGGAAAACTGCATTACGAGGAAATAAGCATCTGAACTGGGTGCCTGCACCTCAGGAAAGCAACAAGGAGGGTGATAGCTCCCAAAAGAAATGGTGATTCATCTTTTTGCAGGGAACGTGACAGAGAAGTGCAAAAGAAAGGCAGAACTAAGCCAGAGGCCTGCTGCTCTTTTCTGACAGTGCACCTCCAGCTTCTGATCCCAGTCACCCTGTTCAACCCCTAAATGAGACCTGGCAAATACTCATCATGCACAAAGCTTTAAAGAGGCAAGGCTGCAGCGCTAGCTCTCGGCAGGTGTGTCAGGCTGAAGGCTCTGCCTGTTTTTTGTGGGCAAACACCTATGGACGACCCTGGGGGGCAATGGCAAAATGCCCTGCTGACTGATGAGGTAGGAAAAGCAAAAATGCAGCAGTGCTTCATGATGATCCACAGCCAGAGCTCCCCCTCAGCTGCCTCTGGGAACCAGCACCTCCAAGAGGGCAAGGGCAGTGGCGGCTCAAGGGGGTTTCCAGCAGAACCTGAAGGGAAAAGCAGCACCAAGGCAAAATCATCAAGTGTATATATCATTGTTTTGAAAATATTTTTTCCACTTAGTGCTGTTTACTCCAAAGTCAGGCAGGGGACTCAAAACCAGCATCAGTCTCCAAGTACTGCAAACGTAAGTGATCCCTAGCAGTTGCCATAAGGGTTCTCCACGTACATCTGTTTTGCTCCTTTCATGACATTTGATTAAAGTTTTGCTAACCTAACTATTAATTAAAGTGCTTGGAGGCAAGGCCTAAATTTCACTTCACCTCCCAAATTCATCAGCTCCATCCTCCTCCTCCTCCTCCGAATATGTTTTGCTATAAATTACTGGCACTGTTTCTGTTGATAGTCAACATAATCAAACATTTGTAAGCATGCTGTCTCTTCAATCTGTTCAGTTGATGCACTTTACCTGATCTTTCATTAAAGTAATCAAAACACTTGCTGTGCCACGTCTAATGAATGTTGCATGTATGATTAAGTACTTTCATTCATATTGCAAGTTTGATTTAATGTAATCTGCCTTTCAGACAGCCATTAGCTGAGCTCCTGCGTGAATTCGATTAATTGGCTGAATTCTTCCAGATGTCCATTAAGTATTACAGGAATTTCTATGTAAAAACAGCAGGGACCATCTAGCGAAGGAGCAAACAATGATACGTTATATTGCTGCCATGACTTACAAAAAGCTGGATTCATTTTCATTAATAAAACATCTGTACTGCTGCACAGCTATGCATCAAAATGCATTTATTTTATATGTTTATTTTTCTTATGACTATAAATAGACAGTTAAACAGAAGCACAGTATGTTCAGTTGGAAGACACAAACAGAACTGTATCAGAAATGAAAATCGCACTAAAGAATATCAGAGTTAGGGTGTTGTAATAAACATGGCAACGACTCCTATGTCCGCATGGTATTTCTTAGAATAAAGACATTTTTCTTAGACCTTGATGAATCCAAAAAATGGTCAGCTCCTTGGCTGAGATGTCTTGTGCCTAGTTTATGTTTATATGTACCTTTAAGTGGGAGGAAAAATGCACTTCAACATTTCTAACGGGTATGGGGTAAAAAGAAAAACTGTCATTAAACAGTTTTTCTTCATTCTCAAAATGAGATTTTTTTTTTCTCCCCCTAAAGTTGCCCATCTGAAAGGAATCACTTTTTCCTATAAAGCAAAGCCCCCAGAAGCCAGTGTGTGTGTCAGTGCCTACTGTACCCAGCCCATGCAGGGAGTGCTGCTGTTTCTGTCTCCACAAGCAGAAATAGCTGTCTTCACTTCCTGCTGACCTTGCTGAATCCAAGAGCACCTTTCAAAGGATCATATGAGATCTCAGGACCTCTTTGCCCTTTTCTCCTCTCCACATGCCTACCCTTCTCATCCTCAGGAATGAGCCTCTGGGGCAAACTGGAGAAGCCTGTCAGGAGTTCAGTGCTGATCCTGAAGCCCTGAGCTAAGCATAGCTTCATTTTCCTGAATGTGTGGCATCTGTCCTCCAAGTCCGGGAGCTGTAGGGTTCTACCTCTCACCACTTGAAATCACTGGGCTCTGCCAAATCAGGAGCTGAGGAAGGGAGAGGAGCCACAGCCTTGCACCAGTGTTGCAAGTCTCTCTGGCAGTGCTTGGGAAAGTGGCTCCATCCCGCTCAGAGAACAGCCAGATCACACTCTTCCCTCTCTTCCCTGCCTTGGTCTTTCCCACCTGCTGCACAGCCTTATAAATATATTTGGTCCTTGATGTACCACTCTCGTGGTGGGGAAATTATTGCTGCTTTCCAACACTGACTCCCCTGCCCAAATTAGCAGCAGCTGGTATAAGCCAGTTAATTTTCAAAGGCTGTTTAAAAGATTATGGATTTGCTTGAGACATCTGAAATAATATTGTTCAGCAAAACTCAAACTGTACAACAAAAGGGATTGATATTTACTAAACTGTGACTCTTTTTTTCCCCCAGAAGAGTCACTGCACTGGTCAAAACCTTGCTTCTTTATGTACACATTCTCCTCTGCTTTCACATCTTTCTTTGTCTCTTGCTTTTGTTGCTGTGTTCTCCATTATCATCCTATAGCAACTGTACCCATAAAAATCTTGTACTATCAGTATATTATTTTATCAATATCATCTGTATTCTGCTATGAAAAACACTTTAAGACAAATTTTCTACCATAGTTGTGCTGTGAGACTCATCTCTAGCACCCACGTAATCTCATAAAAGCGTGGCCCTGTTGTACCTAAATCATTACACTAACTCATTGCAAGTGTATCCTGCCAGTGACAGGGGAAAGTAAAACTCAGAGAACTAATTGACTACCTTGATCTCTCTTACAGGGGAATTTTCTTAGCAGAGAGAGCAGTGGGTTGGCTGGAGAAGAGGAGCAAGTGGCAAGCAGGAGGTGTGACAGGCTTTCTTCAGCAACAGCATCACTTTATCCCTTTGAAATGTAAGAAATCTGGCTCTCAATGCAACAAAAACAGTTTCCAGGTTTTTGCAGAGAAGAAAATTGTGTAAAAATCATCTCTAGGTGACCAGTCTAAAAATGAAATGCAGCAATGCAAAGCAAGCCTCTGCTAGTTTCCAGAGCTGTGTAGGAAAGTCACATCTTTTCTAAAAGAAGTCACATCTTCTTTTGAAGCCCAAGAGATTTAAAAATTAAATTAGGGGGCTTTGTTAGTGATGTTTTTCTAATACAAATGTTTTGAAATCCCTGCCTTTCATGTGTCTCTTACAAATAAGCAGAAATGTGTGAGTCATCTTCACTTTTAATTCCTTTAATAAATTCTTACCTCACCCACTAAGGTCTAAACAATTCTTGTTTCTGTAATAATCCCTTCCTCGCTGGTAAATATTGCTCTCAGACAGTATCTTTTTTGGAGGTTCATTATATTCATTCTGTGGCTGAGACTCATTATACTCATTTATTTAAAAGAACAAAATTACAGCAAATGCCTGCATTTATCATATCTCCCCTTACATGATATATTATATATTACATTAAATATATTTTATATATTCTATTAAATATATTTCAGTGAGAAGGTCCAGCCCTCTCACAGTTTTGAAAAGAAACAGTTGGCCTTCCTTTCTAGCCATCACTCCTTGAGAAAGGAATACTGAAAGGCAGTGGTAGCCTAAACTCAGTTACTAAATTAGACTCTTCTGACACTAATGGGAGACTTGGCAAAAACAGGAAAATAATTTATGACCTATTTGAATATTTTTAATTATAAAATAATAATAAAAACAAAAACAAACAAACAACAAAAACCCAAACAAACAAACGAACAAAAAACTTTGATAAATAATTAAAAAGCAAATGAAAATACCACTCTAAGGCATGGTGAAATGGCATGTGTGGAACTAGTCCAAGAAATAATTTGGTTACCTAAGGACAGGTTTGAGTCTTCGTGAAGTATCAAATTCTCACTGAAAAGCTTGTCAAAAAGAGTTTACAACTTTTACACATGAAAAAGTCCTCAGCCCTTCAAACGAATCTTTCAATAATCTGACATTCATGGAGTGGCTTCTCTTCATGTTATTCCCATCCTCTCTTCATATTATTCCTATCTCCTAAACCAAATACCCCCAAAGTCCTAGAGGGGCACCCACTTCTGTTCACACCCAACCATATATGGCCCTCAAAAGAGAGGTGCTAACTGGTCTGGAGTCATAGCAAAACGTTTTTGAGATACCTATATAGATTATAACAAGCACAATTATAAAAATGGAGAGTAGTTTGGCCTCAGGGAGCTGTAAAATACATTTTTAACTAGGCCATTGATATAATAGAGACAAGATGAAAAACAAGTGAGGAGTGCAAAGGTTTGGCTGCGTGGCCATTCTGGGAACTGACTGAAAAACAAGAACAAAGCTATTCAGAGCAGGTCATTAAAGAAAAAAAAGTCTTAAACAAATCTAAAAGACAGGAAATAGAAATATGACATGGTCACTTACAAAGCAGAGGTCAAAAAGACATCAGTAATTAATGATGAAAAGATAAAGAACCAAGCACTTAATTTCAAAGGAATAGTCAGGGAAGGCATAATGGTACTGTGAGCAGGAAAAAAGGACTTTGCAGAAGTAAATGGAAATGAATAAGATCTCAATAGGGGAAAAATGGATAATTGAAACAGTAGAAGAACTGAAAATTGCTGTAGAAATTCACCTGGAACATAAATCAGTTATTCAGGACCAAGGGTGAAATACAGTTTTGAATGGGTCCATTTTTTTCAAAGGGACGTCCAGGCACACAGTGCCAATTTTCCTCTGGTATTTTTCCATTGCAGTTTTTGTGCATGAAAAACATAGGTGAAAATGTCTACCATGTTTGGAAGTTTAAAGACTACTTTCTGAAATGCAGACCAATGGACTTTACCTCTCTTTCATGAAAAGACCCCTACTGGAACAAAGGGGTGGGAGGCAGAAGCCAAGAAAAATGGAGAACCGTAGATGTTTTGAAACCCACGCCTGTTAGCATCTTCCCTTGTTTTCTTTTTTCTGAGCTTCAGCTCAGAGAAGGAAAACTAGATAATCATAGACTCATAGAATGGCTTGGGTTTAGGTTGGAAGTGACCTTAAAGATCATTCAGTTCCAACTCACCTGCCATGGGCAGGGACACTTTCCACTAGACCAGGTGTCTCAGAGCTTCATCCAACCTACCCTTGAACACTTTCAGAGATAGGACATCCACAGCATCTCCAGGCAACCTCTTTCAGTGCTTCACCACCCACACAGTAAAGAATTTCTTCCTAATATCTAACTTAACCTACCCTCTTTCAGTTTGAATCCTTATCCTGTCCCTATATGCTCATGTAAAAAGTCCCTCTCCAGCTTTCTTGTAGGCTCCCTTCAGGTACTGAGAGGATGCAATTAGGTCACCCCAAAGCCTTCTCTCTCCAGGCTGAACAACCCCAAATCTCTCAACCTTTCCTCATAGCAGAGGTGTTGCATCCCTGGAACCATCTCAGTGGCCCTGCTCTGGACTCAATCTAACAGGCTGATGTCCTTCCTGTGCTGGGGACTCCAGAGCAGGGCACAGCACTCCAGGTGGGGAGTAGAGGGGCAGAATCCCTTTCCTCAATCTGCTGCCCACACTGCTTCTGATTTAGCCCAGGGCACGATTGGCTTTCTGGGCTGCAAGTGCATGTTGCCTGCTCATGTCCAGCCTCTCATCCACCAGCACCCCCAGGTCCTTCTTGGCAGGGCTGCCCTTGACTTGTTCATCCCCCAGCTTGTGCTGATACCAGGGGTTGCCAAGCACCTGGTACTTGGTCTTGTTAGATCTCATGAGATTCCCATGGACACACTTCTCAAGCCTGTTTAGGTCCCTCTGGATGCAATCCTGTCCTTCAGTTGTGTCAACAGCACCACTCGGCTTGGTGTCATCTGCAAAGTCACTGAGGGTGCACTCGATCCCTTCATCTGTATCATTAATGAAGATATTAAACAGCACTGGCCCCAGTATGGACAGAGAATGTCCTGGTTATAGTAGCCAGGATCAGTTTGTCACTCTGTGGCTGTGTGTTCTAAACCCTCTATGTCATTTTTCTCAGGAACTGCTCACAATGGACCATTTGCAGCAGCTGCCTAAGGCACACCCGACCCCTCTGGCTACAAGATGGGTGTTTAGGAACTTCTGTGGGATAAGGAAGTTTTCCTGCCTTCACACTCACCTGAGGGGTCATGTCTGCTAATGGGACATTAGGGATGCCAAAAATATGCCATTGTTCAGCTCACAGAGTAAATCACCCATTGGGAAACTCTCCACCCTGGGGGAGGGATTGGGCTTTTCCATCAGAGCCCAAACAGAAATAAGCTTGGGGTTTTGGGACAGGGAGTTCTCTTCAGATCCAGAGGAGGACCAGAGCCTCAACCGGACTGAGACTGCCACCGGACTGCAGCCATCATTTTCATCAGCAGGTTTCTTCCTTTCTTCTTACTTAGAACTCAAGGGTGCCATGTGGTGTTCAGCACAGGGGTTGGTGAGCTCCATTCTTCTCGTGCCCCATTGTGCTGGGCAGTACATCAGTTTTTGTGGCACAAACCAAGTTTCCTTCTGTATCAGTGTATTTTGTGATCTTTTATTAAATTGTTATTCTGACTTGTAATCCCAGTGTGAACTGGGTTCATTTCTTCTGCCGGTTTAACTCTAAACCAGCACAGAGAGGGACATCACTTGTTGCTGATGTCCATTGAGACACTGAGTGATTGAAGGCAGACTGTAAAACAGCAAAGGACAGCCAAGATCATACAGCCTCAGTTTCTCTCTGGCATTGTAACAAAAGGAGATCATCTCAATGGGGAAAAAAAAATTAAAATATGAGATGAAGGTATGACTTTCTTACAATCACTGGTGCAGGAGATTGTCCCACGAGTTCCACCTGAAGAAGATGAGAAAGAGGCAATAATCTATATTAAAGAATTGTTTCAGTTTATTTCTCCAAGAACTGTATGAAAAGACTCCTTTGCAAAAATCCACAGTTGTGTTAAGTGGTATCTTAAGCAGGTCACGTTTTGCAGAATAAACAAACCTAACCTTCTCCTCTCCTGGTTGAGTCTCCTGATGCTGGTAAGCAGATCCCCTGTATGTGGAATGTCAGAGCCTTGCACAGAGGCACATGGGGCAGTGCAAAATTTATCTACTCTTCAGAAGATACTGCCACACCAGAGGTTTGATGCATTATGTAGTCATGCACAAGCCCACCCATCAGACAGTGACTGCTCCAGCTCTATCAGAAGGATTGATAACCACATCACCCCTCTACTGCAAAGCCAGCTACTGTAATTCCCAGGGGCTGGACAACAACACTGAACTTTTACCTGAAGGAGTAATCCAAAGTGCCATGGACTGTAAAATACAACGAGGCTGTTCTGGGAGAGAATTGGTGACAGATCTCCCTGGTACAGCTGTGAGTCTTGGGCAGTAAAGGAAGACATTTGTGGTAGCTGCTCTGTGTAAAGGTGACCAAGGTTAGCAGAAAAGACATGGCACCATGTCATGGTGCAATTCTCCTGCTGTACCCTTACATTAAGGGTGATCTCCACCACAGAGCTCCACAGTTGTGCTCCAGTGCTACAATAAGCTGTATTTCAGTTGACTCAGTATGGATATTGCACCCACTGGAATGAAGTTTGCATTCAAACAAAGCTGTTTTCTGGTGAAGTCATTAGTTCCTTTGAAAAGGAGAAGCAAGCCTGATATCAGCCTTCCTCACTTTAATTACTGTGTTTTCTTAGTGCCAGAAATCTCCCATGGATTCAGCAATCAATTCTCGGGAAAAGGACAGGTGAACAAATAACACATCTGAACTGAAAAAAAGAAAAAAGGTATGAAATAGAGAAAAAAAACCCTACAATGAAAATTAGTCCAGTTTTTCATTATCATCTGACATCCTTGCATCTTCCTTTTCCCATCACCTGTCTTTCCTTGCTCTCCTTTTCCCTGTAGCAGCTTCATCTGTGAACTGGCTCTTCAGCAGTATAAGGCATTTGTTTCTAGCTGCAAAGATTTCTTTTTACTTTGCCAGGAACACATTCCAACATTAATAGTTGTGGCATTTCCAACGTAAGTTTTAGCCTCCTGACACTATTAGCAATCTACAGCTGCAACACTGTAAAGTCCACACACGTGCATCATCCCCTAACCTCCTACTTGGGAGAATGGAGCCCAAACAAGAAACTAAGGAAGAAACTTGGAAATGTAAAAACATACAAATCAGACTGGACATTATTAAAGTCTGTCCCAAAAATGTAATTATTTTTCCTTATCCGTTTCTTTTTACAATGTGCATATAATTCTATCTCTTGCATCACAGCAACTCTTTCCCTGCCTGCTTCAGTTACCATTTAAGCAATTACCTCTGCCTCTGAGAGGGTGCTGAAAATACAAATCTGGCACTTCCTTGACAAATATCTGATGCTACAATGTTAAAAGCTCTCAGGATGTATCACCAGAGCTATTGCATAAAACTGATTCAACCAACAGAGGAACAGTGCAGGCACACCCTGCTAGACCTGGGCACTTACTGTGTTAATGCAAACTGGTAAATGAGGTAGAATCAAAATCAGCATTATTGTAATCTTAAAGGAAAACACAAAATATTATTATCACATTTAAATTCTGCCTCAGTTAAACCACTGTTGCCTAGGGATATGCTTATGCTATCAAAGAGGTATTGATTTTCCATCCCTTGTCCAGTTACAAGTTTCACCACAGAGTTCTGCAAACACCTGGAGTACTGAAACCATGCAGAGGCCAAGTACTTGCTGCTGGACAACACTTCAGAATAGGCAAGATCAGAGAAATTCAAAAAGCCCAGAAACCCCAAGTCCTTCTCCTGATCACAGATGGGGTATTGACTCAGTCAGGGAACAAGTGCCTTCCAACCCCATTCCACTTTCAGTCTCACCACTGGAAGTCAATGGGGTGCCCTCCAAGTACGTTGCCCCAGCAACTCATATAGATGCCTAGTTCACTGTACAAGGACTTTGGTTCTCTTAAAATTGAGGGAAAATTCTTCACAAATATTTTTGTAGAGGAAAGCGGAGCAGAGCATTGGTTTGCTCAAGGTAACCAAAGTGAGAACTAGAGCCAGTCGAGAGGTTTATTCAGCATCAGACCTGCACAGCATCCTTGGTGCCACAAGCTCCAGCCTGTGCACGGTATCCACGGGGTCATTGCCAGCCTCTACCCCAGCCCCCTAGCTCTTCAGGACAATGAGCCACCAACGGAGCAGAGAAGGAGATAAAAAGGGAAAATTTGGATGAAAATTCGTATCTTAGCTTCAGGAAAGTTGGGGATGTACTGAGATCCCTCAAGAATACTGTGGTTAAAACACATTTACAGTAGACACACAGTAGAGCAGAGCCAGGGGATACACATGGAATTACACAAAGCTCAGTACAGAAACACATCCAACAAATGTAAACAAAGATGAACACACAATGGGCTTGTTTATAATTTTAAAATGCTACCATAAAAAAGGAAGCAAGAATGAGACAGATATTATTGTCCCCACCATTCTTATTCCACACCTCCCCACCCCAAATAAAAAAAGGAAATAGTTTGAGGTCAACATCAAATATTACAGATTTAGATTTTTTTTTTTTTGCAGGGTGGAGGGGAGGCAGGTAAGCAAACAAAAACAAATACAAATTTGCATTAGTTTTGTCACTCTAGTTTTATGTTCCCTATTACTTTCCATTATTCTTACAATAAAACAAAAATTGTCAATAAAACAGGAGTTGCTGGGATTGCTAGGAATAATTGTGTAACAGGTGAATTCCTGCTAATAGTCCCTTACACAATGTTATGGAAGAGAAAGAGGTGAAAAAACACTGCTATAAGCACTATGTCCATTTAATCCTTAACGTGGGAATGTATTTCTGCTTTTTTCCCCCTCTCTAGACTCATTTTATGTTCCCATCAGAAGGTTAATTGTGTTAACAGAAGTTACAGCCACAGGGGAAAGATGTGATTGAATGCTGAGTGCAGTTTTAGCCGATAACCTCTGAGTGAGTGAAAGGGCACAAAAGGGGGTTGATCTCCTCTAAAGGGGTTGTCACTCATTCAGGGGAAAGTGCAGCTGTGGGAGAAATAGCCTTATCTCCCAGGACATGAAGAAGAGAAGTTATCAAAATAATCACAAAGCTACACTCATCCCAGGCTCCATGTCTGTGCCTGTGGCTCTGACAGTAGAGTTAAATGTGAACAACTGGCTCTTTTGTGTGTATGAGCAAGTAGACCCGACTTGATGCACATTCTTGAAGACCAATTAGATTGCATGAAAATGTGCAATTAACAACAACAGATATCAAGTAATTATAGCTCTAAAAATTTGGCATGAAATCATGACATCTTTTAGCTTGACAGCACAAATCCTGTTTGCTGGTCTGGGGACATGATTGGATGCTGAGGTTTTAGGTAAGACTAGCAGTGAAATCTTTCACACACAATCCTAATCAAAAAGGTCTATAAGAGAGTCTGCATGAAAAACAAGGGCTTCTCTCTTCTTGGTCATTTCAGCCCATGTCTGAACTCAACCTTCAAAATTTCATAGGATTTATTGTAAGTATCTTGGAGAAGAAGGATTTTTTTTTTTTCAAAATGAAATATTTCCATAAGCTGCTGTTGATGAGAATAGGCATTTGTGGAAATGTTTGCACCCACAGAGAAAGGACAAAGGACCAATGTATATTTCAATGCTAGAATACAAAAGGTCAAGTTTGTGTCTGATTTCTCAAAGGTGCACTGTGGATTCAAGAAACAGAAAGTCTTTTCCTCCTTTGCTCTCCAGGACTATCATAGGAACATCTTGTGAGCACTCCAGAAAAGGGTTTAGGTGCTGTAACCAGCTATATTTCACTTGTCCTTCTCTACCTTGTCAATTAAAGGGATGTTAAACCTTCAGAAACTGGCAGACCCTTCCTATTCAGACTGTGGTTCTGCTGCCTTTAAAATGAAGATCCTTTTCTCACATGCAGAGCTAAAAATATAGGTGTTTGTCCAGTTAAAGCCATAATACAAAAATGCAGCCTTGCAACAGAGATATAGGTAGATGGGAAAACAAATGGTTAGGCTTTTGCCTTTAAATGACTAAATATAAAGCTGGCAATCTTTTCACCCAAAGCTTCTAAGTACAAAAAAGTTCTGAAATATTAACATCCACATTGCAACTTGAACAAAACAACTAAAATGCTTATTGACTTGGTAGCAGGGAAAGCCAGTTTGAAATATTTGATCCTAACACCAGCTAAGCAAGTATGTGTAAAGTGTAAAGCCTGCACTTGTTGATTTCTGAGATAAAAATCAATAAAACTGTCCATAACCTATAACTCTTTGGTTTACCTCTCCATAGAGATCAAAAGAGAGTAATTAGATTTCTGCCTGACTAGCAGGGGTAGGAAACTGTTTCATTTTGGATCAAAACCTTCCCAGTGGATCACACCTTTTAGCCACTGCCTATCAACACTTAGCAATTGCTTCTGTATTTGACTTTGACAGAACTACTAGAATGTTACTATCTAATTTTCAGTGCAGTTGATACAGGACTTTGATGCTTTATTCTAGTGACAGATTTTAAAATTAATTCTTCCCATTTTGTATTTTACATTTTTACTCTGCCTGGTGTTTTGTAACAGCCAGTCTTGCTAATGTGATAAATAATTAAAAACCAAAACTGCAATACCCATCCGACCTCTAATTTACAACAGGCAAAAAAACCCCTTAATCTATTATTAATGATCCAGCCTTTGGATTCAGATATCACTCTAAACAAGCAGTTGTCTGCCTTGCATTGTCTTTGCATTTCATATTCAAATGAGGTGGACCCTGTTGCATATATTTTCATCTGACGACATTTTAATATCACCAGATGCTATTGCCTGCCTAGAAGATAACTGCTTTGAATACAGCCTCCTTCCCCCTTCAAGCACGGTGATATTGAGTTGAACACAGAGCTGGTCATGTTTTAACAGAACTGTTTTGTAGCACTCATTACTATCACACTCTTCTCATATTTTAACAGTCCCAGAGTCTTTCTATAATAATGTGGTTTTTTTAGAGAAATGTCATTCTGCATTTTGATTTTTCTTCAGTAAGCAGCTTTTTGAGCAGGTTGGGAGCAGGAAATATCAAATAACAAATTGTACAACAACTTCACGTACTAGTTAGAGATGAGTTGGAGAAACTAGTTAGAGAAAATATGTGACAGTTTAAGTTCAAGTTATATGTAATAAGCTGTGGTGATGGGCAGTCACAATAAATTCATGTTTTGATGCAGAGGGCTTTGTCAGATGAAGTCTAGATCACAGATAGCCACCTGCAGACCCCCAGAATGTGCTGGTCTATTCAGAGCAAGCATCTGGGGGCATTTTGCCTACTTGCTTAGAAGATTAACAAACATTCTCACAGCTCTGAGCCTTCTAAAAATAAAAATTGATCTCATTTTTAAAAAAGAACTGAAACTTGCAGTATTTGAACCTGATCACAACAAATATTCATATAAAATTATTATGTAAGATTTGAGTTTACCCTACATGTATGCATTTAGATGGAAACTCTAATGAGTTGGAGCATTTTTCACTATATCCGAGGCAGGATAAAGTACCCTAACATGTAAAAAGGAAATTATTATTAATGTTTATTGTTTTGACTGCCTATGGCTTCCCTGTCCCTGCGCAATGTCCACACAAAGACAGTTGGGTACAGTCTTGGAGGAGTTTTTTTGTGGCACTATATCTCAACACCAAGAAAACCTTCAAATGGTGTTAGAAGCTTGGAATTAAGAGGTGTGTGTTCTGCCTCTCTTCTCCCAGTGATTAGGATAGGGAAATCTATGGAAACCGCCTGCTTAAGTAAGTCCACCCAGTCTGCAGGACTTTTCTCTCCTCTCCTAAGAGAATTGAGGAGTCCAGGATATGCCTTGGCATGCCTAAAGACCTTCCAGCTTTGGATGATGAAATCCTCTCTTTCTTGATTGCAGCAGTCAAAAAAAGCAAGTGTCCTATCAGGGTCCATCCAGACCAGAGCACAAGACAGAGACCCCCAAGCTTCAGACCATAAATCTACATTGTGTGACAGGCTGGCATTGTGTTCATGTTCAGAAGCAAGATGGACATTTTCCTCTCCCTGAAAGACATAAAACTGAGAACACAGAGTCATGCTGACATGGCTGTACTACTGCACTTCAACTCATTCACGTGCCCCTTGCTAAAGCAGGGATTTGGGGACTGTACTCCCCAGTACTATTGAGATTAACAAATTCAGGACAGCCCAGCATCTCTATTGAGGAAACTTTTTCCACTGGGAAAGTTTGGGGTGTTTCCACAAGGACAGTTTGGACACATGCTCTCTGCCATGCCAGAAATGGGAACAAATGTCAGTGCTCACTCCCAAAGGCAGAAAAAGGGCTACACTCTGCACTTGGTGATGTACTCAGCATGCCAATTAACATCACCAAGGAGCAGTGAAATGCTCTGGTTTTGAAAATTCATATGCAAGATGATACAGTTTGCCCCACTTGCTTTGTCCCTGCCCAGACTCACATCTATTTCCAAATCCCAAGTGTTTTCACTACAGAGACAAGCCAACACAATGGCTATAGTACATCCCGAAGTGCTGGTTCATACACTGAGCAGTGGATTCTGGTGGCTTTGAATAGGATTTTATGATTGTGAAGTGTGGTAGTGAATATTGTTAACTTAAATTCACACTTTTGAAAGCCTTTTTTTTTAAACCCCAGTATTGTCAACTCCTTTCCCTACACTCTTCTCCATTTTAAATCAGATTCAGTTCTCTGTGTGGTTTTATTTTTCCTCAAGTGAAACATTTCTTTATCCAATCTTTACCCTTCATCATTTTCCATTAAATCCTGCTGACATCCAAGGAAAGTCAGGGAGGAAAAAGTCACTAGAGATTTTCTATGTTATATCCATTGAAGAGTTACGTATGTAGAAACAACTTTATGTGCAGGTCCACAGCATGGTTTCCAAGTGGTAAAGCTGATTTAAGGCAGTCCCACCTTTCTTGATGCAATTCATTAGTTCCACCCATTGAGGTGACAAAACTACAAATTACAAAACTACAATAAATTGTGCCTGTGAAAAATGAACACAGGTCCTTAACAAATAGTATTTTTGGAGAGTTGCCTTAAATGCTGTATTGTCAGACTGGCTCAGGTGGTTAAACTGAATGAGGAACACTTCAGCTATGTTCATCGCTTAAGAAATCATTGCACAAGACAAACCTGCATTTTGCTGTGATGTAGATGTGCCAGAGGGATCTAGTCCTCAACTGCACTCAAAAAACCAAAGTCTTGATTCTGACCTTTTGAAGGGCAGAAAATAGATATGTGGGGATGGAGGGGGTGGGGGAAGAGAAAGCACTTGTTTTCATGTTTAGTTTTAAGCAGCAGCTTCCATGTTTTGCTGAATTGGGACTAGTGACTTAATTGTGAAATTATTCATATTTTATGTCCTTAATTTCATTAGGTAACCTTAGCACCTAAGGAGGACAGTTAAGTTATAAGTGGCACTATATCAGCACAAAGCCATTAGCACACCTGACATCTCTGGAAAGGTGTCTGGGCACTTCACGTTCCCTCCATCGATTCCAATTTTGCTGGTGAGAGGACTATTCTGGTCTCCACCACTGCCCCCCAGTTCTCCCCTGCCTCATTTTGCTTCCTGCTCTGGGAAGGAGAAAGCTTTCTGTCTTTGTTAAAGTCACACCAGTCAAGAAGTACTCCCTTGACACATAACAGGCTGAGACGTAACACACTTGGAAGAATTAGCAGTTGCACCTTGTTCTACAGTGCTCCTTTGCTCTCCACTCTGCCTTTGGACAGCGGCTGTTTGTGTGACAGATACACACTGTTCCTTTTCCACGGGTACCTGGGTCGTACAGCTGTCTGTCTGCCTCAGCCTCGCAGGCATAGGAATTGCACATAAGCTATTTCCAGGCAGGCAGTGTTCTTAGACCTTTCTCTGTAGATGCCAATTAGAAGATTAGCATCTTTTCTCTCCCCCTCTTTGCTATTAAATAGTCACACAAAAGCTGAGCTGACAAATTGCTCTCTCTATGGTGTGGGACAAAGACAGACAATAGATCAACATCATTTACTATACTCAAATCCTATTAATCACAGATTAATGAGAACATGTCTGGGGGGGAGAAATTACCAGAATGTGGGCATATTGTCTTGTTACTCATGTAACATCTGCTGTGGCTTTACCTTTAGTGTCATGTCATCTTTTATCACATTGAAATAATGTTTGTTCCAGAAACATAATTACAATAATGGGTTCTTCCTTTAACAATTACTAAGGTACAGTAGGGCTATATTTCCTAGCCACTTGGTTTAACAAAAAAAAAAAAAAAAGAAAATCTCTTAACTATTTTCTGATTTTCTGAATGTTTCTATTAGTTATTATCTGATTAAGGAAAATGTATTTATAGGCATTAACAGAAACTTGTTATTCTCTTTATTAATTATCATTTTATTCATTACTTTTCTGACAAATTGTATGTGCAGAAGTAATGCTTGAGTTTATCTTTCAGTTTCCAAGCTTAGAGAATTATTTCTTTTTTGGGTTTCTCTTCATTTATAGTTAATTTTTCATTAACTCACATTACAACAGTATTGAGCCACAATGTTTGCTTTGAAAAATGTGCTCTTTTCTAACTGTCTCCTTAAAATAATTCTATAGCTGAGTTGCTTACCAATTTGTTCTCCTATTTTCTTTTCTGCTGTTGGCATTGGTAAGGAATACTCTTCAGGTCAGCAGCCTAGCACATATAATTATCTCAGAGAATTGCATTGCTCATCCTGGATGGAATTTCCTGTTTTAATCAATTTTTCCATTTGCCTTTAAGACCTGAAATTCAAAGTTTTGGGTGTAACTAATTAGAATTCTTTGTGGCAACTCCTAATGTTGCTATCCTCAATATGGAAAAAGCTGCTCCACCGATAAATAGCAAAGCAATTACAGTGATAATCAGCCGGAAAAGAAAGACGGGCTGCAGTCGACACGTGAGGCCGTGCATTCTAAAAGATGACTTGGCCCTTGCCCCCCACACCCCGCGTGCTCTCCGGTCCGTGCTGGGGGCGGCGGTGCGCAGTGCGGGGTCGTCCGGGATGACTCTGCCGCGGCGCTGCCTCAGCGCGGCGTTTCAGCACCGCGGGGATGGACAGCTCCGCGGGGCCGACCGGGGATGCCACACCGCCCCGGCCCGCCCCGCTTCCCCGAGCTCCCCATCGCTCTTGTTACTTGCCCTCCAGAGGGAAGGAGTTCACAGGGGGCTTCAGAGCGGCCCCTCCATCCCACTAGACACGCCTGATCCCTGCCGTGCCGTGCCTAAATGGCGTTTGAATCTGCGTGTTAAGCAATCTCAGCGCATGGGGGACCTGCTCTCGCACCACTGTGCTGGCTGCCTGCTGCGGCACCCAGCCCGCAGGCGCCAGCTTCCTCTGGCAAGTGACACAGCTTTGAGAGCCCAGGATTTCCTGGAGAGCCCGGGATCACCCGCAGCTGGCTTCCCAGCTGCTGTCACAGGGAGCAAGGAAACAGGTAAGGTGGCCACTTGCATTCTAAAGGCTGCTGCATTGTAACCTCCAACCTTCACTAGGACTTAGGCATTCTGGTGCAGCACTGCACACAAGTGCCATTGCTCACTTGAGATTGACAGACCTACACTCTCTTCTTCAGGTATGCTTGTTAGTCGTGTGCTTGGGAAACTAAAAAAATGGGGTTTTACACCTTCATACAACACGTACCCAAGACAAAGAAAACCAGACTCAGTGCTTTCATCTGTCCAAGGAGGGTCCACTCTTCCTCTTTCTAAGAATGTCCCTCACCATCTGATGACAGAGTTAGCTGTACTGTGGTACTCTCCACTCCTTCCATAGGAATGAGGTCACTGTTCCTGAGTTATTTAAATACTCAAGGAAGAGAGAGATCAACTTTGTTGCTTGGTGTGTAAGACAACCTGAGGAAAACCTAACAAGTCCCTGCTCCAAGAATGCTTCATACTTCTTTATCTATATATGTAGATCTACATAGTACCTATAGCAGAGCTGCCTACAGTAATATTTTACCCACACTACAAGGGTAATATTAAACCCCATATTTCTTACCTGTCTCTGAGGAAACAAGTTCAGCAGAGTTCCACCTAAGAGGATGGCATGTGGACACAGAAGTGGTACACTGCATCTTCACCAGGCCTCAGTGAGATTAGTGGATTTCAGTAAACTGGAAAGGCCTACTTTCTAGTGCTTGGCTTGGGCAGTTAACTGAAAGCATGCACAGACAGATCTGAATCCTCCAAATAGTCTGCTGCTCTCTCACCTACATCCTGCTTGACTGTTTTATTCATTCAAGTACAAAATATAAGACGAGCTTTTTGCATCTGGGAAAGAGGAAGGAAAGAAAAAGAAAGTGACTCCACTGATGTTAAATGTGAAATCTGTCTTGAGGATTTCAGCAGACTCCAAGTACATGGTGGCAGATTCACCTTCCAGTGAATAAAGTCATGCTGTGGCCACTTTCCTCTGAGAGGAAAGTTTAGACAGGCATCTGCTATGACCTGACAAGATCAGGTTCCTTCAAGGTATGGTCAGAAAGAAATCTTCAGGTATGTGGGACTTTAATATCTACAGAGACACCTTCAAAATAGGGAGACTTTGGAGAGCAGATGCTCAAAATGGTCTTGAGGATTATGTTTGGACTTAGACTCATTTCTGCCCAAATTCTGCCTCCTTTTATGGCTTTTGTATGTAAAATGGGGAAATACAGCCTTTCCAAGAGCCTGTGAGGATAAAAGTATTCATGGTTTTGAGGTAATGGTGCTAAAATTCTGGTAATGGGGAACCTGATACAGCTGAGGGCTGCTTACTCACACTGTGCTTCCTTTCTCAGTAACTAATAGCATGTCTAGGCTTTGATGTTGATGGGTAGGCAGAACAGAGGTCTTGATTAAAAGCATTAATTTACCTCTCACAGATAACAGATTCATATACACAGATCTAAATCAGAAGCAGCTGCATCAAAATAAACAGCCCTTGGGTAAAACAGGTGTAAACCAGAAGAGATTCAGGCCATGCATCTAGCAGGCATATGACAAGGTAAATGGAAAAACACAAGGAAAGTGAATTATTGTTGTTATTATATGTGCATGTTACATTCAGTACCATTAAAATCCAATGCTACAAAGAAAATAACTTTGAAGTTTGCAAAGTACATGCAATAGGGGCTGTCAAGAACTCATCAGAACCTGTGAATGTTTCCTTTGTATATGTTGCCTTCATTTCAGCATTGATACAAATCAGGAGTAGCTTCACTGGCAGAAAACTGGCAAAATAAAAAATAAAAAAAATTAAGTCCTTTACCTCTAAGGAAATTAACTGAGACCCATTGACTCAAGAAAATTTTGAATTACATCTTAACTGGACATTTAATTTCATAATTTGTCACCTTAGACAATAATGTTAAGAGATCCATGTTGATATAAACCATTGTGTTAATTACAGTAAAAGACAACAAATTAAATTCAGTTTCTGGAATCAATAGCATTTCTCCAAGCACCATGTCTAATTATGGCCATACCTTTCATTTGGAGTTTTATTAATGCATATGTTATATCTGTCACCTTCTTCAGTTGCAAACAAACTCACTGTATGTTAATTCGCACCTGATAACAATAGTTTTTCTTGTACTTTCCTTCAAAACCTGATGATTGGATGTGTCAACACCCATAGGATTTTTTTGTTTTTTTGAGGACTTTGTGCAAGTTATGTTCTTTTTGTTTTAAATTTGCTGCTAAATGACAGTTTCTAGTAATTTTTATCATAAAAATGGACAATAAAAATTAAGAATAGAAAACTTCACTCCCTTTGATGCAGACTCCACTGTAACTCCTAGACATGTTGGGAAGCAATAAAATCTGAGCAGATCATATTTTAGAAGCTGGTTGTTTTGGAAATTTCTCATTTCAAGGGTGAGCTCTCTGATGCTTCCACACAGATAAACAATGCCAATAGTTATTTACTCACACTTGCCCTCTCCTAATAATATGTTTACATTAAGTTCAGATCATATACTTTAGAAAATTCCCCATTGCACCTGCCTTCCTGTCTATTGCATATTTTCATACTGTGTATCACAGTCAAATCACCTCCTTCAATAGACACTCTCATGACAAACTGTCAGGACACAATAAAGATTGCTGTGAGTGTATAATATCTCATGCTAATTTCCAGCACATTTCATCTCTGCAGTTTTGCCTCCCTTTACCCACCACATCATCAATGAACTTTTCCAAAGCAATATGACCTTAATTACATTTTAACTTCAACACAGAGGGAAATGATATCTTCATTAACTGTTGGAAGGCAATTTTCAGGTTGAGTTTCAGGAGTATTTTTCAATGGACTGGTGTTTTCAGGCAAGGCACAATGTGTTAGAAAAATCCACTCTTTTCTTCTGCTCTCAGTCATCCTTAAACAGATTATGAAATCAAGTTAGGTTTTTGTTGTTTGGGGTTTTCTTATGAAACAAGCACCTTTCATTTGACAATAACCGACTCTAGGAACACAAGGTCAAGATGTCCCTATTCATGTCGCCAAATGTCAGCCACTTAAAGAATAGGTGTGTAACCTAAATTAGTTGGCTAAATTCTTTTCACATTCAGAGAAGAGAGAGACACTTTCAGGGACCTACATCAGACCTTCTGGACAGCTTTTTTGGTCTTTATGTGTACTTGCATATAAAACATTAGACAACATTCTGGTTATCAGTGCTGTCATCATCAAAGCATTTGCTCTCATGTTACTTTTACAGCAAAATACCTAACTATAAATGTCTGCATGGACACTGATATAAATAAGGATATATTCTTCAAAACATGTACTTACATATACTGTGAGTTAATCCTTCTTCCTGTGAAAAAGAAATTTAAAATTGGGCCCTGACACAGAAATTTCACTAATATAGAGAAGCTGTTAGACTTGCACCTGAGGTGAGGTGGGGACAAATATTTCCACAACTAAGCACCAGGTGCCCTCAGTCAGCACCGTGAAATGCGCAGTCATCTAAGCCCTCTGTTGAAAAATGTGATTTCACTGAAGACATCCAACACTGCCCTGGCACACTCTCAGGGGCAGCATCTCATGGCCCTTGGTGACCATCCTTAGCTTTCACCAGCAGCTCCTCTACCTGCTCACGAGCTTATGCAAGCAGGAGGAGGAAGTAGGGCTCTGCAGGCTACCCTCTCCTTTACCCTGTGCTCCTCACTCAATCCTAGTCACCTTCCACACTGTGATAAAAGCAAGGGAGGGACCCTATGTTAAAACTAAAGTATCACTGTGTAAAGCAAGTCTGTCTCCTAGTACACACAGAAGGGCATTGGACTGAGAATTTTCAAAAAGTTATAATCCTAAGAGTACAAGCTCCTTACTTGGACATTTTCTTCCTTCTGAGTGCTTAACTGTGCAAACAATGTTATTCTCAATTTCATTACTTTATTACCTGGTTAATTTTAAGCTTTCTGATACAACCAGAATCACTCCTAAAGACTCATTTAAAAAAAAATTTAGGATTTTGTAAGGTGATACAAAAGGCAGCACAAGAAAGGCCTCCGTAGCTTTATAAATACACTTTATACCTTTTATTTCACATTTTGTATTTTAAAGACCTATTTTTTAATAAAAAATATCCTGTTTGCTTGCAGAAAGCCCTTCTAATCTTGTATTTTTGTCTCCTACAGTGGCCAAGAGCAGGTGCTTGCAGAAAAGTATAGGAACAGGAAAGCATTAAGTGCTGCTGTCTCTGAATATTCTCTCAACAGCCATCTTTAGCTCAGTCAATTCCTGAGTGATGTCTTTTTGTTTAATAGGTTGTCTTTTCCATCTATTCATTTTTGATCTCTTGTAAACATTCAGTATCTTTGGGAGATTGTGAAAGAAAGTGAAGGAATGGGAGTTCTCACCTGGGGCACAGGATGCCAGTGAAAGCTTGTCTTTTAGAGGAAATACCCACTGAGTAGCTGTGTGCAGGGACTCCAACTAACACCACCTCTTCTGCATTAATCTTCCCAGTTACTGTTTTTTCCACAACAAAAGAAATTTTGAAGAGTCTACATGAACCAGCACCTTGCCAAAGGTGCGGTGTGGGAGGCTTGCTGTGCACTCAAGACACATGGTGAGGAAAGGATGCAACATAGGTCCCCAGTGTGCTAACTACTGATATGCTGAAAAAAAGTGCAGAGGTTGTTTCCAAAGAAAGCATCGGCTGCCCCATTATACCAAGCCCACTCCAGCCAGGCTCCAGAGGATAATGGGCTGAAGATCCCCAAGAACCTTGGGTCTGCTTGGGGGCTGAAACATTGCATGCTTGGCAGCTGAAGTCCTTTGCCACATGAAAGTGTGGCATTCACAGACTTCAGGTCTGGGTCAGACAGCCACTGAGAGGCAGTTCCTATCATCACAGCTTTGAACCAAAGTGTCTGAGTCCTGCCTGAGTCCTATGATTGCATCCCACAGAGAGCTGGATGCACATCAACAGTCATTGCTCTGCCAGTGCTGGTGCTTTGCCTTAACTAAAAGCAAATGAAGAACCTTTAAAGCTGTTCCTACAAGACTTAATATAATAATATTTTAAAGATACAACATTATTGAGCATGAATTAAGTATTAACATTACTACTTCAATACACTAATAACATTTTAAAGTACTCATAATAGCTTTTTCATTTAAAGAGCAATAATCAGAAGAATCACCTGCTTCCTTTTCCAGATGTCAAAGAGCAAAATGGTATTTTCTTTTCTCATAACAAGACTCATGTATGATGAGAAGATTGCATCCCTTCAATGTCTTCTGGCAGCTGCTGCTGAAGGGACTGAGAGGGAAGGAGATGGCAGATTAGCAGGAAAATACATGGAGTAAGTGAGGCCCGTGACAGTACTGGAGAACCTAAATGACACTACCAATATGAAGATCCCAAGATGGTCGAATGTGGGTCAGCAACAGGTGGCATTCCTTCAACAATCTTGCTTGTCTCAGAAAAGAATGTGCAGTCAGACTCAGCAAGGGGAGAGAAAGGCAGTGACATAATGGTACACGGCAATGATGCAGTGCAAGCAAACCTTGGGTCAGCAGGTCCTTCACCTTGCTCCTCCCAAGTCTTTGGTTTGGTTAACGGTGAACAGGACAGGTTACAAACATCTGCATCAGGATTTCTAGCATTCACTGCCGATAGGTAATGAGGAGTAGGCATGATGTTTGCTCAGATTAAATCCAAACTGCTCAGGAAGGTGGGGTGTAGGGAACCCCATCTTTTGGCAGGACACCCTGCAGGCAGGGCTCCCCCACCTTTGGGCTCAAGCCAGCATGCTTTTGAGTACCGCTCTGAGCTCTTGTCATTAAGGATCTCTGCAATTCAGTCATTGATGACATTTACATTATATCTAAGAGGAGCTGGAGGATTTAGCTACCCGCTTCCAACCACCTTAAGATGTGGGATATTTTTCAACGGGTGAGAAAACTCCTTACCCAGAACATCTTGAGAAAGCTTGAAGGCCCTGCAAGTACCTGGGGAGAAGATTAATAGAAGTTTATGCAAAGGCTGGAGAATATCTCTGGTTGTTTTTTGTGAAGAGTTTCTTGTCCATACAAGGTTTTTTACCTCAGTTCTGATAAATTTAATGCCTTTTTTTTTTTTAGATTTAAAGTATGGCTGTTTTCAACAATGCTACCATTATTTTCACCACTTTCTGCCTGTTGCTTGTAATACTAGATAGCAGCAAATCAGCAAGAGAATCACACAGACTGCCATAGACTTCCCCAAAGAGGCATCAGGTCATTAGGAACTAGCTTGATCCTTCAACCCTAACTCATCCAAATATATATTCCTGGAAACAGGCTATATAGCTGTGCCACGAATACTGTGCCAAATTCTGTTGGACTTGAACTATGTCAAAGACTACCATTATAGAACTAGAACACAGTAATAACACTGATTTCACATGGTCCAGGAGACAAGAAGAATCGCTCATAAAGGCATACCTTAGGAGACTAATGAAGGAAACATGGCTATATTGGTTTTGCTGCAAAGTCAGTGACTGTCAGCTGGAGACACACTGCCGTTTCCGTGCATCTGCCACCGCAGGAAAGGTGAGCTTGTCGAACGGTGAAGCCATCCACTCCTGTCAAGCAGCGACACTGCATCCTTCTGCAGGGCTCAGGCACCACTAGAGGGAAACCCAGCACCACCTCGGCCCTCCCCTGCGCTCCGCACGGAAAGGGGCTGGCGGCGAGAGCAGCGGCGGCGGCAGCAGCGGGGTGTGCTGGGCTGCTCCCGCAGGGCTGCGGCGGCGGGGGCGAGGCGCCCTTCCCCTTTGCCTCTGCTCCGGCACAGCAGGGGGAGTGGGACGAAGTCGGGTGCCGCACCAAACCTGTGGGGGGACTAAACGGGAAAGGAGGAGGGGGAAGTAATTATAAACTAAACTAAAATTTGTTAATTAAATTTAAAATTAAATACAGCCCTGATACACTGAGAAACAACTGTTGGGAGGGATGCTCCTCTCAGAGCAGTAGGCACAAGTCTTCATTTTATTTTAATTATTAGCCAAAAATGGCTTCCTCCTGGTTCTCTTCATCTTGCCAGTCCAGAAATCTCCTGTTGGCAGGGACTCCCTGATCCATTTATTTCCCAAAAGGACAGTACTGTCCCAAACAGCTACCGAATTGTTTGTTGGCAACAAGAAAACTATCAAAAGACAAAGCAGTAACAAAAAAGTTTATGAGAATTATCATTATCATAATCATCACTGTAAAACACTACACTTAGCTTGTGTAACAGGCATGCTTCCTCCCCCTGATCTTGTTGTCCAAGAAAAAAATGCCAGGTTTTTTACCATATCCAAAAATGATCTAAGGAAAGGGAGAGAAGGTCAAAGCATCAAAGGCTGTAGTTGATACAGTATTATTCAGAAAAGATTAAACCACAGCTAAAAAGTGCAGAGATATTTCATAATGCAATGTTGCACAGCAGTAAGTAGTCAGATTTTGCATTAAATTTCACATGAACAAATGCACTATACAGCACCTGAGGGGGGAAATCTATATATGTCACAGACTTTAAATGAACTGGTTTTACCAGGAAATGAATCTCAGAACAATGATAGATACTTGAGATCAGGGCTCCATGGTGGGCAAAACACCAGAAGGAATTACCAGAATTAACAGGAATAAACAGATAAAAACACAGAAACTATCACTTTAAATCTTTCTTAACTACAGTTTGCACTATGTATTAAAAAGATAGCAAAAAAAAAATTAAAAAATAGGTTCTATAAAAGGTGATGAGGTATGGAAAGGCTCTCATTTGTGGGGAAAAAAAGAAAGGAAAAAAAAAAAAAAAGGAACAAAACAGGTTAGAAGCAGGACTAACCAAAGCTTGGAGACATCAGAGGGTGGTGTCAGTTCCATCACATCACAGGTGCCCTAAAAAGGTGGAGAACAAAATCTCATTTCCTGTTTCACTAACAGAGTTATTAATTTTTCTCAATTAAAATACCACCTAGTAGTTATAAAACGAAGACTGGGGAGTTTTGGTCAAGTTTTCTGTTCGGCACATGTATAATTAATCATTGTCTCAGGATGTTGTGGAGATCAAAAATGTGGCAAAGCTCACTAAGGGATTAGATAAATTCACTGCAGCTGCTAAAAAAAAAGGTGCATGGAAAGGTCCTAAAGTTCTGGACGCTGGATGTACAGTCCAGGAGTGGGACCATCATATATCTGTCTGTTTATATTTTTTTCTTCCCTAGGTATCTTCAGTTGGCCATTGTGAGAAATGGAATGCTGGACTATGTGACCTAGCACGGCGTAGCCAAGTGGGAAAGCTGGATCACAGCAAAGGTGTGATTTTCTGAAGTTCATATGAAATTTAGGTTGGAGCTGGGAACTGACTTCACACCTACAAACCATCTTATCAGGGATACAGCAATACATAACTGCAGGAGCAGTTTCCCTGCACAGCTGTGTGCCAGAGTTTCACTTGCTGATCTGGAAATGAACCAGGCAGTAAAAGCGATTAGCAGTGGAAAGACACTAGACAGCTGTAATTATCTAAATGCCTTCCTATTAACCATGTGAGAAACTAAATCCTCACAGTCACATTCATTAGTAAATGCTAAGGACGAACTAACTACATGAAGTTTCATTTGATTAGGCAGAAGAATTCTACTCCAATATGATTATGTTACACAGAATGACTTAAAAAAATAAACCAAGTCTGCTTCAGAGAGCAAATGAATGTTAATACTAGCAGACAGACAGAGAAGGGCTACTCCTACTGACAACATAGCCAGGCTCCCTCAGATGATGGCAGATGTTCCCAGCTCCCTGGGATGGCTCCTGCTCCCACTGCCAGACCTGCTGCGGATGGTTTGTGCAAGAGGGACAGAGCCAGACCTGCAGCAGCACATCATAGTGATTTGCCTGCATATTAGTCCCATTTAGAAAACCCTGCCATGTCACAGAGAGAACAGATAGCAGGCAGTGGGAGAAATTCACCTAATTGATGCCTGCACTGTTTTTCACCTGAGGCAAAAGCATGTTTCAGTGGATGGGACATCAGCATGAGAGATATGAGAACAGCCTGACAACAGCTTACCTCAGAGGTGCTGGGTTTTCACCATCCCTGGCATACCATGTTTAAAAGTGCATCACCAGTCCCTATGACAGATATACTCACTCCTTCCCAAATTTGCAGAGCACAAGGAGAGCCAAACATAAAAATTTCTACAGAGATGTGAAGATAGCATGGCAGACATCAGTTGTCAGGGAAGTATGCCTTCTTGGCACTTTTGCTGCTTCCTTTCTTGAAATACTGATAAAGAACAAACTTTTCTGAATTAATCTCTCCAAAGAACATACAGATATAGAATAAGAAGAGTGGGTGTGCTGGCAGTGGGGATGGAGGAGCTCACTACACCTTTAAGGGAAGGGAGAGGGCAATTCCAGCACCAACATGAATTTCACTGGATCTATAAGATCCACAATTTCTAGATATCCAAGTATTGGCAAGCATCATGCCAATGTCCAGACACAACAAAGTAACATCCATATGTAATAAAATGAACCATGATCACAGTCCATCCCAGAGCATTAAGCACTTTGGGAAAGACCTGTGTGCCTCCAGAGCCTAGGTGCTAGTGATGAAGACAGGTGGAGATAGTAAAAGCCTGAGCGAGAAGGTCCATTTCAACATGAATTACAGAGTGTGATTTGTTCTTGACTGAAACTGTAATTGTCAGTTTTAAGATGAGTCCCCTCCATATTGCTTTATTTCCAAGCAGATATGTGGATTTCTGGTGTTTCTGTGACTTTACCCAGTCATCTAGTTTAGGAGATTCAGACCCCAGTGAAACCTTCAGGCAAGAAGGAAAAAAGAAGAATGTAGCCTCTCCTGAAAGGCTTCACCACAGGCAAGCCAGTCAATGTAATCTTTTTGGATTTCAGTAAAGCTTTCAATATGGTCTCTCACAGCATCCTTCTGGACAAAACGTCCAGCACAGCCAGATAAACACATCATGTGATAAATGAGCTCATGGGTCGAGTACACAGGATGTGAATGGGGTGACATCAGACTGGTGACCTGTCACTGGTGGGATTCCACAGGGCTCCATCTTGGGCTCTGTGCTGTTCAACATCTTAAATGACCTGGACACAGGACTGGAAGGGATACTAAACAAGTTTGTAGATGAAACAGAACTGGGAGGAGCTGTAGACTCCCTTGAAGACAGGGAGGCTTTGCAGAGAGACCTCCACAAATTAGAGAGATAGGCAGTCACCAATCATATGAAGGTCAATGAAGGAAAAATATTGGATTTTGCACCTAGAATGGGGCAACTGTGGATGGATGTACAGACTGCAGAATGAGATGCTGGAAAAGAGTGCCACTGGAAGGGACCTGGCGGTCCTGGTCAATGACAAGTTGAATATGAGTCAGCAGTGCCCCGGCAGCCAGGAGGGCCAACCATGTCCTGAGGGGCATCAGGCACAGCATCACCAGCTGGTCAAGGGAGGGGATTGTCCCACTCTGCTCTGCACTGGGGCGGCCCCACCTTGAATACTGTATGCAGTTTTGGGCACTGCAATATAAGAAAGATATTAAGCTATTAAATAGGGGAATGAGGATGGTAAAGGTCCTTGAAGGGAAGCCGTAGGAGAGGCTGAGGTCACTTGGTCTGTTCAGCCTGGAGAAGAGGCTGCGAGGAGACCTCATTGCAGTCTACAACTTCCTTGTGAGGGGAAGAGTAGGAGGAAGCATTGATCTCTTCTCTGTGGTGACCAGTGACAGACTTGAGGGAATGGCCTGAAGTTGTGTCAGATATTTAGGCTGGATACTAGAAAAAGGTTCTTCACTCAGAGGGTGGTTGGGCACTGGCACAGGCTCCCCAGGGAAGCGACCACATCACCAAGCCTGACAGAGTTCAAGAAGCATTTGGACAATACTCTAAGGCACATGGTGTGACGCCTGGGGATGGTCCTGTGCAGGACCATCCTTGTGGACATCCTTGACAATCCTTGTGGATCCCTTCAAACTTGGTATATTCTGCGATTCTTAGACCACATTTCTGTGTGGGCTTAAGTCCCTAAAAAGTTCATGAAAGCTGCTGCCCGCCCAGATGAAGGGCACCTAGACATCATCTCAGCACACTTCTTCTGCTCCCCAGAGTAACTAGGGGACACCGTATGTGCTGTTGGTAGACTGGGGACAACACATGCATAGAGTCCACAGGGTAGGCAGGTGACCAGGCATCTGACTGGTCTGCAGCCCCATCCTGCCCAATGACTGCAGGTGAATTCTTTATACATAATCAAATAAGCTAGAAAGTTATTAGATTTGAATTAGCATTCATTAACACAATTGATTGTGTTGATTTAGTCATCTAAATGGTCAATGCTAGGACGTTTGGGTAATTATTATTGTTTAGTGATATTTCCTCAGCTAATTGTCTTTATTGAATGACTCACTTTGATGATGCAGCTGAAACTAATGTGCAGCTGAGCTCACGAGCACAAGCTTTTATCTGCCCAATCCGTGTCCCAGAGGCTCCATCCTTCCTGTAAGACAATGCATTTTGGTCCCTCTGGATGGTCCTTAGGAAAGAAACCATTTGGGAAATGCTCCTGCCTCTGCCAATGCATGCTCGATCATATGCGGTGTGATTTCTCACAACAGCTCACCCCAACAGGGTTAAAAAAAACTGATCTAAACTAAGCTGAAGTGGTTTTTTTTTCCAAATTTTGCTTGAATGGGTACCACCTGTGAGGGCAGCAGTGCAATGCAACAGCCCAGTAAGCTATTTCCTCCTCCACCCTCTTAAGAACACCCCACCTTCGCCCCCATGAGCTAAGATCCCACATGTGCTGCGCTCCTGCCCCCTCCTTCACAGACAGGCTCACCCCACTGCCCCACTCTCCCAAACTCAGACTAAGCCCCAGCCCCAAAGCACTGCCTGCCTACATGGGAGAGCTCATTCAGTGACCAAGCTCTGGGCATCCCCTTACAGGCGTCCTTCACCACATTCAGAAGGTAACAGGTAAGGTTCTGTCTGCACAGCACCATGACAATGTAGAGAGATCAGAGCTGATGCTAAAGTTTTCCCACTTGGAGCTATCTGGAAAAGCCCAAATGGACAGTTCCAGCAGCAGGAGTTTATCCATGCCTGCATCTTGGTGATTAACACCTTCCTCCTGCATTCTGTGGGATTGGTAGCAATGTTTATCAGCGGTCTCTACATGAGGCAGCTGAGGGAAGATACTGAGGGATACAGAAGCGTGACTAGGTCTGACAGTCACACTCTGCCTGAAACTGGGTGATCTGGCTTGATTTTAATTCTATTATATGCTGTCATTTGACATTAGCTAAGTCAAACATATGGAAGGAGTCACGCAGATCTGCAAGTAGTTCCCAAACAAAAGAGGAGCAAGGGAATTGCATCCCCTGGCCAGAGAGCAGGGAGCTCAGCGCTGAACTGGAGAGCTTACCTTTCTCCATGGTCAAGCAGGTTGGATGGGGCCCTTAGCAATTTGGTTGAGAGGAAGGCATCCCTGCCTGTGTCAGAGGGGTTGGAACTAGATGATTTTTAAGGTCCCTTCCAACCCAAACCATTCTATGATTCTATGATAATCCATTAGCTAATGCTCACACACATCCTTAATGTCTTCAAGAAGTGCAAGACTGCATGGGCACACAGCTTTGCAGAGCAGTGCCAAGAGTCTGTCCCAGGCAGAAGTCAGAGTACAGAAGTGCCAGTGGAACAGACAGTCACTGAGTGACACCACCATTAAAGGAAACAGCAGAGTGTAGTTGAGGGAGGATTCTCTTTTGAAGGGTAGATATGAATATAATGTGATGGACAGAGTGTTGCTGTGAATAGATGGTGATACACAAGGTAATAGTACAGCCAGCTGAACTGTGCAAGGGGTCAGGTTCCTGTAGGCTCCTGGGTCACACTGACTGTGATGTCTTCTACCTTTCAAGTTTGCAGGGCCATAGAGCTGCCAGCTGCTGAGGATACAAGAGATAGCTACAATGGCTACTGGGATGCTGAGCTTGGGAGACAGAGGATGCAGACAAGGGTTCATGTCTGTGAATGCAGGCAGAAGAATTAGTGTTACTGTCATACATTTGTTTCAAAGTGGGACAGACACAGCCTCTCTTCAGTGCTCTGGGGAAAATCACTCCCTGCAATCTCACTTCCCTTGCTGGCTTTCTCATAAATGTGTTTCAGAGCTTCCACAGATCTTATGTCTCAAGCAGAAAACCAAGCCCATGGCCCCAGACCTGTTACCAGAGGTCAGTGTTTTCCCAAGCAAGTTATATTTTACCCTGCTCAGAAATTTTGTCTGGGAAGAACTCAGGCATTAGTTTTTCCCATTTGTACAGTGTTCCTGGACATATAGGGACGTGCCCTTGGGGCTATGTCACATGCAGGCCCTCCAGATGTCACCATAGCACACACACAGGATGGTGAGTTCATGGAAGAGCTGAATTTCCTGCCTCTGCACGAATTACATTTCCAAGAAAGGCAGGACCTTATCCCAGAGAGATATTTCTGTCTGGGAAACACCAAAGCTGTGAGTTAGTAAATAACCTCCATGAAATCGTAAGAAATCTGAGCCCTAAAAGGCATATGCTAGATGGGAAGTCATCCCAGGAACGGATGCAACCTTGAAGAGAAATAAATTTAAACTCCTTCCAGGCTGGAAAATCTGTGTTGCAGTCTCCATCTGCTCCCTCTTCCTTCCAATACAGCTGCAATAATTAATCACTAGCCCTGGCCTGCTCTGAAAGATGCACTGTTCCTTCCAGTTCCCCTTTTGTACATGCAGCTTGGCTACCACAGGAGTGGCAGGAGCAGCCACCTTCTGACCACCAGCCTGGGCAGCAGAGGTGAACAGCCCCCCCAGGATGGTACTGCTCATTCCCTGCATCTCACAGGTGATGGTGGCCCCAAACTTGCTGCCAGTCATCACCTATTCTGGAAAAGGTCATGCTCAGAGTAAACAGCTGGGTGCATGAAAATAAATGGGAATACATGGGAATGAGAGCTGTGTGAGAAAAAAGAGGATTTTATTATAACCCAGTTTGGAAAACCTGTGTCCTGGGAGTGCAGGCAATATTTGGACCATGCAGAGCATGGGATGTTTGGGCTTTGGAAGAATCTGTATTTAACCTCCTTCAGCCTGCCTTTAGCCTCTCAGTGTGTAAATCAGAGCTTACCTAACATCCCTATAAATGCAGCCTCTTTTCTGACCCTTGGAGCTATTCTCCCAGCTTGTTCTCCTGCAGAGACTGAGCTACCCCAGGCACTGCAGCCCCATTGTAATCAACAGCCATTTGTATGGCTAGAAGAAGAATGGCCTGGACCGGGATGTGGCACCAGAAGCACATCCATTCCTTGGCAATACTTCATGATCCTTGCTGGCACTGCCAATGCTCCAGCGCCAAGCACAGCCCATAGCCACGCCAGAAAAAATTAGGTTCAAACATTGGAAACTCCCCAGGCAGAGCCCCAGAACACACAGATGGGCCTTTTGCACTGAGATACCTAAAGTCAAGCCCTGTGTAGAACTATCTCAGTAGCAGCAGCTGCTGACACCCTGCACCAGCCTCAGGCAATTTGCGGGTGGTAGATTGGGGCTACCCCTCCCAGAGCCATGCAGTCTGCTGGGATTTGGCGCTCCAAAGAACTTTCACCAGGAGAGAGAGCAGAGACCCTGCCTTCTTCCAAAGAGGGTGTGCACAGTAGAAGCTGACCTTGACAGTCCCTTGGCTGGCAGTCCCTGGGAAGCACCCATCCCAAAGTTCATCTTCTGTTGCTGGGGTTTTTTTTTTTCTCTCAGGGTTATGCTGTTAGCATTGTCTAGTATTTCCTGCTTCCTCCCCTGGCAGCTCCCCTGCTAGCTCAAACAGCTACAGCACTCAGTTCATTAGCCCCTGTGTTTGCCACATCCGTCCCCAGGGAAATCCCTGGGCCCACATGCAGTTTGGCTTCTAATTGCGGCTTGCCGTGTGCCTGTCTGCTGTGCTGGGTTCCCACTGTGCACAGAGGAGCAGTGCACTGGCTTTTCGTGTTTAACCAGGATATCTTTAGGATAACTTTAGGCACACGGGTTGCACAGGAGCATGTAGAGGTTCAGAGCAAAGTATGTGCTGAGGTAGACAGTTCTCACTGCCCACGCACAGCCTGGCTTGGACAGCCCAGAGTAACTCAGTTAAGGTCCTTAGTTTGCTCAAAACACCATCTAGTACTACAGAGAAATTTGTATCTTGGTCCACTTTTGACTTTCTGGATCTGTAATCCAAACAGAAAGGAAAGCAGCACCCTGTTTTGCACAGCCCTGCTGGCTGGGCATGCTCACACTCTGCCAGGCTGAGCTAAACCTCATGAATTCTTACCACTCAGTTTTCTGCATGGTCCCACTGTGCCACTCTTTCCACCTTTGAAATATTCCTACTTGGTAGGAAGAACTAGAGACTGTAACATTACCAAATATCACAGCTGCTTGGAGGGGGAAAGTCCCTTTTTAATTATTAGCATGCTCCCAGTTCGTATTTTCCCCATCAGGTGCTTCCACTCTGTCTGCACCCACAGAGGGGGCTGTACTGATGGGGAGTAATGTTATTGCCAGAGGGAAAATTGTACAACAAGCTCAAGAGACCTGCCTTTACTTCTCTTCCCCCTGCCCAAGACTCTTTTTTCCTACATGAAACTTATGGCCGCAAGCTTTGCTGCATCAAGTAGCAAGCATCAGTTTACAGCTTTTTGAGCAACATGTTTTAACAAAGCTTCCACATAAGAAATGGGAAAGATACAACTGAAAACTTGTCATCCAAGTGGTAGCCAATTTCAAATGACTTGACTTAGATTTATCCTTAAGGCATAACAATAGAAGCAGTTTAAACTGATATAGTATATCTCATTGCCAAGGATCCCCAGAATGCACAGTTCATGCAGAGAAATGCAGATCTTCCCAGGGATGCGATTCATCAGTCTAAGAAATGACAAAAATAAGCTGCAGTCAAAAAATAAAAACAGACTAGTGTAGGCAACCAGGAACTTGGATCTATTCAACTCTGGTCAGGACACTCCAGCTAACTCTATTTTTGTGTCTGTGGGACACGAGTAGGATTTTATATGCCCTAATTTGGATCTTGGCTTTACATGCCAAAAATTACCCTGCCCACTATTTGCTTCGATGTCAGGTCAAATACGGTGGAGAAATGCTTTCTACTGCATCCACTACTCTGCTTTTTTGATTATCTGACTGGAGTATCTGCCTCTGATGAAAAAATTTGAGGAGGCAGGGATACAGGCTACATGGCACGTGTAACACTGTCAGCTCTCATCCTGACTGAAAAAATTGGATTTTGCATAACTTTCCTTCCTCTCATTTGTCTGGTTTTTAAAAGCTCTCCAATTAGTAACTCATATGATTATTAGAAAGCAGGAGGGAAATGAACCAGAGTCCTGTTCCAAACAGGTATCTGCATGTGCACATACATGTACAGACAGCAGGTCTACTTGACTGATTAGCTTTGCTTTTGGTTTTAACAGCCCAGGCCAAGATCTTCCTGGATGTTGTTAACTACCTTTCCTGGTATATTTAGTGTGAGCCACGTACAGTCCTAGAGGTTAAATAAGAGGAAACAGTTAATAGGTATCTGCAGCAGCAATCACAAAAGGATGAAGATGAGGGACCAACTCTGGTAAATCAACAGCACTAGACGGTTCTCATGATTAGTGTGGCAATCAGGAAATTACAATTTAATGTGTTTGCTGGTGGAAGCAGCACGAGAATCCTTCATGTACTTTAAAAACTGATTAAAACTCTACTGGCCTTTTCAGTATTCAGGTACTCAAGGCTGCTTCTCAAAGCCCTGCCAGCTCCTTTCTGCAAGGCAGAAGAAAACCAAACATCACATCTCTGCAGCTCCACAGCCTTGTCAATTGAGTGCTTAGGGCACCCAGAGTGGAGGAGGCTTTTGCAAAACCTTGCTCTTAGGTATCAAGTGCAAATGCATCTCCCATGGCTATAGCCTTTTACATTGTTAAAGTGACCTTGAGGTAGTCACTTGGTCTTGAGGTGCCCGCTGGAACAGGCAGCGGAGACTGTTAACATCATCCTGAATAAAAAATTAAGAGAACGTTAATCTCCTCTCAAGCTGATAAGCACAAAACCTATCCCTGTGAAATGAATCTAGACATAGCAGAGGTATGAAACCAGAATACCCAAGTAGAACAAAGAGGGTTCAGGTTGGCACAGATGACTGCAGCATTCAAGAAGTTTTGCTCCTATTTCAGCAGGCCCAACTCCTGTGCCTGGATAAGGACAGCTGCTCCATCCCTTAGGGGGCATGTTTGAGCCTCCCAGAACTGCAGTATCTGGTTAAGGAGCCACACAGGAAACTGGAGTTGTGCTGGGCTCCACCCTGTATCCAAAAAGCTGAGTTTGTTTCTTTCTAGTAATTTTTTCTTGTGGGCCATGTAGAAGACAGTATATAAGAACTGCTAGAATGGGATAATTTTTCAAAAAAAGGACACTACTTCAGCAGCGCAAAAGCAGCACTCGTGACCATCACCCCTCCAAAACCTTTGCATTATGCTACCTTCTATATGTCATCCCTTTAGGCAAAAAATACCGTATAATGACTGTGGTAGCTCTGAGGAGTTACTGTGTCTGGGGACCCCCTGTGATGCCTATGACCAGGCTGCAGAGCAGCAACATCTCCCTGGGGCAGGAAGTGGGCTGGCCACGGCATGATTTTCCATTCAGAAAACATTTTCCATCACCTTTCTGCCGCCTACAACTGGCTGCAGTACCGCCAAGCTAAAACATACACAAAATAAAAGCATCTCATATACCTCTGAAAAGAGACTGCTTGCTGGCAAATGCTTGCTAAAAATAGCCCTGCAATGACCCGTAAGAGCAGCTGGAGGTCACTTATGGAAGAAGGAAAAGAATTCCCCTTGCTGAACTTGATTGCCAGCCATCACAGTGAGGACAGGACTTTTAAAGTTTCATTCCTGTGTGGTTCAAGCAAAATCTCAACTGCAGACAGCATGGTCCTCACTGGGCTCAATTTCCCTGCTAGTCAGAGCAGGAGTTTACTTTCCAACTCCCATCCTCCCTTTTTTGCAGAGAATTAGGGAGGAGGAGATTAATTTGTTAATTAAATTTCCCCTGACAATTTACATGAGAAAAAGGAAACTGTTTCAAAAAGCTTACAAAACTTTCATAACCCTTAACCTATAAAAGGAAGAGTTGTACAGCTTTTTCCTAAACCTGCCCAAAAGCACCATCGGGTTGTCCCAGGCCAAGTGATGAACACTGAAAAAAAGTTCAGGAATGGCACAGCTGGGCTGAAAATTAGGAACATCTGCTCAGAGAAAGCCAGGCAATCTCCCTCTCCTCTGGATCCTCCTCTCATCTTTGGATTTTCTCATAAGTTCTTGTTCAAAGGGATGCCATCCCATGGGAAAATGGTAAAAGGAAAAAAAAGCACAGACACCATTACTCAGTGAGGCCAGCAATAGTTGCAAGGGAAGAAGAATTCTTCATGGGAATCCCCTACATCTGAGAAGTAGATGCAAAAATTCACAAGGGAAAAATTCAGGGCTGTCAGCTCTGCAGAAAATGTCTTTTATCCATGTGGGAGCCTGTTTTTATCCAGTTTTCATTACCCACAGATGGAACAACAGCAGTAAAAAGGAGCAGAGCCACTAGGAATAGCCAGAGAAAGTAATAATAACAGCCAAAGAGGTAATTTCTTCTTTAAAAGGTTTGTTTCATTATGGATAAGTACCCTTCGAAAGAGGCCTATCTAGTCCTGGATGTACAGAGGTGGCTCAGAATTCTCACTGCACTGATATGGAGTGAAAACTTCCACAGCACAGATGCAAAATCCTCTAAATGTCGAGGCAGTGTAACATCCATCATGTGCAATTCTACCTGAATCTCTCTAAAATGTGATACCTCCCCTCAAGCAGGGCAGATGCAGTGTACTAATTCCATTAGCATCCTCAGCACTGGTGGCGTTTGGTTCCCTGACATTTTAGCATGACTTCGCTACCCTGGGCTGCCTACAAATCTTGTTCTTGATCGTTATGAGTGCTGGTTAATGCCTCCTAAGAGAGTCCCTCTCATCAGACCTCAAAACGATCTTCACAGGCTCAGGGATCTGCTGCTGTGCAGATGGTAGGAGAAGGAGGAGCTTCTAAGCGAGTTAATGCTTGTGGCCTGGGCTTCTGGCCAGAGACACCTTGGGAGACCTTAACGTGGTCTTGCAGTGCTCGAAGGCAGCCTATGAAAGAGATGGGGACGGGCTTTTTAGCAGGGCTTGGTGCAATAGGACAAGGTGTAAGGGTTTTAAAAAGAAGGAGGGTCAACTTAGATTGAGTAAGATTTTTACAACGAGGGTGGTGACACACTGTCACAGGTTGCTCTGAGAGGCGGTAGATACCCGATACCTGGAAATATTCAAGGTCAAATTGAACCGGGCTCTTAGCAACCTGATTCAGACCCGTGGCAGGGGGGTTGGACTAGCGGGCCTTTATAGAATTCTTCCAACCCAGATTATTCCACGATGCCACAGCTCCTCTTCGCTGACGGGAAGCCGGGGGCCTGCAGGGAGCAACAGGGCCAGCAGTGCCCAGCACCGAGGGGCTCCCCAGGCCCAAGGGGTGCCCGCAGCGCTGCACACCGGGCGGGGAGGGGGCGCCGGGAGCCTCCCGGCCGGGCCGGCCCGGACAGGGCAGTGCAGTGCAGGGAAATCCCCCCGGGGCGCAGCAGGGAAGTACCGCCCGGGACGCCGGAGAGGCGAGTACTTCCCCCTGGAGAACCGCCAAGTTCCCTCTCGCGGACACGTTCCCCGCCCTCCCCTCCACCGCCCCTCTGGGCGGCCCCTGCCGCTCCACCCACCCTGCCAGTGCCGGCGGCGCCGAGCAGGACCAGACCCGTCGGTCGGGCTTTGAGTGGCTGGAAATTCCCGTGCTCGGCGGCTCCTCCCCCGCAGAAATCCCCTGCCGCGGTGTATATGCGAGGCGCGGCCGCCACCGCCGCTCACTCGCCCTCGCTGCCTGCTTCTCTCCCGCCCGCTCGCCGCCATGATCAGCGCGCGCCGCGCCGCCGAGCCGCCCGCCATGGAGGGCTGCGAGCACCCCAGGAAGGACCGGCACGGCGCCCTCCCGCTCGACGACCGCCACGACAGCGGCCTGGACTCCATGAAGGAGGAGGAGTACCGCCAGCTGGTGAAGGAGCTGGAGGACATACGGCTGCAGCCGCGCGAGCCGCCCGCCTGGGCGCAGCAGCTGACAGAGGACGGGGACACGTAAGTGGCGGGGGACGAAGACCGGGGCGGCTCGGACGCGGTGGGGGACACGGCACGGCCGGGACGGGGCAGGACGTGCTGTCGGCGGGAAGGCGCCAGGCTGGGCCGCGCCGCGGTGGGAGGGAGGGAGGGAGGGAAGGAAGGAAGGGCGGAAAGTCCCTGGAGCGGTGCCAGGGAGAGGCGGCTCCCGGGCCGCGGAAAGCCCCGGCCGCGCTGAAAGCCCCGGCTTGCGACACCAGCCCGTGACCCGGGCCCGCCCCGCCCGCCGGGCATTCGGGGGATAGCGTGGCCCGGGGGGTACCGTCTGTCGCTTAATTGTTTTTTATTCTCCCCCCTGCAGTTTTCTCCATTTGGCGATTATTCACGAGGAAAAAGCCCTGAGTCTGGAGGTGATCCAGCAAGTGGCCGGTGACCGGGCTTTCCTGAACTTCCAGAACAACCTCAGCCAGGTACTTTCACCTCCACAGCCTCAAATCAGGATCAGCACCAGCAACCCCACACAAGCTCTCTGGGGAATTCCCCTGAAAAAGCCCGTTTAATGTGTTTTTTTTTTTTTGATTGATGGAATCAACCGAATCAAAGCATACTTAAATCAAAGCCTGCATTCAGGAAAGTCCCCGGCTGGCTCCAGCCGTGTTAGTACAATGCTTCCTCTCCCCTGAAAGAGTGGCATTTAACACCCACATTTTTCAAATATGATGCAAGGAGTTGCATCCCTCTTTACTGAGATGTTAATAATACCCTTCACACAAGACTGAGTGTTTAGTATCCAGAGAGCCCTAAGTTTACCACTTCCAGAGGAAAGGGCAACTACACAAGATCTTGGGAAGCATAAAGAACTGAGTTTATGGGGCATGCCTTTAGTTGGTCACATAAATGAAGTGGTCGAGAGGCCTGCTTGTCCAGATGTTGCTGCCAAGATTGCAGTGTAACTTACAAGCTGCTTTTTCTCTGTTTTCTGCAGACTCCTCTTCACCTGGCAGTGATAACTGATCAGCCTGAAATTGCCGAACATCTTCTGAAGGCTGGATGTGACCTGGAAATCAGAGACTTTCGAGGAAACACCCCCCTGCACATTGCATGCCAGCAGGGCTCCCTCAGAAGTGTCAGTGTCCTCACACAGTACTGCCAGCCACACCACCTCCTCACTGTCCTTCAGGCAACTAACTACAAAGGTACAGGTGCACTGCTAAACAGCTGATCTTAGTGTGTTGCACCGAGGGTGGAGTTGGTGTCCTGTAGACCTGTCTAGAGGTGGAGAAGGATTATTATGCCCATCTGAGAGCTGAGGAGCCCAAAGCTCTCAATGTGAGACTTCTTTAAAATGCCACTGTCCTGTAGGCCTCATCAATGTTGATTATTGTCTCTCGTGGCTTTGAATTTTGCATTTTCAATGAGTATTTTTTCCAGGCTCCTTTTTTTGGTTGCAATAAGTTGCAGTCGTACACTGAAACAAAGCCTCTGAGAAATCTTTCCAAAATCCAGCCCTGTTATTCATACTCCCTGGAAGCTGGAAGTCTCTTTTGGGAAACACCCTTTTGTTACGGATAAATTGCAAATTTTTATGTCATCTTGGCCTGTCATCTTGACTTTTAAGTAATGATGAGGCATTGAGTTAGACTTACTTAAATTTTCCCTTTGTCTGTGTTTTGCAGGACATACATGTCTTCATCTGGCATCTATTCAAGGCTACCTGGCTATTGTTGAGTATCTGCTGTCCTTGGGAGCGGATGTAAATGCACAGGTATGTAATGTGTACTGTGAATATAACTGAGTGGGGCTGTGTAGTCTTAAGGATCAACAGATTTGGCAATGGCTATGCCTCTCCTAACATGTCAACCCTTGTTTTCACACAGGAACCATGCAATGGCAGAACAGCACTACATTTGGCTGTTGATCTGCAGAATTCAGACCTGGTGTCGCTTCTGGTGAAACATGGGGCAGATGTGAACAAAGTGACCTATCAGGGCTATTCCCCCTATCAGCTCACATGGGGAAGAGACAACTTAAGCATACAGGAACAGCTGAAGCAGCTGACCACAGCTGATCTGCAGATGTTGCCAGAAAGTGAGGATGAGGAGAGCAGTGAATCGGAGCCTGAATTCACAGAGGATGAAGTAAGTAGCAGTTTGCATCTTTTCAAGAGAAGGGGAAAATCCTATCTTGTGTAGGGTTTTTTTTTTTATTGCTGCTCTGATTACATGCCCCAGTTACCTCTTGCTGTATAACAGATAGGTATAAATAAGGTTATGCTATCAGCAGTCAGCAAAATGGCAGTTGGGGCAAGCATATAAATGGAGTAAAAGTAAAATGTGAAAAATAACATGAGGAAATGGAGGTTAACTTCATGCAACATGGTTCTCTGAACACCATTCTGTGGCTGACACAGACCCTTGTGAGATCAAATTAATACGTGGCTTCCTCCTTCCCAGCCTTTGTTTTGGTTTTTTTTTTAACATTCTGAGTCCTGTTAAATGGCAAAAGTAACCATTTTGATGTAGAAATTTTATACACTGCTGAGGTCTGGGCATGCAGGATTTGGCTGTTGCCCCAGAGAGGGTAGGATACTTTCAGTAAGATTTTTGCATTAACAGCTTTTGGTTTTTTTCTTGCAGCTTATATATGATGACTGCCTTATTGGAGGACGACAGTTGGCATTTTAAAGCAGAGCTTTCTGTGGAAACAAGTGACTACATATATATGTACAGAAAAAGGACTGACTTTTTTCATTTAAAAAGAAAGTCACAATGTGCAGAGAAAAACCAGGAAGGAGATACTATGCTGTCCAGCAAGGAGCAGGAGCACATAATTGTAACAGGACAGTTCCAGGATCTGTGTTTAGATACAGGATTGGAATGTGTAACATCAGCAGAGATCTGTCATTCACACCGCCTGATAAAGAGCCACGTAGGCAGTCTTTTCAACCCTACAGAGACTACACATCCAACCTGCTTACTACAGAGAGCTTTCTTGTGGCATTAAGTACTGTGAGAAATGTGTGTAATTTCATGGCAAGGTGGACTAACACCAACACCCCTTCTTGGAAAAACTATGTTCATTTGCTTTGGGCTGGTGGCAGCCCCTGGCCTTACTGACTGACCACGGGTCAGGATCGGTGCACTCAGTGGGGCATCCCAGGTGGAGGAGTTGGACCAAGGGACTGGTGACCTCCTGGCTCGTAGGAGAAAGTAGCAATAATGTTAACTGTGGGCATTGAAAAGAGTGTGTTTCACACCGTGTGTGTCATAATTGCTACACTTTTTAGCAATTGTATATTGTGTAAATACTGTACATTTTTTTGTTTATAATTATTTTGGTACATGTGAGATGTATTTATTAAAAAAATTCAGATTACTGTATCTGGTTTGTGAAATCGTTCATTGCCCACCTCCTCATCCTGAGATCATGGGAATCCACCTGGTTAGCTTTTTAAGAAACATTTAACACCTAGTAGACCAACGGGGTCACTGTCTCAGGGGTTTTAGGTGGTTCACCTCAGCAGTGGTAAGACATCTAAGCAGTTTGCAGCTCTCAGCCCTTCTGCTGCAGCTAATTTTGGAAGCAAATGTAGGTGGTGTTTCCTGCACCCATTGCAGCAGGCGGGCTGTGGGGCTGGGATTCCCCCTCTGTCACCCAGCACCAGGCTCCCTGCCTGCTGGAGTGGGGCTTTTTAGGCTGTTTGTAGCAGCAGCCGACCACCTGCCCTCAAAGCACCTTTTGTTCCAGCTCCAATACTTGGCAGTCCTTGCCAGGGGAGGCTGGAGGTTTGCCGCACAGCCCCATATCTGTTCACCTCTTGTTAATCACCTGGCCCAGCTCCAGTTGGAACTCTGACACCTTCGGAATTTCCGAAGGGGATTTCCATGGGAAGGAGGATCATACTCGGGAACTCACACTTGCCTTCCACCCCTGAAATTCAGGCAGGGGACCTCCCTGCTTCCCCACTGCAGGAGCTACAGCTCATCTTGTGCAAATCAGAGCAGTAAAGGATGTGGCTTTAATCCCCTTCAGTTATTTCTCAGGTTTCTCTCCAGCATTCAGGCAGACAGAATCACTTTACTCAAATCTTCAGCTCCACCTCATATCTGCTGGCAGCACTTCACAGCACAGGACTACTTTCAGACACAGATTTCAGCCTGTTGTGTGTCCAGGTAAACGATGGGCTGTGTGAAGAGTGACCCCGCCCTATTTCTTCTGTGCTGTGCCCCCTGGATGGGGACAGGGAGCAGCAATGCTGCTCATGCAGGATGGAGCTCTGCCAAGAATGCTGCCCAGGGAGCTTCTGTGCTGCTGCAGCACCTGGTTGCACAGGGACACCCATTCCTTTTTCTGCCCTGCTCTTCCCAAGGGGTTCCTGACATACAACCTGCTCGAAGGAGGGCTTGTTGGTATGAGGAAGAACACCCCAGTGGGCTGGGTGGTTCCCAATTTGCATGGGAGCCAAAGACCATTGTGGAAAGCTTTATATAAAATTTTCATTCTGAATTTTTTATTTCCCTTCTACCAGGTGTATGCACTGAAACTTCCTTCTGGCAGACAGGGCCACATCTGCATTGCAAACCTGCAAAGTTTCCAGGTGTGGGGCTGGGGAATCTGCCAAAACCACCTTCTTATTGGAAACTCACCTTGCACTCTGACCAAGCACTAAATCAGCTGGGAGTAGCAACTGGAGTTCACTTGCTGCTACAGGTTTTTCACTGGCAAAGAATCCCAAGTGATTTTTATGGCTGGAAATACAAACAGCAATGTTCCGTTCAGTTTCCTGTTGCAAGACAGGGGCTGGAAATGCTGTCAAGGTCCTGCAGAAGTATTCACCAGCTATAGCCATCAGTGCTCAGAAAGTGCTTGGGTACACAGCTGGACCTCCTAAGCAAATATTTAAATCGATACCCTCTGGATGCAAAAGGCCAGAGGGATGGAGAAAAACGCAGTTATCAGTAGTACCAGGCTGGCGAAATAGTTTTGGAGGCAGTGGTACATTCTCTGCTGCCCATTGCAATACTTAGTCAAACAGTATCTAGGAAGGCACTGCTATAATCTTGCAAGACTTCTGCAATTACTTAATAAATTAAGTAAACATTTTACTGTACAAGGAAGTTCTGCAACTAAACAAATCATTGCCCGAATACCACATGCTGATTTTGCTACTGTTTGCCTCCACCAGTCATGCAAAAGAAACCACGTAATGTATGCACAGGAAGCACAGGTAAAGCAAGTAGGACGGAGATTAAAGTGAGAATACGTGTTAGCAAACTAGGCTGGGGCATGTTGTGTATTTGTGCGTTGCTAATGCGGGATTACTCAGTGCAGAACTTCACCTGTTCACTTGATTATATAGCAAGATGTCCACTGTAGGGCACCCCCCTGCAACTCCAGTTTTGAGTATGTGCCCTTAATGGCTGCATGTCCACGCTGTCTACGAGCTTTCCACATACTGTACCTTTAGACAGATCTGAGAGTGGTTTTGGTGATAACCTGCCTTCATGATGTCTCCTCACCACTCTGGCATGGTCCCATTTGTAGGACGTGGAAGAACTCCACATGCATTTATTCTTCCATCATCACTCTTTTATTATTCAGACAGCACAGCTGCTATTTGCAGAGCACACAACTTCTTCTTGATTCTACTGCCAGTGCCTCCCGATAGTGATCCAGGGTTCAAAATTCCTTCCCAAGCACATTTGCTACCTGCCTTTGTGGCTCTGCAAGCTCCTAGAGCAGCCACGTTGCTGAAGGTCAAGGTCCTGTGAAGTTCAGATTTAGTTTCCTGACGTGCCTGTGTTCTCTGCTCTTACTGCCCTTGGCACTCATATCTGCCTCTGCCTGTTTTCTCCCTCCCTTTTTGCAGGTCCCCCCTCCCTCTTCACCTGCAATACCAGCTCATTCACCCATCATTACATTATGCAACGTGAAGTTATATTTTTTTCCCAGCCTTTCCCTGCTGCCCATTCTTGTAAATCTCTTTGAAAATCCCATAAGGATGTTCCCATACTTCCTTATATTGCACACAAAGAACAGAACTCCCCACTTCCTCCCACACCCTTCTATTCCTACTTGCATTCCAGTTCACTGCAGGCCTTTCTCACCATAATCACAACCAAAGGGCCACCTTCAGTCTGTGCTCTCCTGCCTTTCACCCTTCTCAGTGGCAGTCCTGGACTTCTCAAGAACCTTATGGTGATAGAATATAAAATAGATAAAACATAGATCTTCAGAGAGGTGACATTGGACAGCACAGCCCAAGGCCTAACTTTTCCCCCAGTAATTTGGAACCTTTCTCTTCCATTCCCTGCAGCTTTGGAAAGTGTAAAAAGCAGGAGCAAAAAGCAACCCTGCACCTAAGGCCATGCACAAGGAGGCTGTGTCCTCCCACTGGCTGCAGCACCAGCCTCTGCAGTCAAAAGAATAAACCTTTCACCATCCCACCTGTTCGTTCTCGTGCTCTCAGCTTATGGTGCAGTGTGCTCCATGCACTCAGCGTGGGCCGTGTGACCTGTTTGACTCATAGATGCGGGTGTTTCTGCTCCCTCAACAGAGACAGGTGGGATGGGCAACCCAAGGAGTTGCCTGCTCGTCTCCCTGCTGATGGGCTTGGACATCACAAGGGTACACAGTCCAAACTTAGAGGCCTTCACTCTTACTGTCTTCCTCCTTCTCCTTCAGCCTTTTCATGTAAGGAAAGGGGTCCCTATTGACTACTTATCATTTTACACACCAAAAGAGCTATAGGTCTAGGCAAAGCCCAATAGACAGTGTTTACCAACCACATGTCCTGCATCCAGCTGGTGGACACATCTACCTGCCTGGCCCAGCAGGACTTGGTGAACGAGAAAGCAGTGAGGCCACCAGGACTCTTAATCTATCCCCAAGAGTGGTAGCCCCACTGCTGCTGACTTTGCCTCACAGCTTCAGTTCAGATCTGGATGAGCAAGATGGTTGAGTGAGGAAAGGAAAAGCAACAAAACCCAAGGGAGGACACCATGATCTCCAAGGAGGAGGACATGTAGCATTTGTGACTTTTTTTAATGGGAAATCTTCATTGATGGTGGACTCTGGGCCAGGCAGAGGCCCAACACAAATCATTTTCCTACAGAAGCTGATCTATGAAAATAATTAAGCATGTGGTTGTTCCTAGACGAAAGAATTGCAAAACAGAGTGCAGGGGTGGCAGGAAAGAATGTCTCCCTGGACGAAAGATTGCCCTCACTTCAGGGGGGTGGAGGAAGGGATTTTTCCAGCATTGCTGTGCTCCCAGCACCAGTGCTTTGCTGGACAATGAGAACTGCACAGTGCATCAAGGGATGAGGGAGTGGGAAAGCCCTGTCCCTCATGTCAGCCAGAACAGCACACGCCACTAGGACAGCTGCTGCACTGCCTTTCCCCTTCTCCAGCAACTTCCTGTCACAGACCTGGCATTGTCCACATCTCTGTCCCTTCAAAGAGCTCTCTGAAGCATTATCAGGACCAAAAGGCTCCTGTTCAATGCTGACACATCAGGCCTTAATGTGAGAAGTCCAGAAAGGTTGAAACAGAAACTCCCCCTGACACCCTGGAGGTTTGACTGCCTGCCCTTGCCTTGCTCCAGCACTCAGATTTTCCCAGGACTGCCTCCTCATTCAATTTTCCAAACAGGAATTTCCAGTCCTGTTTAGAAGAGAGCTGGGATTTTCCCCACTCACTCCTTTCTGCAGTTTTACCCTGTTACAGCAGTCATGAGCCATGGCACCAGCTCTATTGCCTCTCTAGATGCAGGAATGCAGCCTCCTGCCTGCCCACTACCAGCCCCAGGGGCTTCCTTGCTCTGAAGGAACAGACCTGCATCCTTTTCCCATTCATAATTTTAGGTAATTCAGATTACTTTTCCTGTGCATCTTTCAAGGGAAGATTTTGCTGAAAGCAAAACGTGAACAAATGTACACTTCAAGAAAGTGCCTTAAAACACAAATATTTTTAACATATATGCACCCTTGAAGGCCACATGGCTACAATTACAGTGCAACACGTAGCATGGTTAATTATTGCCCCTGGGTTTCAGCAGCTTGAAGGAGGGAGTTTCCCAAGGCCCTGCAGAAGGTCTCTGTGAATGCTGCTTCTCTGCTTCAGTGATGCTCTTTGTTCTCACTGGGGAGTGCCCAGGGGTCAAGTGAGAGGCACATGCTCTCCAGCGGACCATGGACCAGGGTTAAAAGAGAGCGAGCCCATGGTGTTTGCTCCTGTGGTGTGGGAGGACCCATGAAGTGTTTTTCTTCCCTGCGTGGGAAAAAGACACACCATGTCTCAGTCAAAGCTCTGCATGCCTACTGAGCTGAAGAGGACTGAGGGTCAGTAAGGATGCTTGCCCAGCCTGAGTGGTTTCACAGAATGAAATCACCTTCTTCTTTCCACTTTGTCTGCGTGGATGGGTTTCCATTCCAGCATGCATCAAGGCTGGTGTTACTGGATGCCATCCAAAAAACTTAGCTCTGACCCCTGGCAGCGGCTTCTCTGAGAAATTTTGCCCCCTTAAATAAACAAGCAAACCCTCCCCTAAGCTTCACGGAGGCTCCTTATCTCCCTTACCACTTTACGTGGCTATGCCAACCATAGCTTGGGGAAAACACTCCCAAGGAGAGGGATTCAAACCACCTATTCACCCTCAAGCACACTTGACCTCCACTTCCTCTCTAACAGCCCATGAAGGCTGTTGGAGTAATAAACGAAAAATTAGTGAAACATCCAACATCTTCTGTCTGTTCATCCACCTCAGACCTCTCCATGCTCCCATCCTTGCAACCTTGACCCCTGGCAGCAGCAAGCTGAAATACCTGCTGGACTTCCCCACAGTGGTAAGGGAAAGCTCTCAAACCACCATGTCTTCTGTCTTGATAATCACTCTTGCAGGACAGTACTCAAATCTGTGGGAACTGAAATAATGAGGTGGAGACAGAGTTAGCCCTATAGTGGTGTGGGAGGCTGGCAGGCTTCGGGTACAGTTGGCCAGGTTCAAACAGGTGATCAAACAGAACATGGGCATGTTCAGCAACTGTAAGGGCAACAAGGCAGCAGTGCCACCAGGATGCAAAAGCCAGGTGGGACACCAGCAGCAGCAGACAAGGGTCCAGCAGCTCCCCCAAGTCCACTGCTGAGATGGTCTCTGGCCCTTCATAGCCCAGCCATAGCACTTGTCACACAGAAATGCTTAAGCTACCTCCAGAGCATCCTCTCCTCTGTTGTGATAGACTGAAATGTTGTTGATGTCTTAAACTTTGTCAACATCATAGAAAGACTCTTTGCCAAACTGCAAAGAAACAACTGCCTGTCTGGGATCACTGAAGCATCCTCCCTCCTGAATATGCTTTCTGACTGGAATTCGGACTGTGATAGGAATTTGAGATAAGACTGTTATCCAGCTACCTCAAGTCTGAGGCAAAGTAAACAAGGCTCAGGAAAAAAGAAACTATCTCTGTTAAAGAATTAGCCCTAGCAGGGCTCAGGTGGTGGTGGAGAAGGGGTTTGGGTGTGTGATGGTGAAATCTCTCCACACCAAACTGAAGGAGTAAACCCCCCCACAGCCAGGAAGACTACCTACACACAAAACATTCACATGAGAGGCAGCTGAGAAGGGGTCATAAACCATAAAAGACCCCTAAAGCGCCCCCAGACTCATTCTTGAGACCCTCCACCACCAGAGGACTTCACATGATCCAAGTGAGGTAACAAATCCAGAGCCTGTTGGAGGAGACTTCAAATCTTCCTCTCTCCCAGGGGTGGTGCCTGGCATCCCCTGAATGTATATTAATCCATTGAACTCTATGCTTTGTGGGACCCTCATCACCGAGAAGACCAGAAGAACAGGACCCACAGGATGCCACTGTGTTCCATGGAGTAGGGATACATTTACTCTTTAATCTCTTTGACTCTCTTTCTTCCCCCTCACCCTCCTTTTCTCTCTGTCTTTCTCTCTCTCTCTCTCTCTGCCTCACATTTACTACCAAATAAAATCCATGCTATTGATTTTGCCATATGGTCTCACTGGCACCTTAATACAGGCAGTGGCATTCCTAATAATTTTAAGAACCAGACCATAACACTCAGTCCCTATGGAAGAGGAAGGAAGGCAAGCAGGTCCAGGGAAGGCAAGGGCTTCAGGATGTCTGCTTTCTCTCTCTGGGTGAGGGCACACAAAGCCAGTGTCTCTTTTCCATGCAGCTGACTGCCAAGGTGATCTGACCACCCACTTCCCTCCATGAGCAACATCTTTATCTGAGGGGCTTGTGGAGTAAGGAACTGATAACTCTATTTCCTTTTTCAGAGAAGTCCAAGCAAAGGAGAAAAGGAAAACTGCACAGGTTACTTGGCCATTGGTTTCCTTCCATGAGCAGTTCTAGGCACATAGTGGCATGATCAAGCAAGCCTTCCTAGACATTGTGCTCTGGAAAGCCTCTCCCTAAAAACAGCTGTACTGAGGGACAGAAGACAGGAGCAGTGAGCTGATCCATGCACTGCACAAAAATCTCATTAGAGCATGTGCCAGCTGCATGCCACAAGTAGGACTGCAGACATTTCTCCCAAAGACATGAGTGTATGAGTAGAAGATGTGAGCTCCACTGCACTGCAGTATCCTGGGAATGAGTGCCAATGTCTTCAAGTTTTCTGCTTCAAATGTAAGAACAAGTAGAGTAATTCAAATTAGCTTTTTTTGTTGTTTTTGGTTTTCCCCCCCACCATTTTGCACAGGAAATGTTTTGCTCTTCTTTGTTTCAGTTAGAAACTGAACTTAAAAAAAATAAATCATATGATTAAAATCATATTGAAGACTTCTTAACCAAAACAGATTACTTCTTTAGACTCAGAAAACAAGAATTTATCTTTTTTTCTTACTCATTGGAAACTTCATGCTTCTGTTTTCTCCCTCACCAAAAAAATGGTTCCTTCTAAACATTAGTGATTGCAATATAGCAGAATTTCCTCTTCCACTCTTCTAGTACGTCATGTGAACTGGGCATACCTCGATCATGGGGCTTACCATGCCATCCCTGAAAAGCCAACCTCCACATTTGCATCCAATTGCCATCTATATAATAGCTATTAAACTCCTCATGCTTAGGGGCAGATCTTAATTTCTCCTTAGAGAAGCCTTCCATCAGGTCTACTTAGCTGTCTCGCACACGTAAATCACCCAACCCCCTTCACACATGGACATCCTATTACCTCTACCCTTTTACTCCATCTTTTGGCTGTTCTAAATATACCAGGAAGAAAACTCAGCTCACAGAAGGTGATATTTTCAAAACTGATCTTGAAGGCACTCTTATGCTGAAGATTTTGGGGCTGCAAATCAATCTGTGGCAAGTGTACACTTTTGGATGGTAAACTGATGCTGATTCTGACATCAGCTAGTGTCCTGCTGCTGGACACTTTGCCTGTGACTTAGACCATATCTGGAGACTGATTCAACCCATGATGTGATGCTAATGTACATTATCAGGGAATATTAGGTATTTCCCATGGAGATACTTTCATTCAGCAACAAAGCAAACACTGATCAGTGTGTCCCTTGGTATTGTAAGCACGTTCACCATGAAACACCATCACACATGACTTCTCAACATTACCATAAGAAAAATGTTATCTCTGCAGCTATTCTGCTTCACTGAATTTACAGCTGGGCCCTTGAATGCTGTAAATAGAGATGCACATTCCTTGTAAGCTGTTATAGGTTCAGGTTCTAAAGGAATTTTTCCTCCCCCACCCTCACAATGAGGAGTGAATTGTCCCAGCCCGGGCCATTTGTCTCTAACAAAAGAACCAGGAGTACCGTGCTTAAGAGGGGGGGAGAGTGACACACGGGTTTGGGAGAGGGGGCAGTGGGAGTCGGCAGGGAGAGACGGCGGAGAGAGAAACCCCGGAGTCTTGGGTTTCTTTTCTTGCCTTTCCTGCTGCTTCCCTTT
>VXAU01003005.1:234668-303014 GCA_013399695.1 Formicarius rufipectus | reverse complement strand
CCCAGCACCAACCACTCATCTCCTCGCTCGCTGCCTGTAAATACCGGGGACAGACTGTGTGTGTGTTCGTGGGGGGTTTTGATCCAGGAGTTTTTATTCATTCTGCCTTGGTTGTTCTGTTGTCTCTTGAATATACATATATATATCATAGCTAGGAACTGTTATCCTTCCATTTATCATACCTTAATTAAATTTTGTTTTGAAATTAAAGGAGACTTATCGCTCTGTTTTAGTTATAAATTTTTCTAAGTTCTCTAAACTTAGACATAAGCACAGGATAATGGCAGCTCCTTGTAGACTTATTAATCATTTTGCTTAATGGCACATGAAGTATCATTTTCATCTCTCATCCCCAGAAGTTCTGAGTCCTGTCTCTGAGGACACCAAGCAAATAACTTGGGAGCAGCCTCCCTCTAGGCACTGTCTGGCCTGCCCAAGCTGAATGTGCAGGTGAATGCAGCATCAGTGAAGATGCTGCTGCTGTGCAGGGTGCTGGCAGTGGCACAAATGATCCTGCCTCTCAGTGTCTGGCCCATTTGTGCTGCAGGGAGATGAAGAGCTTTAGCCCTAGGCTGGGTGAGACCCTGGCCCAGTCGGAGGTGAAGAAGGATGCACTCTGCTGTGCCCTATCACAAAAGGGCCTTTTCAGGGTGAACTAAAAAGCCAGTGTGCCCTAATGACAAGGCAAAATTATTCATCACGTTTCATCATCACATAGCCCAAAAAGCAGTGCTGTGACACATGCAAAGCAGTTGCTCTTTGATCCTGATGGCACCTAAGTCGCCATCCAGGGCTGGTCATTGGGTCCAAGTGCTCCTGACATCAGAGTCTGTAGTCAGAGCAGGAGGTATCCCCATCACTGCAGCACTCCAGTGCCTGGGACTCCAAGCCCTATCCCATTAGTTGTCAAGGACCGGCTTCAGTAAACCACAGCAGAAAGTCGAAAACAAGATGTGTGAGATCAGTGAAATGTATAGGACATGGTCCTGCTTAACCTCATTAGTCTGTCACTGGAGTGTGGAAATCCAGAGTTCAGGGCACAAAGCATCTACAGTGTCAACTGTACATCTACATCTAAAGAGTCATGACATTCAGAAGCAAGCAAACTTCAAAATGAGAGCAAGTTCTGGAAAATATCCCCCTTTAAAGGATTAAAGCAGAGAGGCACTTTGTGCTTTTAAACTCCACTGAATGGAACAGGTCACCTCCTCTGAACTGAGCCGCCAGGAGCTCTTCGGAAAGGAAAGTTCAAGCTAGTGCAGAGTGATGGAGCTGCTTTGCATGAGATTTCATTTTACCTTTTTTTAAGAAGCAGTGGTGAGAAAAAGAGGCAGTGATGTTACATGCAAATATCAGCAAGGCATCAAGGGTTCAGCAGGGAACCTGCTTAGCCCTGTGATTCCTGAGCTGCATGGTTGTGACTTACGATTGATGTGGATGCTTGCTGCAATGACTGACTGCTCTCCAGGCTGTGAAGTAAGGGCCATTATTCCATTAACACCAGGCTGGGTTTTTTGACTCCTACTCAGACAGGATTGAAATATGTACTGAAGCTCTGCTCTTAAAAGTGAGAGTTTGACATGCATGTCTGCCTCACAAGAAAGAGGAAATTGTTTGAAGTGTACGCATGTGGCATGAGCTGCATGAAGCTGCAGATAGGATGAGTCTTCTCATATGTAGTGCAGCAGCTATGTCAGTGTCTATCTCCCTCTTACAACTGACAGCTAAATTATTTCCTGTAGAACTGTGATTATACACCCAGTGAACTTGCTCCTGCATAAACCCAGAACATCCCTCTTTTGCTAAGTGGTAACCTGCTGGGCCCTCTGTCCATACACAACACCTCAGAAGATCTCATGTGCAGTGCTAGATATGCTGCTGGCACAGTTTTGAGAGTCCCCAGAAGGGGCCTCCGCAAGAACTGTGTGCTTGCAGCATTTGCCAACTGGGGCTGCAGATGTCCCGAGAGAAACCTCCTTGCCAGAAGCCAGGACAGAACAGGCTGATCAATACCAAAGAAATGAGGGAGAGGGAAAGAAATATTTTTGCTAGCAAACAGCCAGTAATTTACATTAGGAATTGTAATAACAGCAGTGAGTCTGACCGAATGTGGTGTTAGCCTCTCAAAATACTCACAGTACAAATGCTGGAAGTTACCAACAGGAAGACTCAAGTACAGATAGCCAGCGGTTTATGCTGCAGCGTAGGAAGGGGCTCAGCCTGCTTCTTACAGCACTGAGGACAACGAGAAAGTAAAACATCACCTCTCCTTAAAAGCATATTCTAGTAAAAGCTGTGACAGACTGTCAGAGGCCAGGTCTGGCTCCATCTCTGCTGTTCACTATGTGTGTGACTGGGGCAAAGCCACTGCCACCCCATGCAGCTTTCTTGTCCCTTGTCCAGGCAGGCTACGTGTACCAGCAGATACAAAATGCTGCTGTAGGACATGGAGCCACAGCCTGCACTGTGCTTCTGGCCCACATCTTCTCTGCCCTAGCTTTGGGCTGTAAACTCCCCAGGGCAGGGACTGCCTTTAAATAGGTGTTTGCAGAGCTGCCTGGAGCGTATAGGCTGACAGTCCTCTCCTCTGCAGAGCCACGAGAAATTTGATACAAGTGTTAAGGCAGCTGCAAACATACCCACTTTGACGTCTGCTGGGACAGGCAAGATTTGGGCTGTCATCTGTGCACTGGGGCTCCTCAGGTGCTGTAGGCTCTGCTGAATTAGCAGACTTCTGCCAGTGGTGTGCAATAGGTAAGGTAAAAGACTGTGGACTCCAGTAACATGAGGTATATGGAAATTCAGGAGGATTTCTTGCTGGGCAGAAGCCCTGTGGTGCGACAGGTTTCACCTTTGCTCAGCGATGCTGCCAGAGGCACCCCATGCAAATGCTGTTCTCTAAGATTTCACACACGGGACTTTCAAATGGTTCATGCTTGTCAGAAAAAAATGTATAGGATCAGATTTTCCTATGGCACCCCAAGTAATTTTATTAATCACCGGGAACAATCTGAAACGTCTTTCAACATTGAGAAATTCCACTTAATCACAGTTTGCCCTGTTATGACCTTCTCAGCATCAGATGGAGAAAGAAATGATGCGGCGAGGACTTTAGTCACACTAACACTGCTTTTAGGCTGAGCTGGGGAATGGGATGTGAATCATCTTTGCCTTTTCTTTCTTCTAAGGGAAGTTCAGAAGACGACTACTGCTCTGAGAGTAAAACACATAAAGCGGTGACAGGTTTCCTTTCCACCTCAGGTCCCTGCACTTAGTTGTATCTACTGAAAAAGCCCAGCTCTCTTTCAGGCTACTCCTTGGAGATTTGTTTACCACAGCTTAGCAAGTGCAGAGCCACACAGAGCTGTTTTCCAGGGCCAGTTGGCAGAGTGAATTGCAGGGTATTTTCCAGACAATCCAGTTCCTCCTTACAGAGAACTTCTCTTTATGTACAGATGCATAAAGGCAGTGGGGTGTGATGCTGGGAGATAAAAAACCAGCTCCTTGAAAAGGTGTAAGCATGGCAGTGATTGGCATTGCATCACCTCGTTTTTGTGTGCCTGCCAGCTTGCAGGAGTCCACTGAGCACAGCCAGTGCCCAGAACAAGGAGCTGCCTACACAAACAAAAGGGAGTGTCAAGGCCAGAGGTGCACATCCAGCCTCAGGCTGGCCAGCATGGCAGGGAGAAGGAGGTCACTCAGGATCAGAGGTCATGGCAGAGCTGTTCTGTGAAAAATGCTCTCTGTGGCCTCTGCTTTTGCCCTCTTGATCTGAGGCATGCAGAAACGAGTGCGCTCTGTGACAGCACAGGACTCTGCAGACTGTCCCTCTCCCAAGGCTTGCTCCAAGGCACTGTAATGCTGGTAGCAGAAACCCTTGCTGTACAGGACAGAGGGCAGGGGAAAACAGCTAGAATATTTTCCTCCTCTCTAATCCACTGGAAAATGCATAACCACAATACCCCTTGGGTGCCGCCCTCAGGAAAGGAATAAATATCTTGCTAGGAGAATCCAGCTTTTTTTAATCTAGATATTCTTTGAGCAAGGCTTAGGTAACATTCAGACAAAGAGCCGGGCTGAACTCCACACTAACACTTCCCCCACTTCCTCAGTCAGCCTGCTCCTGCCTGATAAACATTAAGATCTGAGACCGGCTGCCCAGCACGTCAGCCACGGCTCCCTGCCAAAGCATCCTGGAGCTGCAGCCCTTGCCCCACAGCTGGCTGCCAGGCATGCTGCTGGGCCTGCCTCTGCAGGCTGTCCAAAAGGGCCAGGTCCAAGTGAAATGCTCTGGCTCTGTGTCCAGGAAAAACATGTGACTCCTTGCAAGCAAGCTGGGTCATGGTTTGCCGCAAAAAAATGCAGTGCATTTCTAGGGAGAAAGCCCAGCAAGCTGCTTGGGCAAGCAGGGGTTGCCCTATTTCTGTTTGGGGTTTCCTGGCCGGAAATGAAGGTACCTGTGCTGAGAGAAGCTGCATGCATGTGGTAAGCCTGGCAGGTTACTCTCTTGGGATCTCCAGCACATGAGGGGACACTCTGCCCAGTACAGCATTTCAGCTGCACTTGTGCTATCAAGAGTCCAGGATTTCCAAATATGTGGGTGATTGGTCACAGCTGTTGTTTTGCTGGAGTTGCTCAATTGTCAGCCCAGAGTAACTACTCTGTGCTCAGGGATCTTCTCCAGGGAGAAAGTCAGAGGAAACCTTTCTACATATTGATCACCAAAATGAACCTGTGCACTGCCCCGTTGGCCCCTTCCATGTGCCACACACATGTGCTGGCAGGCTGTCAGTGTTCCTGGCTGGGCTGAGCTTTGGTTTGGACAGAAGCTTCCCACTAATTCAGCAACATCTATGCATGGAATACCTTGTCATTAACTTTGGTAAAATTTTCTTTTTTCTAGCCACAAATTTGCAGCCTTTCAAACTCAAATGACATGAAAAGCTGGGAATCCCCCTGCTCCCAAACCTTTCTCTCACCCAAATAAAGTCACCTCCCTAAACCATCAGCCTATTTACAGCTCTTGGAAAGCCAGTGGTAGGGTCACACTCCAGCCACATAGTAATGCCAGAGCTTGGAGACAGGCATCCACTTAGCCTGCAGTAACCCTCAAGGAGAAACAGCTTTTGCTGTTTCAATAGCAATGCTCTCTCTTTCTCCCAGCCCACTACCACCCTGGAGTTGCCAAGTCCTGGCTTCTGACAGCTGAGACTCTGATCACACAAGTTCCTGTGCAAAGCAGGTTTCTCAGCTCACTGAACTCCTGTGTTTTGTTTGATTAGATTTAACAGCTTGGAGGGCTTAAATAAGTCTGTTCCTAGAAGCCTTGCTGCAGGAGCTGGCAGCCTCTGTGGGCCACCAGGACAGCTCTGCAGGAAGGGGCTGCCAGAAGTTACACAAGCAGGGAAGCCCCTGGCAGGAGATTTTGCAACAACGTCCTCAGCATCTGGAACGTGATGACAGGTTCCAAGGTCACCCAACCTCCGTCAGTCCCAGCACACTTACCTGGCACTGCAGGAGTTGCACGTGCTCTGAGCACTTGCACAATGTGAGAATCAAATCTGTGCTTGGGGCCATCTGAGTTCATGTTTGATTATACTTACACTGCAGAACAGAGGCCTTGTCCTCAAAGTTGAGCAAACTCATAATTAATGCCAAAGATGATCAACCTTGGGCACACGTGAAGCCACTGAGGGAGTTGCTCACACTGCTTGTAGTGCTACAATTGATCTGCCAGCCAGGCTATTGCAACCTGTGTCAGGCCTATTGGGTTACATGGAAACACTAGCTTGTTGAGCAACAGGCTGCATTTGACACTTAATTAAGGCCACCTCAATCACCAGTCCAGAGGTCTTTCCTGTCTGGTGTGTTGTCTTCAGCCATGAACAATGCTGAAAAAGCGGGGATATAAATAACCTCACCATCGCTTGGGCTCTTAGGTAGCTAGTAGTTCAGGTCCGTGCGGGGAGATGCTTCTGCCCATGCTGGGGACTATCTTAACTACTCAATAGTAGAAGAACTAAGAGCAGTACAACCTGAACCCTGTTAGGGTTTATGCTGCAGGGCCCATAGAAATGCTTTCTAAAGTGCCACAGAAATATAGCAGCTATTTCATCCCAGCTTCAGGAAAAAAACTTTCTCTCAGTAGCATAGAGGAATTCAGCACTTGAGCATGGATCCCAGAAGAGATTTAAGAACCTACCTCAGGATGCTGATAGGCTGTGAAAGGTTATATCCAAAACTGGCATCTGGAAAGCCCGTGCTCAGCAGCTCCATACCTCCTGCAGTGTGTACAGTTCACTAGTGGTTTCTCTCTTAGGCTTGGAAGTCCTTGAACATTCAAGGGTCTGCATGGGTGCATGCCCCATCCAAGGACCCTTCAATGGGCCCACTCAGAAACTCCCACCACCTCTGGAGGAAGGACTGCTAGATCTTACCCCTCTCCCAGTCAAATAGCCTAGTCCTACACTCTTGTACACTCTGCTCCTGACACTATATCACCACCCTGGATCTCTGGCATTAGGAAAGAAAAGGAGACAGCATGTCCCCTCTTCTCACTCTCTCTTCTATCCAAGGGTCAAGTCTCATCATCCAGAGATGTGCCTGGTTGCCCTTGGGCTGCAGAGCAAGAAATTAATTTCTCAGGTGGATACCCTAGCTGGATTTTATTATGTTCACCTGGGAGAGTGTTACCTTTGGCATACTTCAGGAGGAAAAGGGGAAGGCTGTGAAAGGGCAGCGCTGTTCACACCAGATCTGAGGAAACAGCCAGCTCCAGCTGTCAAAAGTATGGATGTTAGGAGAATCAGTTCTTCAGGCAGAACCTGTGCTCAGTGCTTCCAGTTAACTGTTTAGCACAAAGCTGGTTTGTTTTTGGCCCCTCGTGGAGAAGTGCAACACTAGGACAGGGCTTGCTTGAGCCCCAGATTTGCAGGTGGATGACCCTGGTTTGCCTGGTTGCCATGGTACGCTGCAGCTAGCACAGAGAATTGCATGAGCTTTCCTCTAGTTCAGTTCAGATAGAACTAGTCAGGGTGCCTTAAACTAGTTTAGATTAACCTGTATAAATTTTTCCAAAGCAAACACAGGGAACTGCACTCTCATTACTCCACCAGCCATCTGAGGAGGAGCCAGGCTCCAGTGGGAGGGATAAGTGAGGCAAGGAGACTGAAAACCTCTTCCAGAGCTTTTATTCCAGAGGAATAAAAGGTCTTATGGCCCAATCCATGCAGGAAATCCCTTATAGAAGTCCACCAAATTAATAGAGCAGGCAGCAGCATCATCCCTTCCTAGCAGGAGAGAAAAAGGCTTTTGCTTAGCCCAGAGGAATGGAAAGGTGGTGTTTGTAATCCTTCCATATAGAAAGTCAGAGAGGGCCCTGAAGACTTATCATGGGAATGAGCAAGAGAAGCCAGGGGGACTACCTGGGAATACAAAGAAAGCTGGAGGTAGGAGACAGCCCCCCTCAGGGGACCAGCCAAGATCAGGAGGACACCAGGGAAATAGATATTGGACATGCTGGGAGACAGATAAAAGAAACTGCTAAGAAAAATGGCAAGTTGCATGACCAACAGTCTGCCCTATTGAAACAGAGAAGATTAAGAAAATTAGGAGAAGAGTCTGCTGGCTCTCAGTGCTTCACTGTGGCAACTATCAGCATCAACGTTCAGCCCCCCCACAGGCCCCAGGGCTGTTCAGCATCAGGGAGAGAAGAGCAGCACAGCTGTCCCAGTGCACGGGTGTTGCCTCTGCTCACATACAAGGGCTCACCTTGAGAACAGGCACTGAGCTCCAGGACTGGCTGTGAGCCAGGGGAGCTGCAGCCCCCCCTCAGCCTGCAAGGAGGCTGGAGAGGTGGAGGTGGGGCACTGGAAAGGATGCCAGCTGCTCAGTGGAAATGCAATCACTTAAACCTGCTGCTCTCACCTTGGGAATTTCCATGTTCCTTCCACAATGAAATGTTCCTTTAGAAAGCTTGTTTTGGTGGGGCTCCTGCCTACACCCAGGCTATGTAAACAAAAGCAGCACTGAAAGTAAAAGTATCCACCCTGTACTACATGCAGGACTCCCTTCACTTCTTTTTTAAACCGTGGTGTGACAGCTACCCTCCATTTCCTCAGTAACATGATCAGTTAAATCTTTGCAATGTGAGTGGAATGTGCCATCAAATGTGTAGGTCCTCTGAGAGGTGGCTGACATCTCCCAAATCACCTGTTGATAGATGGGTGTCTTGGTGACTCAGCTCTCAGGACCTGTTGCTACTCATCGAGGAAGGTTTCACCACTTCCACTCTAATTATCTAAGCCAGCAAGGCACGTGTTTGAGCTGATCTTTCTTCTCTGCTTCATGGATGCTTTATGTCATAGCTGAGATGACAGTGCCCTTTTTTACAGCATTCCCACAGAAGGCAGAGATCTACAGGGTGAATCTGCCTGGAAGTCATTGTAACCAGTGACATGCTGCATTGAGCATGGGCACTGCAGAAGGGCTGTGAAAGACCCAAATCCTGAAGTGGAAAAGGATCCCACTTTAGGGGAGCAAAAAGCAGATGCCAGCATGCCTTGCCATGGAGCAGTCGGACAATCCCTGGTTTTGAAGGTAACTACATGACATGTCCCACAATAGCTGTGAGAACTCGGGCAGACTTCTCAGTGAGGGTCAGAGTTGGGGGCAGAAACACAGAAATTTGCAGAAACTGAGCATTGGGGAAAGGCAATTGTCAGGCAAACAAAGCAGATCAGGGTACAGAGGTTCAGATGGAGACGTTTGCTATCTTCAATCAGACCAAAATTGCCCCTGGATCAAGCTGATGTAATTTCTAGCTGAATGTATTGGATTTCAGGGAAAATGGGTGTGCCATGCAGAATTTATTTTTTAAGGTTTTTTGTTTGGTTCGTTGGTTTTTTTTTCATTTGTTTGTTTGCCCCAGAAAGGAGAGTGTTTCCTGTGGTAACTTGCAAAGAAAACTCCTGTTCTCAAGTTTGAAGGAAAAGACTTTTCTATATCTGCCCAGGGAGAGTCCCTGGTGGAAGAGGCTGGGAAGAAGGCTATCTACTAAGCTTGGGAGCAGCCAAAAGGATCATCTTTCTGTACTCACAATCTGTTTCTTTTTTTTTTTGCTTTACATGTGCCTGGCTGCTGCAGAGGCTGGCGGGTAGGCTGCTGTTGCAGCTCCCATGGAAAGCGGCAGCAGTGGAGCTGTGTCGGTGCCAGTCCCAAGCCACCCATCCAGCCTGGACTGTGGTTTTCTGGGGAATCACCCAGACCAAAGCAAACACCTGATGGGTCTTATTAAACCATTTCTCACTTCCCTAATGCAGGCAGACAGTGTCCTCTGCCGCTCTCAAGTCCAAACCGGGACCAAGCCACCCAGCCAGAAGGAGGATGTTCCCATGGTCCACCACACCAAGGTGTCTCCAGGTAGGTGAGGGGAAAATTATTCACAGCACAGTAAGGCACATATGGTGCCTTATGCCATCTTCTGGTTAATTCCAACTTCCCTAAAGCTCTTCTCATCCACTTGCATAGTGATTCAAGTGGAAAACACTGTCAGGACCTAATTTCCCCCGAGGGAACAGCCTTGGAGGGACACACGCTGATCAGGTCAGTGACAATCGGTCATCTTCCCCATCCTTGTCCTGTTTAAACCTCCATAGCACTCTGCTGCTCTGAAGCACTGCAGAAGCAGAAGGTTTGGTCCATGAGCTGAGCTGAGATGCCTTCCCATAGTCCAAGTGTCGCTTCAGATCTCCTCCACTTCTGCTGATCATTTGCCTGGAGGAGTAAACACTTGAGGATGTTTCCAACAAGCCTGTAGGACTTCAGCGGAAAACACCATACATCTAAAAGTCAGATCAACTAGTTAGGAAAAAAGGATTAAAACCAATCCCACAGGAACAGCAGAATGGCTGTGTTGCAGTCCTCATGTGAAAACAAGGCACATTCCTCCCATTTTTTTCAGCCAGTTTTGCCTTGCAGCTGAGCACAGCAAAAGGCCTTGGTGACATAACATTTCCCTGGGCACGCTTCCCCTCCCTTCCTTTTTCCCATCTTTTTCTGTTTGGTTATTTGCCTTTTTTGTCCTGTTTTTCTTCTGCTTGGTTGTATGTAGCAACAGCTGCTTTAGGAAGAAAGCATTGTTGTGGCCTCAGCATCCACTGGTTCAGCTTACTCAGCTTCTCCTCTGGGGGATTTTTAGAGGAAAATAATGGGCACTGTGGCTAAAGCAGCTTCCCTTCAGCAGCAACTAAATAATATCTGACCTCCAGAAGAGAAGCAAATGAACTTTGCCAGGATTAACTATTTCACACATGGTAATTCCTGGTCCCTGTCCTGGGAGGAGAACTAAGGCTTGTGGTAAGATGTTGTCACAGCTTCTAATTCCCCAGACCCTGTAGCCAACTAATAAGGATTGAGGGATTTGGTGGGATTTGAAGGGATTTTCCTCTTTGTGAAAAATATATTTCTACCAAAGTTAAAAACTCTGTAAGTGCTGGTCATACAGCACCTCTTCGCCTCCAATTACATGCTGAGTCTGTTTTCCCTTGCTCCTTATCGGTTTAAAATCAGGAACATTTTGGCTGAAGAAAAGTCAGTAAGTTTATGTTTTTTAAAAGCTGCCCGTGCCCAGAGGCACTGTCTAGTCTCATGACAAAATGGTGGAGGATAAAAGGAGGATCCCTCCCTTCTCCTTATACCAAAGGGGTCTCACAGTGAGATGAGTCTGCAGAGACTGTCATGAATGGAGTAGCACCAAGTGTTCTCTTTTCCTTACTCAGAGCACACTGTGTGGTTGTGTAATGACAAAGACACTGTGTTTCAGGAAGAAGAAAAGCGAAAGGAAACGGTGCAAGACAGGGGTTCCCCAGGCAGTGACACTGACTTTAAACACAGTACTTTTGAATGGAGGAGAAGTCTGGGAACAAGAAAACCAGGAGGGGGTTTTGGTACCTTTACTTCTCCTTGCTGAGCCAGTAACTCAGATCCCAGTTGAGGTTGTTGCAGTTTCCCCACCACAGGCAGCCCAGGGGAATCACCAGGCAGGCCCACACAAGCCAAGCTTCAAGATGCACACAAAGCACATAAAGATCTCCTGCCTCATTTACTTGCGGACCTTCTGACACTACAAAACGCACTCCTGGGAAGGTGGGACTGACCCATGAGCTCTATGCACACCCAAGCCCTGCCAGATTGCACTGACTTCCCAACAGCACCCACCAGTCCTTCCCAGCATCTCCTGTCCCACCATGCTGCTGGGATCACCCCACATCTCCACAGGGCAGTGGGAGTGTGACACACTCCATGGCATGGAAAGGGGTGTCAGGTGGCTTGTGTACCTGCCTGGGCTCAGATAAGCTGCAACGCAGACACAGCCTGCAATACTCCCTGCTCACACCCTGTGCAGACCTTTTTATAAAACTTGTTGAAGAGAGTAAACCCCAAGTTTAAGCACTCAGATACAGCAGCTTAGTAGGGAATTCAGCTTGCAAAGCCATTACCTGTGTTGTAGTATTTGAAACACAATTAGGTTTGAACTATAGATTGAAAGGTGTCACTGACCACAAGAGACAGAAGCATAGACCAGACCACCTTAGTCTTATCAGAGGAAACCCCATTATTCACAGTTTGTCAGGGGGGGAAAGGAAACCCACACTGTCCCAGCCAGCTGCAAAGGCCATGATAGCTCGCTGTGCTGAGCAGATACAGCTTGGCTGGACTGCAGGAGAGTCGCAGGCACTAGCACAGAAAATCTCCAAAGGGGGAAGAACTCCAAAAAGGCTGTGCACATTCATGAAGGTTTCTACTTTATTTACAGGATCTGCGATGAAGCTCGATCCTGGGCTTGTTGAGCGTTTGCCAGCATGCTGCGGTGCAATTACCAAGCGTGGGAATTCCCTCCAGGGTGGAGCCCAGTGCCGAGGGTGTGGTACCGACCAAAACAAGTCCAGGTTTTCCATGCTTCTTTCACGGTGGGCCTCAGAACAGCTAGGGGTGGGGAAAATCACCTTGAAAAGTTTCCCCTCAGTTTGCTAGAGGAGTAATTAACTGCAAAGTGGATAGAAGTTGGATGGGACAGGATTAGGACAAACTCTGATTTAACGAATTTCAAACTACCCCTATCCTGATATTTGACAACTTACTTCCACCAAAACTTCTCATCGTTTTTGTCTCTGAAAAAGAGCACTAATCCCATCTCTCAGATCCAAAAGTATGCCTGTGACCTGGCCATGAGAAGTTTTTAAAAACACTTGAAAATGAAAGTAGTTCATAGAAATTGGTCAGTTGGCAGAGATCACTCCATAAACATGCTAAAAAAATTGTTGGAATAATCATAACTTATAATTAAGAGAGGAAAGAAGGTAGGGTGGCGATATTTCTTGCAGTTAACAGTGGCAGAGGGCTCCTTGGAAGCCATGCAAGGGAGAGACGCTGCAGGGCATTCAGCAAACCAAGCCCTGTGGACCTGCCTGCCGCAGCGTGAGTGGCCAGGACTCAAAGGGTGGTGGAGGTGTGTCCACCTCTCTGCAGTCATTGGTGAGACCGCACCATGCAAGGGCAATTTTAATGAAAATTTTAAAGCACAAGATCCAGGAGAAGCTAGCCAGGCAGGTTCTGCTGCGACTATATTTAATGCTGTTCTGAATCCTCTTCCACAGCCTGTGGCACAAGGTTCCCGAGAGCACAGCAGTGATTGGGCTGGCTTCCTTTCTAGTTCAGCTATCCTCACATGACCCTGCTTACTGAGGACAATGCTGTTTTCTTTTCCAGCTCTAAAAATCAACAGATGTGCAAAACCAAGTCCCCAGGTTATATTCACAGTTATTGTGAACATTCAAGTTGTGTTTAAATGTTTATCTTTCAGCAAAGATGTACTTTAAGAGTTTTGCTGCCTTTTTTTTTTTCCTTTCGGTAAAAGACCTGAAGGTAAATCAGAGGCAAAACATTATGGGAGAGCAGGCAACAACATATTAAGCAGCACAACCAACCTGTCTCAGCAGCTCCACAGTATTTGTCAAGACCAGAGGGAGGGAGCTGGAGCTTTTCACTAGTTGGAGCTTTTCACTAGTTGGAGCGATTCCAGGTAGCAACCACAGTTCTTAAATCCAGCCCTTTCAAACATCTGTTTTGTGCAAACTCAAAGAAGACCATGCGTAAAGCGTTTCACACGTTTTTGTATGGCTGTGAATGAGGAGTTACCTACAGAGTCGGCTGAAGTACCATCTGGAGGATTGTACTTTATTGCTTGAGACAGTGATCTAGGCAAAAAGCAATTGTTTATTCTCCAAGGAAACAAGCCATCTCAAAATGTTTAACATACCAGCACAGCATAACCGTGGCAACCTGCAGTATGCGGTACAGCCAAAGCGAGGGGTGTGCTTTTTGCACTCTGACAGGATGATAAAGCAGCAGCCTGTGCTAACTGGGTCCTACCTTCCCTGTTCCCCTAAGACCTTATCCCTCTCCCTTCGACAAGCACTGCAGCTCGTGCAGCTGTGTGGTGAGCCAATGAACTGAGCCAGACAAAAGTTAATCCTGCAGTGAAGAAGGAATGAGTGCTGGTCCAGATGGGCTCCCTGAACAGCGTCAGCTTGCAAACACATGGATGCCAGGTCTGCCACAAGGGCAATGTGGGACCAAGCAGCAACTGAAGGCAAAGTGGAAAAGCGTCACACACTCATTATTATTATGTGTATTTGAAATAAGCACTGTAACACAATTTTGCAACTATGTACGTTATCAACAGAAGCAGTTTCTTGATCGTCCTACTGAATGCATTGCACATGCTTTCACTTGTCAATACATCTAGCATGAGTGAGTAGAAAAACCCATTTTAGTATTTTTCTCTATTAGTAACTGAATTTCCCTCTTGAAACTGACATTTGCTACTTCATTCCTGTAATACAGACCACTTGTAATGCTATTTATCACTAATTTGTTTTGTTCTCTTCCATTTCTGAACAACCTTGTGCTCTATTTCAACCACCAAAATCCTTACATGGATACGAGGACATTCACTCTATCTGGGTTTCGGGTTTTTTATTCCCCCTCCAGACTTATTTTGCAACCCATCTCTGTAACCCTTGACTTTGAATTTCTGGACTATTGCTGCACTTTAGGCAGATGTCCCCTGATGAACTACCTACACAAGAGGCCAAGTCTGTTTCCTGTGTTGGAGTGAGAAAGACGTAGGTGTCAGTGCAAAGTACTCAAAGTAGGAAAAAAAGCTAAAAAAAGTACTTCCTGGTGAGTACTTTTGTCACCCATGGGATGCAACTATTTTTGCACTTACAAAGCCACCTTTATTTTATACCTGATTTACTTAATTTGTTACAAGGTAAGAGAGTTTAGTAATGGAAACATCTCCTGGAGATAAGAATTGGGAACATCATCACCTATTCTTCTAACAAGTATTCAAGCAAACATTTCATATATGCAGACACCCACAAGGCATGGGAACCAGGAGCCACAGACTGAAAAATCCACTAGATACTGAGGGTTCAGGCAACTTGCCACTACCTTGCAGCAAGTCAGGCAGCTTTCCCGGTCATCACCAAAAATCCTCCTTTCTCTCCCATCCTTTGTGCTAACAGCATCAACAGCAATCCTCAGTCTGCTTCCTGTTACCTTCAGGAGCAGTGAGTAACTCAGCTAACCTGGTAGCCTTATTTTCAAGGTTCACCACATCCTTAGATGAGAAACATAATTTTTTTTCCTGTCAGCCAAGCATTTCCAAACACTGTTCACTGAAACTAGGTTAACATTCAATGCAAATAAATGTCTTCAAAACACTCTAAAAGTATGCAAGGCTAGAAGTGGTTTAAGGGACAGACAGAAAAGAAAGAAACTGCCCATCCCACTTGTGCTAAAACCCAATGCAAGGCAGCTGTTGTCCCCTTTGGCAGCCAACTTTCTGCAGGTTTTCTTGATACCTTGTTGGAAGTTCTACATCCCTAAATGACCTAAGGATCCACTGCCCAGAGAGATCCCCTTGCCTAGCCAGCTATGCCAACCTTGTTAGATTCCATAAGGATGTTTCTATGGATTCTGAGAACTGATATCCCATTTCCCTGAGGAAAATATTTACTTACAAGGGAGAATTTTGACTGTTGTTCCTACCAGGTGTGCCACTAGTTTAACCAGACCCTGCTTATGGATCCTGTGCTGCACTGCCCACTGTGCTAGTACTACTATTGCAGGATCAGGATCAAGGTTAAAACTGAGGTCCTTCTCTGGATGTATTTTTTTCCCCATATATTCTGTATGTGTGTGTGTGTCAACATAGGCTTTTTTTCCAAATCAGGTTCCCTGGGTAGTTGTGGAAATTGCTGAGCTACACAATAGGTACAGAAGCAGAGAAACTGAGAAGGAGCTGCTGTATCAGCACTGTCCCCAAAGAAATCTTCAGAGTAGACTGGGGTAGTCTTGATGCTGCCCAAGTGAAAGCTTGAGTTGCCTGCTGACAGAGGCAAACACCACTTTGGTGAGCCAGGTGTCATCATACAGGTTTAAGTCAAAGAGTAGACAAGGGGATAATGAGCTATGGATACTCCTGTTCCTTTGGTGATGCACGCTGTGGTTTCCACAGCAGCTTAAATCAGAAACAGTGCAATCCCATTTCCCTCTTCCCTCCTTCACACCAGCACTACAGCCAATTTGATCCCCAAGTGAGCTGATTCAGGTCACTAATGCAACAGAGAACTGAACCAAACAAAATTGTGTTTTCCATCAATTAAGTAAAGAGAATGGTTCATTACAAATGTAAATTAGTGCCAGTGCTGGCTGTAGGAAGAGGGCAGACATAGTTGGGAACAAAACAGGGAGACCTGCAAACATCACAGCAACATCAGATGCCACTGAGAGGCATCCCTGTTCCTGATCATTCAATCCCAGTCCATGCACATTCATGCCATGCTTCTCCATCCACAACAAATAAGTTTGACCCTCTAACTTGAGAGAGGGTTGCTTTCAACCCTAAGGAATCCCATACACGATTAAACACCTTATGTTCACAACTCTCTGTGCCAGTGGGTGTCACAAGAGTCTGTTTTCTGGAAGATAAAACAGATACAATTTGTGGTTCAACAAACATATCAGCTGAGCCACAATGAGCTGCAGAGGATGGCCAAGTAGTGCATCTGCAGTGCCAGGAAGTTCAGCTACAGCTGGCAGGTTCTTAAAAGGATCAGGAGAAAAACAGTACCCCCAAAGAGTGGAAGCACACTCTCCTTTGCAGATGACTCAATTCTGCCAAGCAGTTAGCTGGATTTTGATTTAGTGATACACTGGCTCTATTCATCATGTTTATGGTCATTACATTACAGTTCCCATATTTAACACTGCAGCACAGAATTTTCACAGATGATGGTGACACAGCTAAGACCACTACTATAAAAAAGTACTATGCTAAGAAAAGCTAGGTGAACAGCAACAAATACAACAAACAAATAGCTGAGGGTTTTGAGAGTCACTTAAAATGTAAGCTTATCTGTACAGAGATACTACAAAGGACAGGCTAAAGTGTTTCTTTTTTTTTGTTTTGTGTGTTTTTTTTGTTGTTGTTGTTGGTTTTGTTTTGTTTGGGTTTTTGGTTTGTTTGTTTGTTTTTAATATGAGAACCACAATAAATAAACAAAGTCCAGATACTATTTTAAACAGTTTTGCATAACCATGTGATGATACTTGTTTTAGTTTGGGCATGAGAGGTTTAAGTTCACTGTTCCAACACATCCTGAACTACAGGATATCTTGCACTGTTTCCAAGTAGTTTGGGTTACGGCAAAACAAGAGAACAGAACAAATTGTTACGAGCAAGAACTGGCTGGAACAAGCTCTGGCAATTAAAAAATTTCCACCTGAAAAAAACCCCAAGATCGCTGATTACAAAATGAAAAGCAGTGCCCCTACCGTTGCTACCCTGGTAGTGCAGGGTTTTTTCTGGAAGAAAAATGAATGCTGTCACAGGTTATGCTTCACAAAACTTGATATCATGACCCAATAAGGCCGCTGTTTTACAGAACTCAAAATAGCAGGCTTTGCTTCTGTGTCAAGCTAAAAAATGGGAAAGTTATATACTTTTTTTTTAATTCAGATGCCAGCAAGCATCTAGTTCTTTCATCTTACTTCCAACAATAGGCACTGAACCAGCATATTTATTTGGTAAACCTGGACATTGACTTAATGAAAAACAGGACAAAGAAGGTAGAAAAGAATGTCATGTATTATTCCATGTAATTGAAATTGCTGTAATATATCTATATGTACTCGCTCCACCTAAACTCCTCATCTACCCCTCTGTCCTTAGACTGTCAGCAGCTTCACAGTGAAAATACATGGCCAAACACTGTGCATTACAAGTTGATTCAGTACCACATGTTGCTCTTAAGAAGCATCTGCAATCCTAGAGAGGTTCACTGTATTGCCTGCCTTAGCATGATTGTTGTTGTTTGTTAAGATAGGGTCTTGTGAGTGAAGTGGTGATTGGTGACCTTCTTGGCCACAGCGACCACAAAGCAATTGAGTTTAAAATCTGACAGGAGGATAAGTGGCAGCAAAACCTCAACTCCAGACATAAGAGAGTAGACTTGAGGCTTCTCAGGGAACTAGTTACTAAGGTCCCCTGGGAAAATACTTTTGAAGGTGCTGGGGTCCATCAGTGCTGGTCACTTCTTTTTATTTTTGACCCTGAGAATAGCTCAGTTCGTTAGAACATGGTACTAATAACACCAAGGTTGTGGGTTTGATCCCCATATGGGCCATTCACCTAAGATTTGGACTTGATGATCCTTGTGAGTCCCTTCCAACTCAGAATATTCTGTAATTCTGTGATACTAAGGGCACAGGAGCAGGCAATTAACAAATGTCAAAAGTCAAGCAGACAAGCCAGAAGGCCAGCTTGACTGAACAGGAATTTTCTCTTGGAGTTGAGGCAAAAAAGGAAGGTGTATGGCCAGTGCAAGCAAGGTCAGGTGACATGGGAGAAATAGAGATGCTGCTTGCAAGTAGGGAGAATACTTGTGCAGCCAAATCTCAATTGGAGTTGAAGCTCGCCAGAAATGTGGAGGACAATGAAAAGAGTTTTTTAAAATACATTAACAGGAAAAGACAATCCTCAGCCCATTAGAGGATGAGGATGGTCACCTCACAAACAGGGACAGAGAAAAAGCAGAGATGTTTAATGCTTTCTTTTCCTCTGTCTTCAACACCAAAGACAGGCTAAGAGGGTCCCAGTGTCCTGAGCTGGAGGACCATGGCTGTGACAATTAGAAACTCCCAGTTGACCCTGAACTTGTGCAGGATCTGCTGCTCCAGCTGGATCCCTAGAAATCCATGGAGCCTGATGGGATTCATTTGAGAATACTCATAGAGCTGTCTGATGCCATTGCGAAGCCTCTCTGGATGATTTTTGAATTTTGAATCTGGATGATTTTTTGGAAATCTTGAAAGAGGTTCCAGTTGCCTGAAAGCTGGCTAATGTCCCAATTTTCAAGAAGGGCAAAAAGGATGATCCTGGAAACTACAGGCCTGTCAGTCTCACTTAAGTGCCTGGTAAAGTTACAGAGAATATTCTGTGCAGTGTTGAAAAACACCTTGAAGAATGAAGTCATTGGTCAGAGCCAACACAGCTTCATGAAAGGAAAATCCTGCTTGTCAAACCTGATTTCCTTGTATGACAAGGTAACCCATCTAGCTGATCAAGGGAAGCCTGTTGATGTAATCTTTTGGGATTTCAGTAAAGCTTTCAATACTGTCTCTCACAGCTGGATAAACACGTCATGCAGTGGGTGAGCAATTGGCTCACAGGTTGAGCACTGAGGGTAATAGTGAATGGGGTGACATCAGACTGGTGACCTGCCACTAGTGGGGTTTCATGGGGCTCCATCTTGGGCCCTGTGCTCTTCAACATCTTCATAAATGACTTGGATACAGGACTGGGGGGGATATTGAATTTGCCAGGGATATTACAGATATACAGATATTACTCTGGGAGGAGCTGTAGGTTCCCTCAAAAGCAGGGAGGCCCTGCAGAGATAGAAGTAGGCAACCACCAACCATATGAAGGTCAAGGGAGGAAAAATGCTGCATTCTGCACCTGGGAGGGGTCAACCCTGGATGTTCACACAGCCTGGGGAATGAGAGGCTGGAAATGAGCACCATAGGAAGGGATCTGGGGGTCCTGGTTGATGTCAAGTTGAATCTGAGCCAGCAGTGCCCTGGCAGCCAGGAGGGCCAACTGTGTCCTGGGGGGCATCAGGCACAGCATCACCAGCCGGTCAAGTGAGGGGATTGTCCCACTCTGCTCTGCACTGGGGCAGCCTCACCTTGGATACTGTGTGCAGTTTTGGGCAGTGCAATGTAAGAAAGATATTAAGCTATTAGAGAGTGTCCAAAGGAGTGCAATGAAGATGATGAAGTGCCTTGAGGGGAAGCTGTATGAGGAGATGCTGAGGTCAACTTGGTCTGTTCAGCTGGAGGAGACTGAGGGGAGACCTCATTACAGTTAAAATTTCCCTGTGAGGGGAGGAGGAGGGGCAAACATTGATCTCTTCTCTGTGGTGATCAGTGACAGGACCTGAGGAAATGGCCTGAAGATGTGTCAGAGGAGGTTTAGTTTGGATATTAGAAAAAGATTCTTCACCCAGTAGGTGGTTGAGCACTGCAACAGACTCCCTGGAGATGTGGCCACGGCATCAAGCCTGACAGAGTTCAAAAAGTGTTTTGGACAATGCTTTCAGGCACACGGTGTGATTCTTGGGCCTGTCTTGTGCAAGGCCAAGAGCTGGACTCTGACGATCCTTGCAGGTCCCTTCCAACTCAGGCTATTCTATGAACATCTTTTGCTTCCAGGATAAATACACAGGCAGTTCCTGACAACTCACAGATGATTTAGGTTAAGACACACCTCTGAGCTATTTCTGTCTGTAATACATACCATTACTGCTTCTGGGGCCCTCTTTTTGTAGGGGAGGAAGGTTACTCAAAATAAATCCAGATGATTTTCAGAGTTCAAAAAATACTGATTTACCTAAGCTGATTGCATGTGCTTGGCATTTACATCCTTACACTACATCACAGACAAAGAACAACACAGTTACAATGCTGTGCAGAGCCAGTCCAAATTCAGTATAGGTAACACTGATCTAGGTCTAGTATGCAAATAAAACTTGACCCTATTCCTGTTTAACTACTCATGCATTCACACTAACTAGATCTATCAGTTTTCAGCACCAGCACAACAAATCACAAACACATGGAGCTATCCAAAGTCTGGTATGGTCCTCGCTAAGCTCTACTCAAACCAGAAGTGTGAGTACACTACACGCAATTCTTTGCAAGTGCCAGGCGTGGAACACAAGGTGGTACCATGTAGAGCTCAACATCAACTGTGGCTGGTAGTTTGGCTGCAGGTGCTACCTGCTCCAGGGTGTGAAAAATATAATTATGTGTTATGTGTAACACATGGGGGTTTCCCATTTAGTCAGGTATCCTCACCAGCATTACTGCCTTATCTTCAGTAACAAAAAGCTTTGGCTGAAAAATCCCCATTATTATGGGGGATTGAAAAGAGAACCATGAATGTTCACTACAGGGCAAAATACTAGTAATAAATAACATTTCAGTTGCTGCAATTTTAACTTTGCCTATTTAAAAAAAATTAACATTTACAGCTAATATATTGTAGACAGCTCTTTTCATCTCTGAATACAAAATGGGATATTCTGCATTGCAAAACAGGCAAGGTATGAACAAACATCCACTGCTCTCAGAACCACCACCTGATGCTATACAAGCTCCGAAATTTACAATTAAAGGAGTTGCAGGGAATTTTGATTTAAATACTATACAAATGTGCTCTAGTCATATGGCTCCCTGATTGTCCTCTTCCTTTTAATTTTCAAGGAAGTTCAAGAAGTCATTAGTGAAGTTTTCTATACATTATTAGAGCTGATCAAGAACAAATTATCACTGGATTATATTTTATGGCAGAATAACAGACCTAAGTCTATTCAAAATTCCAGGTTGTTATACAACTGGAGTATTAGGAAGAAAGGTCCTAAGGAGTTTCAGAAACAGCCCTCTGACAGCTGAAACACAGACCTTTCTAAAAATGCCATTAGTTGCACAAATGTGCCAACTTGCACAAACCCATATAGAATTCTCAGATAATCAACCCAAAACCAGGAGTGCTACTACACTATGTGACGTGAGGGAAGCTATAGTTTGGAGGCATGAATGGAAATTCAAGAAGCTTTGTGAAGCCAACAATTCACACTACATCTGAATCTCTTCAACTAAATCATCACATAAGGTCAGCATTATCATTTATTAAAACCACCAAGCACAGGATTGCATCTTCTTTACTACAATGAACTAGAAAAATATGCATTCAAGAGGCTTTAACTGTAAAGCACAAAGAAAAAAATGACACAATTCAAGTTTCTGATGACTTATGAGTCCTTCCCCAATGGTCTTGAAAAAAAATCAAAGAGAATTTTGGAATAATTAAAGTCAATATGGGAAGAGCACAGCAGAGGAATAAAGATAAGGAGCTAAGTTGTATTAGCTCAGCACCCTTTCAAGATGACTCGTATGTCTGTGCAACAGCTAAAACTTCTGGTAATCTTCAGTTTATCCTCAGTGTCTCCTCCCTCACAACATCATCTCAATTCTTGCTGCTGAGGCTGGAAACCTCTTCAACTGAAGCAAAACAAAAATGCATTTTTCTTTACCTTCACTCAAGTTTTTGCTGTCTTCTCTCCTAACCCAAAACCTCTGAAGGAGCAAGGGCAATTGCTTCACAGAGACATTCTTATTGATGGACTTTGTCTATTGGGCCCATCCAGCCCCACCATTGTTCCTGGTACTACCAGAAAGCTTCAAAACCTGGCAGGTGACTAACAGCCAAAATCCCAAAGTACACTGCATACAGAATATGTTCTCTAAATAAACATTAGCTTCAGAGCTGTTTAATTACAGCAGACATCTGTTAAATTCACTACCTGTGCCCCAAATACATTTGTCTCAAGGACTGGACTGGAACTCACACCTCAAATTTTTTCTTTTAGCTTTTGCCCTATATCCTCATACAAACCTGAGCAAGTATTAAGATCATCCTAATTTGCCCACAATTAAACTAGTAATGTTGTAAGCCTTTTAACATCAGGGCAAGGGGAGAACGAATGCAGATGTAAGAATTATCTCAAGACACACACTCACTACAAAACCTGACACATAACTTTACACTAGGAGCCAAACAGCTCAGATGAAAAACACAGCTCAGAGTATAAAACTTCTCTTAACATACAAATATAAGGTATGCAATCATCACAGAACGCTCAAATTCATCAGTCATTTTGATGAATTTCACAAAATGGAAAACTTTAAAAAATTGCATTAAAAGGAGACACCAAGTATTTCAAAACCCTCTGCTTTATTTGTACAGAGTAAAATACATCATATAGTGAACACTGTTTCCACCCATAATCTAAAGCCATTAATAAGTGTTTTCTTTTCACCAAACATCCTGGCCCGAAGCATAGACAATGGAAATGGGAATGCTAATTAGTCTCTCTCTGCCAGAGCTACAAGGTGTACATCGATTTCTGCTTCTGTAAGGATCCTGAAAGAACAAAAGGAAATCTTAAATAGCTTAAATGATTCTTCCCCTTACGCTCCAATATTACAACCTACTATCTACACAGATAAGTTTTATAACAATGCATCTTTCCACTCTCTAAAAGCCCCACTGCCAGGGCAACAGGCTGACATTCCAATTGTTTTTAAAAAATAAAGGAAGACTCAAAGGCACTAGAGAGCAAGGAGGGAATAAATGGTAGAAAATGAAGAGGTAATTGTTCACGAGTAATACATTTGCAATTTAGGACCTGGTGAGAAGAATGGGTATGGCAATTAGTATGATTAGTCCAGGTTTTCATAGCCTTCTCCCTCTGCTCGTTATCTGACCTTTCTGAAAAGGACAGTCCACCAATAAATGAAGTTTGGCAGAAAGCTAGCACTTGACCCTTGAGCAGTCATGCAGCTCCTGCATGCCTTTTCAAAAATGCCATGCTATTCTGTTGTTGTAAACACACACGACCAAATGTAAAACCACCCATCATCGCTGTGTCAACTTCAAAAAACGTTAGGAAGGAAGCACTTAAAAAACTGCACCTACAGGACCCAAAAGTTTGAAGCCTCTCTTCAATCCCCATTTTTGAAGTAATTAAAGTAGCAAAGGACTTCGTTGCTCCTTTAGCTGTTTCTTTTTTTTTTCTCTTTTAAAATAAAAGAAACCCTGAGGAAATCCTAAGGCAGAAATAACTGAACCCCTCTGCAGCAAGTAAAATTTACCTAAATATCAGCTAAGCCTTACCCGGAGGGTCCTTTTGCATTACAAAAAATCCCAGACTGATTCTCTCACATTTCATACATACTTCTGCAAGTATACATTGTGTATACATTCAACAGAAAGACTTCCAGGTGTTGTCTTAATACACTGACCAAGTAATCTTGGTGCAGACAGTGTGCTGCATTCACATTCAATCAATAGTGGGGGAGGGAGGAAATTACAGGTACCTTGCTTTCATGTGAGGTAGGAATGCAGTGTACTCAGAAAGTAAAAGTTCGGCCACTTCCAAATCAGTAAAGTGATTTTATTAAATCCAAGGTCTTTTAATCTTGCCAAATTGAAACAGAGTATTTCAAATCATACAAATTCACGATCTATTACCTATATACTGGAGATGTTAAAAACAGCTACAATTACAAGATGAGCAAGAATAATTTAAAGATTAAATTTAGAAAAGGATTAAAAATATTAAGGAACTTGTAAATGTTCCATAATATAAATCAGACTTCACTGCATTTGTTGGCACAACCGTGATTTGGAAGTGGACTCCAGATACCAGGACAAAGAAAAATTTTTTATGCTTCTAAACATGAAAACACATCTAGGCCAGATGTAGCTACATTTCAATCATCACAAAAAGCAATACCCTTTCAAGAAATGAAAGGGAATGCTTTGCTGAAACCCTTAACCATGTCAAACATTTTTAAAATGCATTTTTTAAACAGTGTTTTCTATCTCTATGCATTTTGAAGAATTACAAGTAAAAAACCCTCCAGAACCTCTGACATTTATCTTTTTCTCGATTTACAATTAAACAAGGAGGTAAAACTAGTTGCACATAATCAAGAGAAACAAGAGTTTTATCAATGCTGATCACCTACCTGAATTTAGGATTTTCCACCGTGACTACACCAACTTCTATTTCTGAAGGTTTGAAATCAATGGATAGTACAGTAGACAGGCAAGTTATTGCTGTCTGAAAGATGACAAAAACCCCCATCATTAAAAAGAAAGCACTAAGGTGTGTGTTTTGTTCTTTTTTTAACAGACATAGCATTAACAACTACCCTTCCTTCTACTTTAAAGTTATTTCCTTTCACTGCAAAACCACAGCTCAAAAGTTCCAAATAGTTTCCCCTTGCTACACAATAGAGTACCTCTTCACTCCTCTCCCTAAAAAGACCAATCTACAAAAAGCAAAGGGACATGTCATTTTCATAGCAGAAAAAACACACAACAAAACCAACCTTTCATCATGCAAAGATCCTGTTTGAAATGCCACTAAAAGTAAGCCATACTGGTAATCCCCAAAATCAAGCACTGTAGTAACCAACTACCAGCTACAATGGGAGTGCTAAAATTATAGAATCTTTTTCAGCTAACATAAAGCAGATTAGTTGACTATTTGAACATTTGCAGAACACCTTCAGAAGACTTCAGGTTGGAATAGCTATACCTGCTCTGGCAGCAATACAGAACTGAAAGGAAAGAGGAAATGCCTAACTACCTATCTGTATATTGCAAGCCTACATTCAGCACATTCACTGAAAATACTTTAATAAATCTTTATTTCCTTACATTCACTGAAAATACTTTAATAAATCTTTATTTCCTTCTGCTGGCCTACCTCTACTGTTTGTTCGTATGTCCAGTCAAATTTCTTCTTTACTTTCTTTTCGAGAAAACTGGTTGACTCTGTCTGTTTAACTCCTGCAGCTGTGGCCTTGAATCCACAATAGTAACCTGCTGGATCACACTTGTACACCTGAGGGCCATGTTCTTCATCGATACCAATCAAAATCATACCTTGAAGAGAAAATCTGTGAATTTATTTCCCAATTTTATCAATTCAGTTCAAGAACAGAATGGATACTCCTCTCCTGTGAAAAAAACCTGCATGCACAGTAGTACATTTTTGGGAAACAGTTCCATATCTGGAGCTGTGATTACCCCCTTTATCTCTACTTTACCACTTCTTGTGAGCATCTCAGGTGTGCAACTTACTTTAGGGCAAACTATATTTATGTCATTCCCAAGAATGGCTACTCATTAAAAATACACACATTTTTGCCAAGCTCAGTGTGTAGAGAAACACAAATGCAGGAAATAAAAAAGTTTAATCCTGATACAAAGTTAACCCAGCCACAGTTCACATCCTGTGTCATACAACACAGAAGTGTAAAAAATAGTTCTATTACTTTTGTACTAGAAAGCAACTTTACAAACATGTTGAAATTAACAGAAACATTAAAAGATCAAATTTAGATTTCTTATTTGTAATCCTGAAAAACACCACATTATATACATTTTCCTCCTTTCTTTAAAGAAAAAAAGAATCTGAAATGAAATGTGGAAATATCAGGACAGAACTGGGTCTTTGAAGACCATTTGACTAAGTTCAAGGTGGATAGATTTCAAGCAACATAAACTGATCACATGACTGAAATGAATCTGTGTTCACTCTCACTTCTTGATTTACAGCTGTAGTGTCTCAATATTCATATTAAAAAATAAGTCAAAAGCAATACTTGCAATAAACCCCTAAATTTGAACAAGGTCAAGGTTTTCAGTTATTTTCACTTTACACTTGTGTAACTTTTAACTAGTAATTAGAGCTGATTAACTTCTGAGCTTCTTACTACCATAGAAAAAAAATCCTTCGTATCTTAAAAAAGATAAGGGAAATCATGAAAAATACATTTTTATTCATGTATTTTAAAAAGAAATTTCCAGTAGTATCAAGACACGGGAAATGCCAAGGGGAGAAAGAAACAATAATTCCTGAAAATTACAAGCATTGGAAAATTGCCCCATCATGGAAACTGTGGTGCAACCCTGAATGTTGCTTCTTTAGTGAGAAGTGCTAGGGCCTACTATGATTATAAGAAGTGACTCATCATTTCTGAAACTATTCTCCTTAAAAGAAAAAAAACCTAGCAAAACTCAACCAATCAAAAAGAAGCTCAGAATGTTTAATGACAAAGTAGCTGAGGAAACATTTTGTCTTTTACCTCAGTTCCCAAACAGCCTATCAGTACAATTACCATCTGCTTACAGCCAAATCTAAGAGAAAAAACAAGTCAGAACCAACCTCAGAATACAGAGATGACCAGGAATATCTACAAAAAAATGACTTCTCACACTCCTTTTTCTTTAAATTTAAGCTGCATTTGCTATTACAAAACAGGACATGTAAAAATATTTGCAAGATAAATATTTTTAGCGCTACTCTACATCATATATATGATGGCTAAGTTAAGAGCAAAAATGGTAAGTACTACTTAGATAAAAGAGCCACAAAATCTGCACAAGCATAATTGCACTCTCCATCTGGCTGTTTTAACAGCAATGTTTACCCAAGCATACTGTATTGGGCTTGCATGGAAAGGTTTTGGTAGTGAGGAGACTACAGAAGTGGCTTCTGTGAGGAGCTTCTAGAAGCTTCCCCCATGTCCAACGGAGCAAATGCCAGCCTGCTCAAAGACGGACCCACTGCTGGCCCGTCTGCAACACTAGTGACACCTTTGGGTAAATGTGTTTAAGAAGATAAAAAAACAACTACGTTACTGGACAGAACCAAATGCAGACAGAGAACAGAGTGAGAATATGTGAGAGGAAAAACTCTGCAGTCACTGAGGTCAGTGAAGAAGGAAGGGGAGGAGCTGCCAGAGGAGGGATTTCCCTGCAGCAGGTAATAAAGACCATGGTGAGTCAGGATGTGGCCCTGCAGTCCACACAGGTCCATAGTGGAGCTGAGGTTCACCTGCAGCCCCTTAAGCAGGTGGATGCCTAAAGGAAGCTGTGGCCTCAAAGGAAGCCTGCACTGGGGCAGGACCTGTGGCCCTGTGGAGAGAGGAACGCATGCAGGAGCAGTGCCCTCCTGAAGGACTGCACCCCATGTAAGGAACCTATGCTGGAGCAGTTTGTGAAGAACTGTAGCCTGTGAGAAGGACTCACTTTGGAGAAGTTCATGGAGGACTGTTTCTCATGGGAAGGACCTCACATTGGAGCAGGGGAAGAGTGTGAAGAGACCTCCTCTGAAGAGGAAGCAGCAGCAGAACCAATGTGCAATGAACTGACCACAACCCACCTTCCCATCCCCCTGTGCCACTGGGGGAGAGGTCAACAATCAGGAATAAAGTTAATCCTGGGAAGGAGATGGGGGGAAGGTGCTTTGAAGATTTGGTCTCACTTCTCAGTATCCTACTTTGATTTGCTCAGTAATAAATTCAATTGATTTCCCCAAGCTGAGTCTGTTTTGCCCATGACAGTTAACTGGTGAGTGATCTTTCTTTGCCCTCATCTTCACTCATGAGCCTTTCATGGTATTTTTTCTCTCCCTAGTCCAGCTAAGGAGGAGAGTGATGGAGAAGCTTTGGAGAACACCTGGCAAATAGCCAAGGTCAAACCACAACAAACAAACACCATGAAAAAGAGTATTTCATATTCACAGACCTCACTTTACAGTGCAAACAGGTGAAGACCTGAAAACTAAGGTCAAATAGTATCACACATTTTAAAGTGGCTAAACAATTTCAAATGCTGAGTCAATGGTAATATCACAGCTCCAGTTCAAGGCTTCCAGCACCACACTCTCATTTGTCTGTTCATCCCTCTTACTCCTTCAGTTACTCATTTTGAAAATGGGTAAGAATTTCTTAAGATCTGAAGTTGCAAGCTTAGACAAGAAACAGAAAAGATTAATTTCATACACTATACTTACAGCAACCAAGGGGCCTCATTTCAGCATTTTGCGTATAGACCTGAGAAATATCTGCAATCCTTTTACACAGCATATCCACAGGGATGTCATAGCCATACTTGTACTTCCAGTTAGCAGCCTCATAGCGGGCTCTCTGCACCTGGGATCTGCTGTCAGCTAGACACAGAGAACTAGTATTAATTTCATTGAACATGTACCAAGTTTATTTCTAGCATTGCCTGAGAATGCAAATTCCAGGTCCAACTTTCCATTGTCTTTAAATACACCCATTAGAACTAGATAAGTTCTCCAAAACCAGACTGAGTGGAACAAATCTCCTAGAGCACCTATTTGTTTTATATGATGCAAAGCTGGTGAACTACATTAAAAAATCTAATACACTTTAGATACTTAGAAAAGATGGTGAATTAAATACCTGTCATTCCTGTCATCACACAGCCAATATTCTCAGTAATTTTGAATAAATGAGTCACTGTGTTGGAATCCAGTAACTTGTCCTGGAGAAGAAATAGAAATAATCTAATAGAAAACAATGTCCTTCAACTTAAAAAAAAAAAAAAAAGGCAAAACTGAAGGCTCTAGTATCTACAGAAGAGCCCAAAAATGATCTACTAACAGCTAAAAATTGTTTTTCAGGCTCTCCACCATTTACTGCTGTAGGCATGCAAAGGAAGAAAAGGGAAAATAAAAACTTCAGTATCTGGAAAAGGATGACATGACCAACACCACAGTCGTTTTCTCTCTGAAGAAATTTTCAGAACCCACATGCAAGAACTTGCTCTCTTATTGCATGCTGCCCTTCAAACACAAAAGAGCTGCCCCCCTTTGTCAGCAATGCATCATCACTGAGCCGAAGCACTCACAAAAACCTGCTCTGCATGTTACTGGTGTACCATTTTCTCACTAGGAATTAAAGAAATCAGGAAACTGATTACGGACAACTCAGCCTTTACAAGCCAGAGCTATGTGTGCATGCTAAAGTACAGCAGGATCGACTTTGTATTTTAGTTTTACCCCTTCAACAACTACAGAGGAAACCAATATTGCAGTATTTGGTGAGGAAATGTACAGCTGAGCACTAAATGGAGTTAGAACTTGTAATAAGCAGAACAATAATTAGATATTCAATGTAAACAGCAATATATGTCAGTGCTAATAAATGTAGGATCAATGTTGCTCGCAGTCTTTTTTTTTTTACTCTCCTTCCAGACCCCCCTCAAAAAACAGACTACTTACAGGTACTTTCTTCTGTGTTACAATTACTGCAGAATCCTTCCCACGAACAGCTACAGATGTAAGTCCACCTTGGTTTATGGCCTTAAATGCATATTCTAGAAAAATACATGTGTTAATAAAAAACCTGTGTCAGAGATACTAGTACAACTAACTCTTGACACATCTCCCCCCCCAGTACAGGAATCTTGCCACATTATGGCCCTTTCAATACTTTAATACTTGAGCAATGCTTTAAGGACTTTGTGTCCTTAAGGTCTTTAGTACAATGTGCACATGATCTTTCTGATGAGTATTAGAAGTCATCAACTCTCTTTACGAAACCACTGTCACTTCTTCCTTCAAATATTTCTTACAATTTGCTTTTTTGTTCTGTTCAAGCTTAATGGCAACTGAATAGGTTTTAAATCAGAAAGACTGTTCTGAACTTTATCAAAATGGTTCAACCTTAACCTCCAGTAACTACATTTTTATAGAAGAATTTTTGACATAAAGTTTAGTATTTAAAGCATTGTTACCATTGAGAGGATATAAATTTCTTTTCTACTTCTTAACTGATATAGATGAAAACTGGTATGGATGGACCAAGCACAGGAGACTGGTTTGAATGTTGTTATCACATTTTCTGACTTGACCTTAAAATGCAGCAATGCTTTTATTCACTTTTTAAAATGAAACCTATGCAGATGCCAATTAAACAGTGTTACTGACAGAAGTACAATGAATTCAGATTTACTTGAGATGATCCATGAAATAAATTTCCCTGGATTAACTGTTTCAAAAGCCATAGGAACAACAATTAAAAAAACTATATGTCTGGTAATATATGATAAATATTCAGAACTTCCTAATATTTGGCTAAGAAAGGCAAGTTTTAGGCAGCAGCTAAACACAGGTGAATTTTTTGTTAGCTATGTAAGTGAAACCAGAATTTAGAACATGTCTACAAACAACATGGTAAATTACCAAAGCTATCTTCTAAAATAATGGGAGCAAGAAACACCTGTTTTAAAAGCTGCATTTGCATTTATGGAAGAGACTGTGAGACAGAAGAGTAATAATCTGAAGATGAAAAAAACCCCAAACCTTGCAATACCAGGATCTTATTGTTCAATCTGCTGAGTCAGTGTTGAGGAAGGGCTGACTGTCATGTATTTATGGCACTCACACATCATAGTACCTACTGGTTACCTAAACATGCCATAAAGGACATTCTCCCTTTCCCTGTGCTAGATGCACAACTCCGCTCACCTCTTCACTCTCCTGCCCTGGGACGGTCAGTGCCAGCCTGCAGCAAAGCACAGAACCCAGTGAGACATGAGCCAGCACTGCCCACAAACTGGTCATGTTTGAAGCCCCATGCCCAGGCTCTGCAACACTTATTTATTCACATGTATAAATACTTGAGGGGAGGGCATAAAGCAGAAGAGAGCCAGACTGTTTTCAGCGATGCCTAGCGACAGAACTGAATCAGAGGGAACTGGAAAGAGGAAACCTATCAGAACATCTAAAAAACTTTTTGCCTGTGATGGTGACTGAACACTGGCACGGATTGCCTGAACTATTCAAAGCCCATCTGGACACAGTCCTGGGCCACCAGTTCTAGGTGGGTTTGCTTGAGCAGGAGGTTGGGGCAGATAATCTTGAGAGGTCTCCAACCTCAACCATTCGGTGGGTTTGTGACATGTAGGTGGCAGCAGGAACAGGTACCCTCATAAATGAGTTTTTGCTCACAAGGATTGACAACTAGGCTTGCTCAACTGCAGCCCATTCTGGCACTGGTCCTATCTCCATTGCCAGTGCTCAATTTTCAAAGAAACAAGCCTGAAGGGTGAAGTGGCTCTTACAGTGTAACAAATCCAAGATCCTAGTGGTGTTTTAAGTCTGCTTACTCCTATGTAAGTACTTCAGGAGCACTGCATACATTCTCTCTGAAAAAAGCAGCCCTGTTGTTCCCTGAATGCATGACAACAGTCAGAAATTTGACCATAATAATTTTCTTCATCTCCCAAAACTCCACTTAGACGAAACATCACTTTTCAAGACTGGAAGTAACAGGTAGCAAGAGAATACTGATGTACTGAAGCACTTAGAACCACAGTAATGAGAAATAACAGTTAGTTTTCTAGTATGAGATCCCTTAAAAGGCACATGAATTTTTTTGAGCTTTGGGAGCAGAAGAGAGACTTAAGACAAAGTATAAACATTTGAGTCCAATATCACTATGCTGGAAATGTCCGTACTGTACTGCCAAATTCCAGAAAAACCTCAAGCCTTGAGGCAATCTTAAAGCAACACATGTCCATGCTCATCCCTGACAGCCCCTAGTTAATGTGAATCCAGCACAGGGACAAGGATAAAGGAAAAATAGCTAGATTTAGATACCTGATCACAAGCAAACATGAGATTTCTGCCCATGCTGTGGCTAGATGCTGGCAAACAAGAAACACCCACGAGGCACCATGCCTGAGTTACCAGCCTGGCTGCAGGTAAAGTGAGCTCACTCTTTCTTGAAGTTAACTATGAACATCCACATATTTTTCTTCCTACAGTATACAGGTACTTAAAATATCTTTAAGACAGCTTCAGGCTGTCTTTCAAGCAGAGGCTCTCAAATACACATGCAGATACTTCCTTCTAAGACACTGTTAAAAGGTATGGAGGTACCACACATTTACTGCACATTAACTTAATGGCTGAATATACCCAGGAGGTAAGGCCAAGGCTCAGTTTCCTGAATGCCGAAAACATTCCCAACAAGTAGTACTGCAACAGAGAAACAGTCAGAAAAGTGATGCAGACCAACCAGCCCGTTTTAATGGCAACAGAAGATGGGAGCCCATAACTGTCCCATCACAGAACCACTGACATCCCATGTGAGGAAACACTGTCCGTATCATCTGCATGTGTAATGCTTGCCAAGGAAGTTGTGTACAAGCATTACATGTGCACCAGATATACATGTAACTTTCTGCCTGTGTACAGACACTCACACATAGGCACCTTCCTAGCTCCTCTCTGGAGAAATGATTGCTCAAGACTAGGCTGCCTGCCCAAGAAGCCTAATTCACCTAGGCTTCTTCCTGAGAAAAAATAAACTAATGGCTACCACAGCCAATTCATGTAGTCTGATCCCGTCTACCTCCTTTCCTGGAGAACAGATGGATGTAGACATGTCATGCAGTGGATGTGCAGTGAAGCCACTGCAGCTGGGGAAGAGCCACTAAGCTCCAGGGGAAGATGGCATCACGATGATGCTGCAAAACAATTCATCTGTCCCTGTTATGAGGATCCTCCAGGAGCACTCTCGGCCACCAGACTGCGAGCTGACTGCGCTGTCCCTGAGTATCCTGCACACGGAGCACCATGATGTGCTTCCGTATAATCTGGTGCACTGCAAACATAGGAATAAAGGAATCATTGGCCTACAGAAGAAGCTGGAGCCAGGCTACAGCTTAACTGCAGATTGTTCAAAGGAGCCTGAAAATGTAGGATGGTTGCTGCTACCTCACGGGATATGACTAACAAAACGCAGAGCATTCAGGTTTAACAAAGAGCATTTGGTTACGTTCAAAAACTGACTGCCCCTCTGGCATGCAGGGTTTGAGGCAGTTCGAGTCCCACTCCAAACAGCTATCGTAGCTCTCAGATTCCAAAACGCAGTGCTGCCAGGCTTGCCAAGATGCACAAGAAACACTTAAGGAGGAACACACAGCCTCTGGAAAGCTGCAAGCTTGGTTTCCAAGCACCTAAAATCGAACACCGGGAACTCACAGGAGGTCCCTCCCCGTGGCATGGGACACTCGAGAGAGCCCACCCTGGCTCTAAGTTTTCCTTATCTCCTGCGAGCATCCCGTTCTTTCCCAGGTCCCCACGCCGGCACGGCAGGGACCCGCCACTGCTCCAGGCTCCCACCAGGCTTTTCCCCGCACACGGCGGGACCAGGCCCGGCGGTAATGAAGGCTCCCGACCCACGGGAGGCCCCGCGTAGCCCCCGCTCCGCAGGGGCTTGCCAGGCTCGGCGGAGCTTCCCCAGCGGGCCGCCGCGGCGGGCGGAGGGGCGGGCAGGCCGGGCCCGTGACGGGGCAGTTCGGGGTAGGAGGGGGCGGCGGCGGCGGCGGGGCGGGACACGCACCGACTTGGTAGAGGCGGCCCTCGGGCGAGAAGATGGTGATGTGCCGGTCGAACCCGGCGCTGGAGCCGCGCGACATGGCGGGAGCGGCGCGCGCCCGGGCGGTGCTGTCCGCGTGCAGGGCCCCTCCNGGGGCGGGTGGGAGCGGCGGCGCTATAACGGCGGTACGGCCGTACGGGGGGCAGCGCTGGGGCCATCGCGGTGTTATCATCGCGGTGGTACCGCCGTGCAAAGGGCGGCCGCGGAGCCGTCGCTGTAGCGCCGCCGTGCCCCCGGAGCCGCGGGCAGCCGCGCAGGCTCCTCGCATGATTTGTGGTTCGTGGAGACCCAGAAACACGCTGGAGGCGCCTTGGGGAATGCGCGCGGCAACAGCAGAAAGCGGGGGGAAAGCAGCACCGGCTAGCCAGGAAAACAGACCCCCTCCTGATTCTCCAGAGGGCTTCCATGTGTTACATTATACTCTTTAAGGAGTATAATTTTAAAGCAAATGCCTCAAGATTATTAAGGTATTTGTAACTTGCCACAGCTGTGTTATAATGTGATGTTTAAAATACTTTTTATCCGTGTCGAGTACAAAGGGAAATTCCCCACATTTAAAGTTGTGAATATATACTCTTTTCGCCTTTCATCCCGTTGGATTTCCCCTGCTCTGTGGGAGGACTTTTTTTTGAAGTTGGTCATTAAGAAAATTGGAAAAGTTCTGTTTTGGTATCCACAGGTCTTTTAAAAAATTATTAGATGAGCTTACTCTGTTGGAATAGCAGATTACAGGTGCATTGTGTATGACACACATTAAAAGTCTGTGCTCTCATATTTTTCAAAAATTTTCTCCTTGCTAGGGGAGAAGATGTCTTGCTATGTGTTACAAGAGACAGTTTGTCCCTTTCCTGATGGAAGCACTTTGTGGGCAGACATATTTAAAGGTGTGATGCAAGCACTGGAACACAGAGAACATGAAAATGTACAACCATGTCAGCTGACTCAGACACGGAAGTCTGGCCCAGTGCTTTGTCTCAAACTGTGGCCAAAAGGGGATGCCCAAGGAAAAATAATAATACAGAGCACCTTTACTGACACACTTGCAGAATCCTCTCCCAGTGTCCAACCATGTAGAGGGACTTCCTGAGATAGTGTCTGGTTATTTAGTAACCGTTGCTGGTTCCCTTTCATGAACTTGCTTGTCTCCCCATGAACTCACGTGAACTTCTTGAATCCAGGACATGCTGTGGCAGAGTTGCTCAGTGTAACATGTTGTGTGGTTTTGTCTGAAACCTCACCTCTTATCTGAACCTTCTTTCTGCCAGTACCATTTGATGCCACTTTTATACTGGAAGACACAAAAAGGAATCAATCCCTAGGCATCCCATCCAGAACACTCATGATTCTTAAAACCTGTGTGTCTCTTAAGACCACTGTTTCCCCAAGATGATGACCCCTACCCTCACAGTTCTTCCACATACAAAGGTCCTCCATTCTGTAACACTAAAGTTTAATGTTTTGGGTTTTTTTCCCCCTTGACAACAAGGGTATGGGAAAATGAAAGTAAGCACCAAGCATTCAGCCTGATTGCCAAAAAGTAACTGAGAAAATTCTGAAGTTTGAAATCAAAGATTACATACTTGAGTTAGATCAAGGAACAAGTAATAGTTGTTCAATACGATGGACACGATGGAGTGGAAGTTATGATACTTTCAGTATATAGCTCCCAGAAATTTGTTCCATCTACATAGCAAATTTGTCAGATTCCAAAGTACAGCATTGTTTCAGAAGAGCAATTGTGTTTTTGGTTTAATGTTCATCTCCTCTGATCAACCATATCAGAGTCAAATTCTGTGTTGCTGGATTCCAAAGAACTGTTTTCACCGACATCTATTTAATATATTAGCTGTAAGTGGGTGATCTTGGAGATGAAGGTATTCACAAAACAGTTGGGAGCACAGGCTGAATCAGTTTAGTCTTCCTCAACTCTTACCTTGCCAGTGTATCTCCATCTCCATGGCACACAGCAAGCTTGTTGCTTCTGATTCCTGTTCTCCCCACTCAGTGTGCAAGCCAATGGCAGTGTCTTTTTGAGTGTACCAATTTCTATAATGTTTGCAGGACTTGCCTCTTTGGCATTCAATGTGAACCACCTACCTAATAAATTACCTTGAATTTTTACTGTACCACTGTATAAACAGCTGTAGATGTCAATTGGATCTGCTGGTAGATGATGCTATGCTTTGGTTTGGTTCTCACATTTATTGCCAGTGAAGCCATCAGAATTCCCTTTATGTGCTCAGAAAAAAATCCTCATATTCACTGTCATCTTGAAATGCCCTGTTTCAGTAATCTGAAATTTGAAGACTTACAGCAACACAAAACAAATGCTATTTCACACATGTCTTAAATAAAATGTAAATAAATAAACTCAGAACTGAGCCTCTGGAGACTGTGTGCATCTATGTAAGAGGTGGTATACAAATGAAGAAGTAGAGTTGATCACTAATGTTTCTTCTTCGGTTCCAGAGAGGAGGCCATTAATTCCCTGTAAGTACCTACAGAGCAGTGTATTAGCAGCATTCAGACACTAACATTGTAACACCTTCCAATTGTAAATTCCAGATTCTGTTCCATTGTCCCCTAAATACATGAGTAAATGTGTATTTAGGAAGTGTTATTATTTAGAAGGCATTATGGTATCTCTGTTAGAACAGTTTTGAGGTGAAATCTAAGTGACTGATTAGGTCAGCCCCACAAACTTCAAAGGTACTTTGTAAATCTTGCTTAATTTCTTTGAAGTACAGAGTTTATGAATTGAGGGGGGAAAAAACAACAACAACAAAAAAAGATAAAAAACCCACCAAACTGAAATTACAAGAGGAAAAATCAAGTTTTAATTCAAATCACAGAAACTGCCTGTAAAGATGGAAATAATGGGCTTAATTCATCCCTGCTAGACCAGTACTGATGTTAACAGATTTACTGTAGAAATTATTTTGACAAAATGCAGTCACTGAATTTTCCTTAGTTACAGGCCTCACATATTAATCCCATAATTCTCCTGTTGAGTTCTTGTAGTCATCAATGATTAAAAACAAAAGAAAAAGGCAGCTTCAGCTTGTGGAATTACATTCTTCATCGTTTCTGTTGAATGCAGAGCCATTTTCTTGGTATTCGATATGAATATTTTTCCTCAAAAACTTCTTTATAGGGGATATGCCACGTATCCCCCGTAGTCTGCACCACACAGTCATAACGGAAAGCTGGCTGTTGGGAAAAGAGAGAAGAAACCATAGGTTTTAGACTTTATATTACTAAAATACCAATTACAAGTAGTTATGACTTCCAGAGTTTACCTTAGAAATCTCCATAGTTTCATCTCTTTTACCAAATCTCATTTTACTTCCCTTACACCAAACAAATTCTAAATGTTAGTACTGAAGGGAAAACTAAAATATCTTTTATCACTTTGTGGTCTAGGACCATTATGAATGGTTAAAATTCTGTCTTCAATCAGCACCAGATAATAATGACTTGAACATAATGCACTCAATTTCTAGAAATAGCAAAATTATTGTTTTTCTGTTCAGTTAAATGAAATTGTATGGAAATTTGCTCTGGACGTGGAACTTAGTGGCTTGAACTCAGAGGATTTAATGACATTAATGACATCTTGTATTTGTTCTTTCAGTGTAGTTCTTTCAGAACTGACTTGCTCTATTGCAAGGAGAAATAAGAAAAGCAAACACTTTCAGAACAAGTCAAACAAATATAATAAACAAATTTCCTGGTCTACTGTGTTATAGGTATACTAATTCAACATATATAACACAAATACAAAAGCAACACTACTGGTTGGCAGTTATGGTTGTCAGGATATACTGTCACTCCGTACGTATAGTTTTGGAAGTCTACTTTTCCATGACAGCCTTCAGAATAACCTAGAAGACAGCTATGACTGGGAATATCAATCATCCAAATCCCTTGTATGGGAATTAAGATGTGAAAATTACTAGCCCCTTTGTACAAAAGAAAAAAACAAAGTGTAGCTAAAGCTGTGTTACTCAGGTAACCTCACATTCTTTATTTGGTTCCATAAACAAAATGTATGTCTGGCAACACTGAATGAAAGGCTGTCATTCTTACAAACCCGTACCTCCGTTTGTAATTATGAATGTTATTTTACAATTTTAACCACAAAAGGAAGAAAATGAGTCTGCATAGGTGCAGAATTCCTTTAAGTAGGCAATAATAATGCAGACAGACCAGATAACAAAACATTGCATATAGAATGCACGAATGACGAACTTTGCCCTAAAAAAATCTTAAAACAGCTGCACTCCTGTGAATGTACTGGTTCACATGGATACCTTTCCTAAACAATAATATTCTGCTATAACACAATATTATTCTTGAAAGACTGCAATTTCTGCTGCTGAATACTGACTATACTGGTCTGGACTTTCCCTCATGAAATTTTACATGTTAGGTTAGTATTACAGTGAATATTAGAATACCTGTATTTTCCTGCTTCTTTAACAAAAGATGAATGAAATTTTATTGTACAGTTAGAAACATGATATTTTATAATAGTGAGTGCTCTTGAGGAGAATAAGGTATTTCAAAATTTAAAATAAAATAAAACATTGGTATTCAGTTTTTACTGAGCGCCAGTAATGTTTACTGAGTTTCCAGCACTGGAAAGATTTGTATACACAAACTTGTATTTACATTTACATTTTAAGCATTTAGGCAGATTTTCTTAGCTGACAGTTTTCTGATTTGTGGCATGCTTTGTGAATACAGTGCATTTTCAGTAAACACGGAAGTTTTGAGTGCATTGATACAAATCCATTTCTTCGACTCCAGTAAGACTATTTTGACTTCCAGAGTTTGAAACTGTGTATCTTCAGTGAATATGCTCTGTGTGTTTTGTGACTGCAGCAGAAAACTTACCAAAAAATTTATATGCCTTCCTTCTTCAGAAACGAATAACACTATCTGGTGTCCACGTTGCCACTTACGGAACAGATGACGTGTCAGACTGTCGGAAAGACAAGCCTTGTGATCCCGGAGGAAGTCTCTAGTAACGAACTTGCAATGCTTGCCTGATCGGAGAGTGGCATATAACAAGAAGGCATCATCTTCAGTGCTTAAAAAAAACAAATGGAAAAGGCAAACATCATTCACAAAGCAGTAAGTGGTGGCAGGAAATGATTCAAATGCTGATCCAAGATTTATTCATCAGCAACACTGAAAATTCCCAACACTACTCTAGTTCCTTGGCAAAATAAAAAACGGCTTACCACAGTGCACCAAAAGCTAGAGTACAATACAAATTAATTGCATGGTGCATAGAGCGTTTTTCCCTCTTATGGCAATCTGATAATACAACAATATAATCTTCTCCCACAAAATTTAACAATACAGAGCTATGTGGAACAGAACTGCTAAAACTCATCAGTATACCCCCAAACAGCAGCAGACCACAACCGTACACTGATGCTATTAGAAATTCTGCAAGTTCAGGACACTGCACTCTTGGCAGTGGTTTTACCAGTCATAAATCCTAATAAACCTTACAGCTGTCAATATGATTCCAAGTGATGAAATTCTTCACAATGCAATGTTTAATGTGTATTGGTTTTTGAAGCAAATATAGCAAGGGATATGTTTCTCTTTCACACAGATAAAGATACTAGTAATGGTACTAAAACCTACAGCAAAATCCACATAAATCAAGTGTTGGTTGCGATTTTATTGAATAATTTTTTTCTGACTTACATATTTTCAGCAAAGAAGAAATCTGCCTTATTCTGCATCTCCTTCATAATCTCTCTTTTCCAATTTGAAGAGTTAACCAGCATATGTTTGCGGCCCAGCACCAGCAACCGGGCATTCTCTTTTGCCAGGCACTTAATAGCATCAAACAGCTGCAGAAAACAAAGCAAAATCAAAGATTTTCTTAGCTGTAAAAACAGACCAACAGGTGATGCGAAGAGAGCTCTGAAGTCAAAGACACAATCTTCATAGAAGTACCATCAATGCTTCCATTTTATTAGCAACTCACACAATTTATATAGAGTTCATAGTTATTTTTAGCATCATTATTTTTAGCTCACACAGGTTATATAGGGCTTAACAGGGTTCACATGCTTCTGTTGGTCCTTAGGGCACCCAGGTTCTCCCACCTTGCAGCCTGTGGCATTCTGCCTAACAGGCATTCCTTTCTTGCTTATCTGTAACTAACTTCACTCGTGCAGCCTGTTACATAGGCTGGCTTGTGCATGCAGGCCTGTATTAATACATCATGCCCTGTATCCATCAAGATTCTTGCAACAAACAGGAAACACTTTCATCTTTGAGTTTCAACTATAGGAACTTCTGGACTACCCTCATATACAAATTAAGTAGATAACTAAATTAACCCCTTACAGACAAAGAAAATAAAGAAACAACTAATTCATTGTAGGGAGCTGCTCTCAGTCACACAAAGAATACATTACTATTATAAACCTTTTCCAGCTCTTGCAGCTTGAAGTACATGAATGAACTGGAAAAGGTTTGTATGGAGATATCAGAAACTCCGAGTTAGCTGAGGGAACTGAATAATCCTGGGATTTAAGTAATATCCCTTTGTAAATGAAGCCCCGAGGTGTTTGTCGGGTGAGCGCCCGAAGACACACCGCCCCTGCATCGCCCCCTGTTGGCGGCGTTGGTGAACTGCAGGGCGCGGGCTGCCCCGCGGGGAGCAGCGAGCGGCAGCACATGGAAACGCCTGACCTCAGGATTAGGGATTCATGAAAGCCACAGCCAGACTTGCCGCCCACTTATGGACCAACATCCTGAGGTGGTAAACTCACTTCAGAACGACTTTTCACCAACTTCTCAGGGCTGTCCCTGTTCTGCAATAAGCGATTCTCAGGACAGGCACTTGTGCCTGTGGCTTTACCACCAAGAGTGAGCTCATCGAGGACAAAGGTTCTGGCTTTCAGCATCCAGGTTATTACTGTGAACTGCTCACAAAGCAACGACATTTCACTTCTGCCCAGAAAAAGAGAAGAATTGTTTCTTGAGACTGAAGCATCCATCATATTTGAAAGCCAAGGACAGTGTGCTCAATCACCAGGGAAAGGTGTTTCCTAATTTTCACATGCATTTGCTAATGCTGTTTGTCAACATACAATCTCCCGATTTTTCTTTAATCCTTCTTCCTAATTTTCTAGCTAATTCCCTCTTCCTTGTTACTTTTTCTCCCTTCAGTACCTCCAATTGCCTTTCTCTTCCTCTTGTTTTTTCCCCTCCTTTCCTCCTTTGTGTCATCCTTACCATTATTTGGTATCACCTTTTGATTCAAGGGCTAGAAAGAATCGTTCTTCTAACTCTAGGGCTCAATTTTACAATGCATTTAGTTTCATCTGTCTGCAAGTAGGAGGGCTAAGGGGTGGTCCCACTCAGTCCTCTCAGGCTGCATATTCTCAGTTCTTCTATTGCATCAGATCAACGTCACAATGACCCACAAACACACTGATCCAACAAAAGACATATTTTTGTGGGGTTGAGCTTGCAGCAACCCAACAGACACAGTCGAGTCAAAGACTCAGTGACTGATGGGAACACATCACTGGAGGTGGAGAAGACAGGGAGCATGGGACTGTCCTTCACAGCTAAGGACAAGTATGCCATGAATCTGGATCTAAGGATCTGGGAGAAGAGGCCAGAAGACTTTCTACATTAATTTTAGCTGTTGACCTATAAGCTGCTTTTGCCAGCATTGACTCTGAGGGACTGAAGGCTCTGTTTTTACAGAGACATAGGAGTTTGGTGTAATGCAAAGCACAAGAGTCTAACAGTGCTCAGCGAACTGGCTTCTGACTTCCAGGAGATCACACTGGATATTAGCTGTGTGTGCCTACCATCTACTTCTCCCTGGTCAAAACAAACAAAACATAATGTGAGCAGGAAAAGGCCAAGTGCAATAATTTCTGCCCATAAAATGGCAGGTAAAAGTAAAAATAGCACTCTCTCTGGTGCATGCCCTATGTCTTAGGAGAAAAGTTTCAGAATACCTAATGGAACACAGAATGGAAAGATAAAAAGCCACCATTTTTATGTTACTGGAAGGCTTTCATAGTAAGTATAATAGGTAATAATGTATCTTCTTATCTATATCACATATTGAATTAGGAGGTTATTAAAAATTCAGTTTTTCAATACTGACATTTCTTTTTGGAATGTCTCATCTGGGCAGTAAAAACTACTCCATCAATTTTACTTGTTTACAGTCACTTTTATTTTCTGGTTCTTGTATGTTGGCCCAGTCCTGTAAATAGCTGGATACCAATAAGAAAGAAGGATTAAGTTGGTTAATCTGAGTTCACTAAAGCTAATAAAAGTTAGCAATGTACTGCATCCACACACATTTTCATGTACAGAAGTCAACAGTGCAGAAATATCAACCGTGAGTAACTTAAGCAACCCCGTACAAATTCCAAATGAAAATACTTTTTGCCTAATGTTTTGCTACATTAAGGGAAGATTAGCAGAAAGTGAAATGAAAAAAAAATTAATGGTTTTCAAGGAACACTTCAGGAACTGACTCCACATAATCTAAAATAAAAAACTTGACAGCAAGATCATCCTGATGGTACAACACTAGAAACAAATGCTATAGGCAGATTATGAGTAAAAAAAGTCTCAGGAACATAGCTGCACTAGTGTTATTGCAAGTCAGTAAGGAATTGCCAGTGTTAGAATTGCTAGAGTTTAAGCCTGATAAAAAAATGTAAACAGCTTTTAATTACACTTAGGGTTCAGCACAACAGCATCTGAATTTCCAGATACAGACTGGTCAACAGCAGCTATTCCAACTGCCCTTGACCCAGCTCCCTTAAGTTTTTCTTTCTAGTTGTAACTAGTGGCATTTTGTGCCTGTTAGTTATGTGGACTTTCTTGTCCTACATATTACTAGCACATGAGGTTCTCTAGCATGAAGTGTTTCTGGGAAAAAATTGAGAGGTTGGTATAAATTAACCACAGTTTTGCAATGGAAAAACTCAAACCAGGCTTAAGTCACAATAAGGGAATCAACATTTTAAAATTTTGAAACTCCTGCTTGCATAACAACACACTGTCTCTCCTCTGCTTACCACAAAGACTAACCTTATTTACACAATTAGAACAACAGAAGACAAATTATTTTTATTTTCATAAGATAAAAATAATTTTGTCCTGCACACTCCCTCATCTGACACAACTTTACTAAAAAGCATTTTATCTCATTTTAGGCTTAGGCATTCAGCAGGGGTGGTCTACAAGGAGTCACAGAACGTACATGGGGGTTTTCCTAAGTGTGTCTACTCCCACGCCTGGCTGCTTCTCAAGAAAGGAAGACATGAGACGAACAGTAACACTTGTTTTAGTCACAGAGGAAACTAACTGAACATAATACTGCTAATAAAAAAACAGCAGTAGTGATCTCTCATTTAAAAAGTCAGGGGTATTTTATTAATCTAGTATTTCCAGAAATTATCTAAAAGTTATTATCTGCCACTAAACAATGCAAATATGCTATATGCAGTAAGCTCTATGTAGATGCACCTTTTGCATGTTCCTTCATTATTTAGGCAGCAAACATCAGATGCTCAGCTGGACAGTCTGTTCAAAAGGTAATCTGTATAAAACATTAAAAAATACACAACACAAATTCTCTATGCTACTAATTTTCTTGAGAATGAGGATTACAAAATTAGTGAAAGAATAGCCTATTATGAATGTGCATCTTTAAAATTTGGACAGCAGGGAATATAAACTCACTTTTCCCCTGAAAACAGGAATTAGAAGATGTCATTTTTTTATTGAAAGGAAAATAGGCATGGTTTACTGGCTGCTTCAAGAGGTAGTTGAGGTAGAGTGGCAAGAAGTTGTGAATAGCTACTGTTCTGCACAAATCACTAGCCATGCAATAAGGCACTAGAACTGGATTACCTAGATAATTACCATTGCAGTCAGTCTTATTTTCCTTTCTTCTGACAGGGCACATCAGGATCCAAGCTTCTTTCTGAACTACACAGACATTGTGATCATCTTCAGTGATCACGAGATCTCTCTTTAAGAAACTCATGCTCAACATGTTCTGCTTGCAACCCCTTTCATCATTTTTTAGTTACATTTAAACTATTCCCATGCTGCCCCAGTCTTTGTTTAATTAGATCTTTCTCAAGCTTCTCCTAAACCTTAATACTTTACTTACATTAATTTTGTGTTCATAGCACTTAGCAAATTACACTGATGGAGCCAGGGTGTACTCATGTAGTTCATTAAGGGAATCAGTGAAAAACTAGCACACTTACATGATATTTTTGCTGAGTGTATACAATTTATCTTTCTTTGAGACACTCCCAGAGATAGGAGCTTGTTCCGCGAGTTCTTTCTTTCTGCAGCATTGCCATTTCTTTGGAATTTCCTCTCCACCACAAAGCTGCTGCCTTCCTATCACAATGCACCTTTTTATTTTTTTCCTGTTATGCTGATACGATCTATTTGTTGGGCCATGTTGTCAACCAGACTGTGGCACAGTGCCAACTGTGCTCACACACCAGGACCAGAACTTCTGGATTGGAGGAGCTGAAGTGAAAAGAGATGAGGAGGCAGAGCAGTAGGAAAGAGAACACATACTCACATAATCACGCTGATGTTGAACTCCTCAAATCATGTAAAAAGCCTGAGCTTTGCAAATGTGAAATAAAGCAACTCAAAATACTGTAACTGGTAGTTTCACATTTTAAAAATCAATTATACCTTGGAAGAACCACTTTTTAGCTGAGAATAAATTAACAGTTTCCCATCTGAAGAAAGCTCTTCTACACAAATTCCTGGAAATAGTTTTGCAGTGACATTCACAAGTCTACACAATCTAAAGGGGGTCAAACACAGGAGTTAAACTAGGAGAGCAGGGAATCCTTGTCACACTGCAAGATTAATTACCTTTCTTTAAACTTCAGCCTTATGAAGTGAATGAATAAAGTAATCTCCATTTCACATAAATGCATAATGGAGCACAAGGAAGACAGATTAGTTACCTCATACAAGGTAAAGCAGGATACAGATTTCCTAAGGCTTCACTACCGGTCACTCTTTCCAATCACTAAATCATGCTGTGCCCTATTGTCCCCAGTTTCAAAGGTCAGCCTTTCTCCTTAGATACTACCGGTAGTTTCCCATTTGTCACAAGGGAAACCCCTGAACACTGCTGCTGGGAGGCACACCATTCCGGGAGTGATTCAGCAAAAGGTGACTCACCTGTACACACACATAGCATGAAGAATAATCACTCAAAAATATTTAAATCACATATTTTATTAATAAATCATGTTTGACATTCCGTAAACATTTGGTTTCACTAACTGCCATTTAAGAGCAAAGCACATCTACAATCAGACTACCTGCTAGTTAAGAGCAACAAACTGCTCTATTCTTGCTATTTTCACCTGGTTTTGGTGCTGCCTCCCACCCAGCATTGTAGTGTGTGAAACTGCAGAGGAAACCCCAACGCAGACCACAGGTTCAGAGCTGTCGTAACTACACTCTGTCAGGCAGGGCTGAGCATGAGCATTCTCTCCAAATCTTAGCAAGAAACTGGGGCCAGTCAAAGGAGGTGACTGTCCCACTTTATTCTTCACTGGGGTGGCCTCACCACGAGTCCTGGAGTGCAGTTTTGGGTGCCACAACACAAGAAACATATGAAGCTCCTAGAGAGCATCCAAAGTACCACAATGAAGATGGTGAAGGGCCTTGAAATTGTACGAGAGGCTGAGGTAACTTGGTCTGTTCAGCCTGGAGAAGAGGAGCCTGAGGGGAAGATCCCATTACAGTCTACAGCTTCCTTGTGAGGGGAAGAGGAGGGGCAGGCACTGATCTCTCCTCTGTGGTGACCAGTGGCAGGACTCAAGGAAATGGCCCGAAGCTGAGTCAGGGGAGGTTTAAGTTGGATATTATGAAAAGGTTCTTCACCCAGAGGGTGGTTGGGCACTGGAACAACTCCCCAGGGATGTGGTCACAGCACAAAGCCTGACAGAGTTCAAGAAGCATTTGGACAATACTCTTAGGCAACATGGAGTGATTCTTGGAGTGTTCTGCAAAGGGCCAGAAGTTGAACTTTGATGACCTTTGTGGGTCCCTTCCAACTCAGGATATTCTGTGATTCTATGAATAAATTCCTGCCATCATCACATTTATTTGATTTAAGAGTTTCATCATTTAGTTCCCTTTTTGGTTTCCCATATTGTAGACCAAGAATAGAAGCTCAGAAAACTCCTGTGTACTTTAGTCCCCCACACAGGAGAGAGACACAATGGGAAGCCAGAGGATTTTCCAGCAGCACAGCAAGTTACTCAGGGAAGGCAAGTGTGCTGCTTGCAAGAAAGGCTGGACTTTCTCACTGAGCCTGGTAATTTCATCAAAGCAGATTCAATACCATTACCACAATGCCAAATACAAATGCTTCTTTTATTCTCTACATTATTACTGATGACACAGCATAAATTAGTTTCAAAGACCTCTTTACTCAAATGCAGGAGCAGCATACACTTTTCTTGATCCCCCTACAGATCCTGACTAGCAAGGGAGTAGCTACTCAGAAGGGAAAGAAAGTGATGGATGAGTAACAGTCACTAAGATTAATCAGCCTGGTTTACTTTCTGCACTTTAGACAGCCAACAGCTGAATTATCTCTTATGACATTAGGGATCTCTGCAATGCTGCAGAAACAATATTGTTGGGAATACCTGTATCCTGTGTTACAGCAGGACTATTTAGATTGATGTAACACATCATCACACAAAAATCTACCAGTGACAGCACTTCACACGTCAGTGACAGCAATCACACAATGTTTAACATGTTTTAGCCTGTCTACATTGACACCACACCTAGAATTGACTTATCTTCTCTTGATGCATTCACTAGATATGTCTTAACTCCCTGTCACAATTCATTAAAATTCACAGACCATTTTTAGATGTTAGCTTTTACTTTTGACTTCACAGTCAACTCTATTATTGATTAAGCAGGAAAATGAAACCACAGAAGCAGATACTCAAGTTGATTTAATATAGACTGAAGATGGTACAGTAGCCTCAGTTTGCTAGATAAGGTGATGCCTAAATATAGCTCTGCTGCTGCAGAGTAAGTGTGTATTCAGAGGCTGAGGATGCTTTTGTAGGCAGATCCAAACTGACAGGTACCAAGTGTGTACCAAGACATGCAGTGGTCCTGCACAGTCCAGGGTTCCCACTGCCCAGAGCACTTGGCTCAAGTGGTGATACTGGGTGAATGCAGACACGTTACTTTCAGGTCAAAACTGACTACAGTGGTACTCCATGGACTGCACCCAAGCTAATGAACTCTCTTGAATGATGGGTAGTGCAGACAGTAAGGCACAGTAACTGCAAATATATTCAGGTCACATACAGAAGGAATAGCACAATTTATATATTACTGTATTCATGGTACCCTGGTTCTTATGCCAGTAATGGAGATATCTTTAATTACAACTCTACTGAAGGTGCAACCTGCTCAGGATAATCTCTGAAAAAATCCTGAATGTAGAAGGAGTGTGTTTGTAAACAGTCTCTGACAGTACATACTGCTATGTTATACACTGTAGGTAAAGTTTCCAATTTCAACAAGCTTGGAGAGCCACCTTTTTTTTACTCCATGACCAACTCAGAGAACTAAAACTGTAAAAATTAACTTCAGGTTTGCTAAGACTGTTATGAATTTCTCCTATACAGATAGGGAGGGAAGGTGCTTATCCTTCTTGACAGAGAGTCATGTAAGAAAAAAAGGTCTTGAAATAGGTATTTTCTAATATATAGTCCAATTACAGTCATATCCTAATCTGTCTTATTCCCAAAGGCACAAAAAGTAGTTAACTGATGGTTGATGAAGCAGTATTTCCTAGAAGAATTAAGAGAATCACAGTGGGATGCATTCAGAGCCTGAAGAAACACATACACAGTTTAAACACAGAATTAAAGTATGTGTATATGACATGAAGGATGGGGAAGTAGGAGTGGGATCATCAAGTGGAGGAGGCACTAGATTTTTGGAGTCTGGCTTTTCAGAATGGATTGTCACTTTTAAAAGATCTCATCCATATCTCAGACCTTATGCCTGACAAACCTTTTAGTGTAACCATTATTGCTCATACTTTTTGAATGTCTCCGCTTTTGAATGATATTTTCATCATCATGAACTTTAGATGAATAAAGTTAGACCATGAATAAAAGAAAGAAAAATGAGTAGTGACAATAGTTATTGTCACTATTGAATTAACAATGCCAAGAACTCTGGAAATTATAACTAAGGAAGATATGGACAGGTGGTGAATTGCTACATTTTATAGTGCAAATTACAAAAACGAAAACCACAGACAAACAAATATTCTTCAGCTGCCTAACTGCATTTTTGGAAGTTGAATTTCGTAAGCCACTGCAGTGCCAGTCAAGTTTCTCAATCCAAAAGTTTTGTTAATAAGCTACAATACCATTTTCTTTCTGAATAACTTACAAAAAATGTAATGTTGATATAAACATGCTAGCAGACTCTTTCATGTTGGGTCAGCAGTTATGAAATGGGAATAAAGATGGAAGAGAAAGGGTGAATTTGAAATCCAAAGCAGCATTCTGCTAAGGCAGCAACTGGGAAATGTCCAATTCACAATTTACTACAGCCCAGTCCTAGCAGCTTACTCTTTCCATGTTCATTAAAACTTAACATTTTCTATTTTAATTGTGGACTGGAAGTAAAACATTTCCTTTCATGAATTTGAATTTTCTGAATGTCATTCTTTCTTAAGCCTTGTAAAAGGGCAAAGCTATTTGTCTTTTTCTGATCTTCTCTGAGATAATTTTTCTACATAGCTCATACTCTTCTCTTACTCATCTTCTTTCTTGTAACAATAAATAAATACCAAGATCTTGACAATACATATGGGAGAGGTTCCACAGATTTTATTTTATCCAGACATCTCCTGAGAATGTACTATTTTGTACCAAAACCTAGAGATCTGCAAAGTAATGAGGGGTTATCAGTATCAACCCTTTACACCAAGGACAGCAGCTAGGTGATCCTGTCTGTCTGTAATTATACAAAAGTAGGAAAAGAAACATGTAAAAACTGAAAGGACATGATGTGTTCCCTTTGCATTTCCACATATCAATACTATCCTTCTCATCTTTGAATTCTTTCTGCCTGCACTGCTGTTTCTTCAGCAGTATTTTCTTACAGATGACTCCACACTGCTTCACTGCACCAATATTACACATACATCATCTTTATATTCTTGAGGAAGAAAGTTCCATAAAAATGAAAATGGTATGAGGCTTTACTTATTTTTGTATAGGCTTCAGATGTGTAACTTTACCTATCAGAACCACTGACTGTAAATGGAATAACAGTGCCACTGAAGTCCCAGCTTCAGGGGTCTGCCATCTTTCACTCAAAAGCCAGTCTTTGCCATTACATTGATATTCTTGCTTTTCTACTATTGTAACAGCTGTATACAAAGATTTAAGGACATAAGGGGCTTCCTCCTACCATTTTTCGGTTTAGAAACTATGTAAAAAGCTAGCTATTAGAAAGGAACATTCATGAACTAAATGCAGCTGTGCCAGCTTCAAATTTTCATAGTGTGGGTCAGAAGTTATATTTAAGTACTGAAAATCCAAAATGTGAGCAGGATCTCTGGGTGGTGGTGGCAGCAGTGGTGATGGGGTGTTATGAAAATGAAAGCACAAGCTTGACTGATTGTTTCCATAGATAGGAATTAACTTGGTGCAGGACTGAAAACATCTTTGTAAGACTGAAACTGACAGTTTAAAAGATACCAATACTTCAGCTGTCCCATGCAGATGTCTGCACAGCGTGACTGACCTAGTCTGATGTTGAGTGTTTTGCCCATCTCCAACCTGTGGTTCAAAAAGTCCCAGGCAGTACTTTTGTTCTCTGAGGAAAAGGTGCTGCAGCAGCTGGAGAGATCACAGAAGACATTACAGAAGTCACAGGCATGATGCTGTTCAAGGTACATTAAACCTTTGCTTCTGCAGCAACACCTTGCGTTTTAATAAACTTGAAAGTTCCACAAAAACTTGAAAATAAAAACTACTTCTGTGCTCACAGGGCAACAGGCTTATCATCCAGGTAAAATGACACAATAGCAAAGAAAACACACCAGTAAATTGATGGCTTGCAGTTGAAAAAAAATAATTACAATACAACACGCAGCAAATATTTATAACACAATTTTCACACTGCTTTTCTTCTGTTTCTCATTAGTACTATTTTCCAATTGCCTCCTACAGATTACAAAACAAAGGTTACCTTCAAAATTTTTATCTACCTTCAAAAACAATTGTTCCAGTAAGAACTTTTGCAGCTCATAACATATATAAACACATTAACAAATACTACTGAAATGAGTGGTGACTTCTCTGAAGGTCTGAAAGAGGAAAAAATTGTTTAATATGAAAGGGAACATACGAAATAATCTTCTGCAACAGTATAAAAATCAGCAAAAGCAAACTAAAGCACAAAGGTCTGAGATGGAGGAGCAGCTGTGTGGTCAGTCAGACCCATCTAAACCAGGTTGATCATGGATCAAAGCTTTCATCAAGGAGGAACCAAAAGGAGGAAATCTGTTTAACAGTGCTCTATTTAAGAGCATAACTGGAATTCACCAGGCTAGAGAAAACTTAGGGGACTTTCATATACCAGTACACCTTGCACTGCCACCACCATGAGGCAGAGGTTCAACTGTCTCAGTTGGATCAAGGCTTACCCTGGTAAGTAACTGGTAAGTTTCTATAAAACCAGCAAAAATCTGATGCAGAGTGTATCACAAGTGAAATAAAATGTGGGCCAGTACTATTTTTCTTAACATAGTCATTACTTTTGATTGAGCATCATTGCAGATTCATGCCATTTTACTACTAAGAACACCTATCTATGCTTGGACATCCTAGGTAGTCCGTGAAGGTCAGAAAGCTTCCCACAATAGCTAAAATCCGCAAGATCTAATTTACTTTTATGCTGTTAATATAAGTTTATTGATAGTAATCTGCAATATTCAATAGCTAGACACTGGTCAGGCCACTGTCTTATCTGAAGTAATTTTCTTTAACTCAGAAGATGAGGTACAGCAATTCGACAAAAAAATAATATTGTCAGCTCCTACAAATTAATTATAGATGGTATTTGGCATTTGTCTAAAGGCCCAACTTCCTGGAAACAACCATTTCTATGAAAAATTTTGTTAACTTAGTAATTTTTTTCCTGTCTTTAAGCTTGAGAATATGAAAATATGACCAGTAGAACAGCTTGGACAACAGAACCCAAGTAAGAACCACTCCCAACTCTCCCTTTTCATAAAAGGATTTGCATTTTTACAGCTAAAATTCAGGATTCATAATTACAGTTTTTAGGTATCTGTATATGACTATAGCAGCCAGTAGATTTGAGGAATTATGTTGCATCTTTCTCTCCTTTGTCCATTTCCATGGAAAAGATGCACATACATAGCTAACAACTCCTGGAGCACTCAGGACTGAACAGCAGTGCTCAAATCCAAGACAGAACTACAGTTTCAGAAGTATTTTGTTTGCCAAATTTATCAGATAGCAAAGGATTACAATTCTCTGTCAGATTTGTGGTTATGTTATGTTAGCTAGGCTGACAGACTGAATGGGCTTGTGGAAATGAGAGTGGGATGATGAAAAAAAAATCCTTAACCTAAAGCACTGGAATTTCTGAAAGTCCATTTGGGAATGCCCATGCAATGGAAAGTTAAGAGATTTTCACACTTCAAGGCACGATATGAAGATACATACATATCAATGAGAAGTGAAAATGTTAAACCCCTCCAATTCTTTTATTTAAGACACTCCCTCTAACTACTGTGGCTTAGGCCCATTACACATAAATGGACATACAATGTAATGTTTTACAGGGATAAAAGCAGCGTATGACATTAACACCAGGCAAGCCCAGGGTAAATCAACATCACTAGGACTGTCTGGCTCTACTCTATGCATATTTGCTTGCAACTTTCTTACTATGACTTCATTTTATTTACTCCAATGTGTGGTAGCTTAGGGCTGTGGTAGAAAAAACCTAACTCTATGTATCTATGTATCTATGTATCTATGTATCTATGTATCTATCTATCTGTCTGTCTGTCTGTCTGTCATAGAGATAGTTCAAGAAATAGGTATTCCACTGTAGTTTTTTCTTAAACTCTCACTGAATGTAGAAGCTCAGATTCCAGCTCTAACAAACACCTGCATCATACCTCTACCTTTTTTTTCCCCCCACTGTATAGTGCAAGCACTATCTAGTTTACCCAAATATCACAGAATTAGGAAATAAACAAGAAGGGAAGGCATCAGCAAGGTTGATCTTCCCACAGTGGTATACCACATAAGGCAAGAACAACTCTACAGAACCTGTGGAACTGAGCTGTACACAGCATGCCCATTGGAACCATGTCAACATGACTTCTTAAAAGCTCAAGACTCAAAAAGATTCAAGATATTAGAAGCAGAAGACATATTACTGCCAACTCACTGTTTCCTTTTTGTCAAGCACTGAAGCGACCAGATAAACAGATAAATGCTGAACAATGGTAAGGACAAATGTAAGCATCGCTAATACCTCCTAATTTATCTAACAGGTAAGTTGGTATCATCAATATGACAAAAGTACAGGTCCAGTTCTAACAATCACAGGAAACACTGTGCAAGAATAGGACAATGCAGAAGCTGGAAATAGTAGAAAATACTTGGAAAACTCAGAAGCCGGCATTAATACTTCATTAAATTGGTTGGAAAATAGAGTATATTATGTCCACATAATTTTGACAACCTCTTTAGCTTCTGACTCACCTGACTCACTATAACTTCAAGGCATATTTCCAGCTAGAACTGTGAAAAGAATTATTAAAGAACTGACTAGTGAATAATAGATCAGGAAGAAATAGCATCACAAGCTAGTATCTCTGGGTGGAAAGGGAAAATCAGTAGATACATGTAAGAATTAGTATGAAATATGTAAACAGATAATTTCTCAAGGAAAATTGTTCCTTAACAATGAGACACGGAAGTAAGTACAATGCCAGAGATTAAGCATTCAAAGTGATTAAAAATGTAATTTGTGGGGATCATATTTAGGAAATAATATTTATATAATAAAAAATATGAACATCTATTTTGTGGAGATGCACAGAAAAAAAAGAACAACACAACTGATACTTTATAAGGTTGTTTCTTCATCTAATGTTTTTCAATTACTCATTTTTAAGATCTTGAGGTAGGCTCGTTAGAGGAAGGGAGCAAAAATTTCTACCGCATACCAGTCAGCACCATGGCTACTAATAAATAAATACCTTTATAAAATTTTAAACTTTCAGTTCCTTCCCTGTCATTTAGAAACATACAAAGCAGAACATCTAAAAGTTTTAAAATCATATAAGCAACCAGGGATATCAGGTTAAGGAACAAATAAGGAAAAGAGTTCAGAGGGCATCTGCAAGTACCAAGGAAAGTTCTCTTACTTTACATACAGGGATAGGAATGACCTTGTAAGACTGATGTCCTGGTACTCCAGCATGATGTGCACCTGAGCTGACCCCACAGATAGGAGGCTCATTTTCAGGTGATCCTATAACTCAGGACCTTCCTCCACAGTTTATTTCAGCTTGGGTCAGGGCCCAAAGATGCCTATGTTTCCTACAGTTTATTCAATATGAGAAAGGAAGAACCTGTGCAAATGAGCATTGCCTGTCCTAGAAATCAGTGTGTGGGTTGGGTTTTTTCCCCTGAAAATTTCAAGAACAGCAGCAGCAGCAGCAAAAGTAGCCATACTTTTCTTATTATTTTCTTGGTAGTGGTGTTCTTACTACATCACTCCTGTTCCTCACATGATACCAAGCGACAAAAATCATTTACAAGTCCCAGTATATACAAAAATAGCTTAATGGTATGGTTCTGGTAGCAGCCCACAGAGGAGTGACAGATACTGGAATGAAATCTCATTATATTAGCACAAGTAAACATATTAGTTTAATCCAATTTGATCTAATTTAGATTCACACCACAGATGAAGGCATAAGTCTGAATTAGTCTGGGGAATTATTTTATTTTGACTTTTTTTTTCCCTGCCTCCTTTCCCCTTCCTTGTTTGGAGGACCTGCACAAATGTACCCTGAAACAAAGTAAGTAACAGACAGAATAGAGATATCCTCTTCCCTGTCATCTCTGCATCTGATGTACAAAAGCAATACCGGGAAAAGGTGAGGTTTGCATTAGAAAGTGTTTAATACAAAAGTCACCTGTAATGGGCAAGGGTATTTTGGATAAAAAGAATTATTCTTTTTCATAAGTTCTGTTTGAAACAGGAATTACTGTGAATTGGTTTTAAGCAAGAATACTGCCAGCATGATTGTGGTTCCCAGCATGGAATGTTAATTCTGGTGTAACGAGTCTTTTAGATTCAAACAGGACTTCCTATTTCCATGTTCCAGACAACATGAAACAATCAATTTACGAAGAGATTTAGATTAAAAGCTGTGGACAACTGTGCTTGATTTCTATGAGTCTAGATGACAATAAATAAAATTACTTTAACTTCGGTTTTAAACTTCATTGCAGGTTATAATAATTTAATAACCTCAATTTAAATATTGAATTACTTATATATAAATGTTTCTTCCACTCCTACTCTACAAGTAGAATGCAACTGCAGAAAAAACAAATTCAGCTTAATGGATCACTGGATCACCAAACACCACATCAACATGCTGAAATTCCTAGGAATAACCTATTGTTCAAAAAGGTTTTCATAACTTCATAAATATATCCAAATGCACTGTAGGCTTTTGTTATATTGCACTTTTTCTCCTTCAGATAATGCAGCTTCCAAATGTTTTCTTTCCTACTTCTAACAAAAATAGCATAACAGATGTAAAAGCCAAGTGTGAACCCAAAATTGACTGCTTTTCAAATATATAAATAAATCCAGATGTACATGAAAGAACACAATCATTGTTCTGAGGACTATCTATGCTGCCTTTAAGATGACACTAAAACCAGCATTCTCACATTCAAATCAAATATTTCTCCTTACAGAGAACTGGCCTATAGTAACCCAACCTACAATTTTCTGGCCTGCTTCCCATACCTTCTCAATACTATGGAGACTTTTCAAATGAGCATCACTTCTAAAGAAGCAGTTCAGTTCCCTAAAGACCAGGTTTCCAATCTGGAGGCCCAGCACACCTCTTATTGACACACTGATAGCAATTTCCACGGTTACATGAATCACTCAAGCTGCCCAAAGAAAGCTCATCTTGTGGTTTCTAAGGGAGAAGTGAAAACAGCAAGACTGAAACTCATCCAGTTCAGAAGACACCCTCATTTGACTTCATCACCTAGATTTTAGCAGGACTTCCCTACAACATACAACAAACAACTGGTTGCTACAGTTACCAGGTTCACTGGGATATGAATCATCAACGCACATTCACTCTGCTTGCTAAATTACAAGCTTATATTCCTAGTGATTAGAAGAATTCTTGTCATGAAAGACAGGACGCAAATTCCCTTGTAAAAAAAAGGTATGCTTGGTGCTTGGATGATTCTGTACTTACATTAAGTTTTGATTTTCTATTATCATCAAATACATGATGATATTGTCATCAAAAGGCAGAAACACCAGATGGAAACCAATAGAGGTCTTTAATATAATCACATGGGCTTTATTCATTTTTATAGTCAGAAACAAAGATGGCAAACAATAAGGGGAGGCAACACTAGAAATAATCTGACTCTGGGAGAAAGCAACAGGGAGAAGCTGCCAAAATGCCTGATCAAGATTTTTTTTCAACTTCATCAATTTCTGCTTCTCTGTTCTTCTCACCAGGAAATGCAAAATCAGAGTAGTAAGGTATGAAATGAAAAACAGTTGCTTACAGCTGACTGTTGAGGCATTTAGCCAGGGAATCCTGCCAACTTCTCTTGTCAGGAATTTAAAAGTATTGAAAAAGTTTCCCTGTATCCACAGGTAGCCAGCCTGACTTTGTGCTTCCCTTCTTAAGAAGTTCTATCCATCTCCTACTCTCCCATCCCAGTGCGGCAGAAGCAGTGAAGCATACTGGAGTATATCCTTATGGAAACAATCAGGCTTGGTGGCTCAAGGTGTGTAGTCCACACGTGTGTTTCCTCAGTGGAAGCACATATGCCAGCCACTTGTAGGAGTACTTCTAGAACCTCTGACACACTGATGTCCAACACATCTTCACTTACTGCTTACTGGTATACAAAGTTGAATATATTAAATGCTCTTTTATTTATTTTTTAGCCACAAACAGGAAATGTCAGGTTTCAGAAGAACACAAGGAGAGAAGCTGCAGGCCAAGCCTTTCCTCTAGGTTTCTCCTTCAGCTCTCCTGAGAAGCTTAACAGTCTTACTCTTCTGCATCAAGTGACCAAAACCTTTTAGCTTGATCTATTCTATTTTAGGATGGCCTCAATACAGAAGGGGTTGGGGAAGATTTCAGCAGATCAGTATCAATCTCTGAGATGTATCTTCAGAGAAGAACTTAGTTCTCCTGCTGAGATATCCAAGGAACCCCAGAAATTAACTGATGAGATATGAGCAATGTTGAATGTTCCAGTCACGCACTCTAACAGTAAAAATAGGCGGTTTTAAGGTATCTCTTAGTGCTTGAGCTTCTTTCTCTTCTAAGATCACATTTCACAGAGGCTGAAGGTGATTTTCAGTGAAAACACCAACATATCACGGAAATTGGAATCGCAATTACAACACAGGAAAACAAGAGATGGACAAAGCTGAGAGCAAATGAACAAACACATCTGACTGCTTTCTTGAGTGGTAAGACCAGAGTTGATGGTAAGCAGAATTGATGAACTGTCACAGTATGACAAATAAGACCTCTGTTGCATGTATTGATTCTGAACAGGGAATGACTCATGGATCTACTTAATTCCTGCTTCATTTACAGACAGCAAAGTACTTGAACAAATCACAGATGCTGACAGAAGAGTCAAAGAAGAAAATAATTCTTTTCCATGTATGATTTCTTTGGGATCAAATTTATTAATAACTGCTTGTTTTGCAGGACAATTCATAGAGAAGAGCTAATATTTTACAGAGTACCACTGTCTAACTATACAGATGATATTTCAAGCATGTTGCACAGCTAAGACAAACTTGAAGACTAGTAAGGATTACACATGAGAACTTGAGCACATTAGTGCATGTATTTGCCAGCTATATATGTATGCACAGGTGTTAATTTCTTCGTGTTTTTCATGGCCTCAAAAAAATTTTAGTAAGTGGGACTCAGCAGAGAAAGTTTTATTTATTTTTCTTCCCAAACATGACAAGCTCCAATAATTTTCTTCTCTTTATTTTATTGTAGAGGATTTTAGGCACTTGAGCAGAGAATTCTAAGAAAAAAAATTATGCTTCAAAATTGATTTGGGTTATTAATCCAGAGAATGATGGGTTATAGATGCCTTTATTTAGAAAACAAGCCTTGAAAATGTGAATAAAGTACATACCAAAATGACAGTTCTGAGCTGAATTTATAAAGCATCAAGGTTCTTTATTTCTGTGGCTAAAGTTGGGCTTTTTTTCAAAAATTTAACATGACCATTCACTACTTTCCTGTAGGCTGCTATCCTCCATCCTGTTTTTCTCCCATACCTTGATGAAACTTTTTTTTTTCACTCCCACCTTTCCTTTCAAGACTGCAGCCTCTCTCTGCCTACTCTTTTCCACACTGCTAAAGTAGTAGGAGTCCAAGAATAACCCCTACAGAACCACTAGAATAAGTAAAGTTATATTAGTTTTAAACTTTGAATACTCTTGGTAAGTATTATTTTTAAAATATTTAACATATGGGAAACCAAAATGCATTAATATGTTCACTCACAATTATTATGCTACTTGTGACTACACAATTCACTTAGACAAAGAACCCTTCTCCAATTCAGAGAGCAGTCTCCACTCAAAAAGCCTCCTGTCCTTCCCCTGGAAGAGACAAGAAATAGAGGGAAAACCAGTTCTGTCCCCTGTACCTGTCACAGATCACACCCAATTACAGCAATCACAGCCTGGCCTTTTGTGGCAATCTGTGATACAGGTGCAGTAGGGTAGGTGTGGTGCCTTCCCTCGCAAGAGCTGACTACTGCTTTCAGGCCAGAGATGTGGTAGGGGTGGCATGCCAGCTGCGGCCACCAGACTGGGATGGGAAGGGAGTGGAAGAGCAAGGATCTGGCTTCCTCAGCTGTTCTACAGGCCTACTGCAATTTAAATGGGAATTACATGAACTTATGTAGTCCATTTATAGAAGTGCTGATTAAGTTTAGAAGCGACCACTTTGAACTATCCGCCAAGAGCAAAAACTATTCCTTTGTGCATTGTCCGCCTCAAGGAACTCAATCTGGAACTATTTTACCAATCTTTTAGATGTCTGAGTTTATACAGAGATTAGAGAGGGTTAAGTTAGGGCAGAGCTGACCCCATCTGCCAAACTGTTTGAAGAAGGGAACTGTGAGTTAGCTTTGATCCAACACACATCTGAAATGTATATTGTTACATCTAACACCAGATGGGTACAGCTAAAAAAAGGGGCTGGCTGCATACTTGATTTAAAATATACCATTCTCAATATAAATTAAAAATACAAAAGTACTCTTTAAATTGTTCTTGCTGCTCATGCTCTCTCATCCCTCTCACACCTCCCACTCCAGTCCTTCACAATCTAGGGGTAGCTGAGCAGAGCAGTGTCCCTTCACTACTCTCTTGCAACCAAAATGGGATATTCAGAGCCTGGATATCCTTCTTCCACTGGGATTCCCTCTCACTTCCAAAGAATACATCTCCAGAACATTGTGATAAACAGGAAAAAATTCATTTAAGAATTATGTAATAGTTTGTTTAGTAAGAAAAACAGAAAATCAGTGTGTGGAAACTCCCCCTCTTGACCTTTACAAAGTGAAAGGTGAGGGCACTACAGAGAATTACAGCAGCAGAGGACAAGGAGTACCAAATAGCATTGTGCTGGGCAAGGATTTATGTAATTAGATACATCTGGAGGAAAGGATTAACTAAATGACATGATTCAGCCTGAATCAACTTTGCTCAGTTAAGTTGCAGGGATATCTCTGTTTATAAACTACATGTTTCCAGTACAAACAGTTTGTACTGTTTCATTCAGGCAAATATGCAACAGGTATAGTCTTGAACAGCAGAAGACAAGACTGAATGATTTTAGACTTTATGGGAGGTTCTGGTTTTTTTACTATTGTCTGGATTATACAGCAAAAATAATTTCCATTCTATAATATCTTTTAATTAGGAGTCAGCTCTAATGTCTAATTTAATCTAAGGAAGCAAAGGACTGAAAAGAGGTGCTGGCTAATATCCAGTGTTGCACTTTTACAATCAGTGTGTGTGCAGTACCTTCAAATCAGATGATCTCACCATTCCCTAGTTCTCAAAAAAATCTTTGCTCCCACCCTCATGCTGCCTTCTTTATTTTTTTTCAGTAATCGATGCAGCCACATGGTGATTTCTACCAGGAAACAGCCCTAGTATAAAACTAACCTGGAAAAAAGGGGCATTGTAATTACAAACAAACAGTGGCATACACCAGAGAAACTGCCACAGGATATTCCTGTAAATCTGCCAAGTCAACAATATTCATGATGATCCGCTACCTAAATGGTAGCTGTGATGAGTCTTCGAAGTCTACTGGGGCTACTGGAAGTCATGAATCTAGTTTTCTAGAATGTCAGAACACCTTGGGAATTAAATGAGTAGAAATCATTCCTTCAGTTTCTGCTTTCTTTCTCCCTCTTCTCATCCCTCAAGGTACTTGAGCCTTGTTCACACAACCCAGCCCTTTTCCAAGATGTCAATGGAATCCCTAAAAGGAATTACTGATGTTAGGTTTTTTGAAAAAGAGAGGAATATTTTATCAATATTTTCTTATTTCAATCATATGACTAAGAGTTAGTTAGAGTTGGTCTTGAGCAAAACAGGTGCAGTTCTGAAGGCTAATCACAAAGTTGAGCAGTACTTTTTGTTAAATTTAAATAAAGACCAGAATGCATTTAAATTACCATGGTTTTGTCACACAAATCTTAGGCTTTCTCCTGTGTCTAACAATGCCCTTCATTTTCCATGCTCACTAAATTACATAAGGGATGTGTTGCAAAGAAATGAATAATTTCCAAATAGTAACACTTGAGTGTGTTAGAAACAGAGCAACCAGCTCATCTTCTCTCTTTACTAACTATACATTGTAACAAAAAAGTTTAAAAAACAGTATCCTGACTCAATCCAACAGCTTCAGTAATGAACCTTGAAAAGCACCTGTACTAACTCCCACCTGGAGACTCTGAATAATTTAGCTTTTTGACAAGTAGAACAAAGGCTGGGCAGCTTTAACAAAGACCCTTGGAAACACTGCTCCTTTATTACCTCTCTAGATTAACAGAAGAGGTCACAGCATAAACATCTTCAAAATGGGGCTGTCATGCTGTCCTAGCCAGGGAACCTGACAGCAGCCTTCACTCTTGGCTTTTTCCATCCTTTGCCCTGTGCCTCCCACTTCTCCTGTATCACTCCTCCTCTCCATCTTCTCAGTTCTGCACTATGTTTCCCTTTGAACATGGAAGAACTTACTAATGCGCGTTGTAGATGTCCCAAATCGGCCACTCCACATTTTCCATTCAGCTGTTGCTGCTGTGAGGATAGGAGCCTCCAAAAGAGGATGTTTTGTGGCAGAGTCAGCCCTCAAAGGACAGACTACAGCATTCAGGGAGGTCAGCATTCACAGATGGGGGACTACTTGGCAGCAACACCAGCCATCAGAAAAGCAACAGATTCCTGTGGCCTACCCTTGTCTGAAAGAAAAGTCTGGAGACAGAAGAAAGGACTGCTCTGCTTTGTGGGTTTCTTTCTGGTTTTTACTAGTTTTGGAAAAGAGTAAGAAAACAAGAATACATATTTATTGCCAGGGGTACCCAAAATAAGAACAACGACACAGTCCTTTCCTGACATGTTACAACACAGGAGTTCAGACCCATGAAGAAATAAAACAGGATTCGCTAGCATCCAGCATGATCTCACATTTAAACAATGTTTCCAGCTGGAAAAAACTATAAACTCTATGGTTGATACTGTAAGTGTATAAAGACAGTGTCTCACTTGATTGAGAGAGTCAATACAAGAGAAAGTCTTCAGTAGTCTATGTATCTCCAAGATGATTTCTTCTGGGCAGTGAGGAGTTATTTTGTGGCTTAGAGTGCAAATACACACTTCCCATGCCAAAATAGGTACTATTAAGCCAGGCCTATGGCAGAAATAAAGGGCATGTCCATTCCATCTCATGTAATGACTCCACACTCTCAAAAACAGGATCCAGAAAACAGCAGCAACAAGACTGGCTGGTGGAAGCTCCAATTACTAACAGTTTTTGCTCAAGACAAAATGCAGTAATAATTAATAGCAACATAACATAGGACAAGTAAATTTTAGCTAAGAGAACCTTCTTCTGGAGATAAATTGGGGTGAACCCAAGTTACTGTTCTGTGGGAAGGAAAGGCAGGTCTTCCTTAAAATTATCTTAATTTGTAAACAGCCGTGATTCAAGAGATCTGACCTGTACCTATATGGAACAAGCTACATGGAAAGTTAATTCCTCCATACAGTCCTTACTTATGGAGCTCCTTGGCATCATGGATCCCAAATTCCTTCCAATACAGCAGAAGCTAAGGAGAAACTCAAAGGCAATTTATGGTGCTCAGCATGCTAATATATCCTAGTAAGATGTCTGATGAGAAATCAGCAGTAATCATCCGCCAAATCCAGGCTGGCTCTTGTCTCCACTGCCTCCAGCTTTTACAGACCATTCTGAATCCTGTTCAGAGTTTGCACATTAGGACAGGCATGCACAGAGGAAGGACACTCATTTCTCTTTCTCGTCTTTGGCAGTATAGATCTGTCTTTCCAGATCTTAAAACACTGTGCCACTACATTCTGTCTAGAATTGTCAGATAATTAACATTTCCTCCCTGATTTCACCCAAACAATTTGTAAACTTTTTTTCCTATTTTTATAGTAAAGAAAGTACCCTCTTTGTGAGACAGTACCTCATGAAACTTCCCTGGCACTCTCAAGCAAACATCTTTCAGCAAGTTTATCCAGCCTCCCTAGCTCACTTTTATCTACGTGTAAGGATATACTGCTTCCTAAGAACAGTTTTAAGTAGTTCTCAGTAATTTCTCATAATTACTACATGTAAATTTCTTTATTATCAAGCTCATTTATAACTTAATTTTAATTTCAAGAGCATGAAAATTTAAATTCTGGCCTTGAAATACATGTAAGAGCTACTTTGTTACTCCTAATTTAAAGTTAATATTTGATTAACAGAACACAAATAATCTTAAATCAATTCTCAGTGAAATGCTACAAGGGAGTACCAAGAATTCTCAAACAAAGGTATTAACAATAAAGCAGGATTTTTCTTCTACAAATCATCAAGTGGAAAAAACTGAAGCCAGTTTGATGGTACACACTTGTATGAAAAGGATTCAAATTCTTAAAGCAATAGGAAGTGAAAAAGAGTTTACTTGTGTACAGGATGTGATTTGAACCAAGTATGGGATTATTTTAAGAACAATTTTTAGGAGTATAACCATATCAGACTAAATTTCCTACATGGTAGTTTTACTCTGTTCCCCCAAATCCCTTCATCACCATCATCATCATGGCTGGGCTTCGCGAATGAAGATTAGGAGGGTTTTACCCACACTTGCTGCAAGTGCGCTGATGGCTGCTAAGGCCAATGTGAGATAGGCAAGTCTGGTTGCAAAAGGCACAGCAGAAAGTCTCCACAGGTGTATTGGAGAGGCACGGTTCTTCCTGTGTTGTCTTTTCCCCCAGATCCCTATTGCTATGAAAACTTACACACTGACACAGTGTATGTTCTAATAATATTATTATTGATACCTTTGCCATAACTATAACCATACTTGAGAAAATTTAGGTATGACATTTTACAGCTAATACAATCAAATATGGAAGAATCACCATTTTCCCACTAATCATTTTTAATTTGTGAAACTTAGGTAACTTTCTGAACTTCATTGTAGCACGTGCTACAAAGATGTTTGATCAGTTTCTCTGGAGGATAACTAATAAGAGGCAGTCATTGTTTTACAATCAGCGTACACAAAACTCTCAATTAATATTTAACAGCACTTACATTTTCACACTGCATCTTTCGGGGTTTTATGTGGGAAACATTGAGTCCATCAATAACAATATCAAATGGAAGTCGATTTTCCACAAATGTTTGAAAGGCCTCAAATTCCTGAAATAAATAAATAAACACACCAGAATAATATGTTGAGTTTAACAGAAAGAAATTTCATTCAATTTTTATTAAAAAAAGAAACAAAGCCTATATCTCTCTTTTCCATCGCTGGCTACAGCTTCACATCCTTACTTGCATATTTCCTACAACAACCAAACCAAAACATTTTTAAAGCCGTGTCACAGTAGACACTTCCAATAAAATGTTACGTTACATTACAACCAAAATCCAAAGCTTTACAGTCATCCAGATTTTCAAAATTATAATCTGAACTGAACACTTTCATAATGATACATTGTCAGTAATAGCTGCAAAACAAAGCAACCTTACAAACTGGTAGACAGTGATACTACTACTAGTTCTTAACATTTCCAAGTGCAAAGTAAGCATCATACTTAGGTCCTCTGGAAGAATTCTGAAATCTCTAAATGCCAGTCAATATTTAAATAAACGTTAATTTAGAAAGACACCAGTCCATTTGTGAGTAACTAACACATGGCTTTAAGGCTAGCAAAACAATGAGCCTTCTTACTAGGTCAGAAATGTAATGCAGTGATGGAGCAAAACAGCAGCATCCCTCCAACAGAATGTGATTCCAACAGAAGGAAAAACACAATTGCTTCAGGTTTGAGAGTCCAAAGGACAAGAACAGACTACAAAACTATAATAAATAGAAATAAAGGAATCTCTCCCTTGATTTTTGAGGAAATATTTAGTGTTTTTTTTCAGACACTTGTATAAAATTTCTACTTCTTGCTTCTGACTGTTTTTAATAGGCACAAGAACTCTGCGCAATCCTGGTGGGCAGTGACCTAGTTTCATAAATTACATTTCTAGTAACAACTAAGACTTATTTATCACTGACAAAGCTTTCACAGACCAAGGCTATAAATTTAACTTTCACAGAAACTCAAAACAATTCATATTTCATGCCTTCTGCTCAGGATTTAAGAAGTATTCTTCTATTGCCTTGTCCCACAGCCATATGGCAACATATGTCTAAATAAAAAATATCTCTTCAGCACCCAAACAAAAATGTATACAGCGTATACAATTAATATTGATAAATATTGATAAATAAATTGATAAATAAAAGATAAATAAATGAAAATTTGACCAGAAAAGGCACTGCTGTCAGGCAGTAGCAAATGATCACCAAGTTCAAATTTGGTTGGAATGCTTATGACAAATTATACTAGGAAAAGGGTTATTTTTATTAAAAATACAAACCAACCAAGGGAGATAAGGATGTCTCACTCAGATGTTAAAATTTCAGGAATAATTTCCAGATGAAAAGAGGCATACTAGTCAGAAGTACAGTGATGAGAACACAGGACTCAGTCTAGCACCATAGGAATCAATCACCTTTTATGTGATCTTTCCTTTCTCCACGGCTTAAACAAATGTGATTACTGAGAAAGTATAAAAAGCTGGGCAAGGAAATTAACATTTCAAACAAAGATAGTTAGCACTTGTGTTTTCTCTGCTCCCTGCCCCAATCTCAATGTATTTTCTCTAGATGAATAAATATTCTCATTGCCATCTGACAGGGATACCAAGACACAAAAAGAAGTCACTAGCAAAGGCAGTGGCAGGGATGGAGGTGATGAGAAACAAGAGCAAAACCAAACAACACAGATTCCTGACTTCTGGGCTTATGTCATCCAGGGGACTTCCCATGGTTCAAAATAAGTGAGTCATCACTGCAATACTGGATGGCTGTCTGAATGTGGGAAAGATGACAAGACGCAAAACACATGCAGATCAAATGAAGGCAAAAGAGAAGAGTTCTGAGACAAAGATGAGTGAAAATGGAAAAGACAAAAGAAAATGGAAGTAGATGAAAAACATATGGTAAATATTACAGTAGAGCGTTATTTTCCTAGTGCTAACAAATGGCAATATTACTTGTACTACAGAGTTAAGTAGACATTTTAATTAATATAATTTAATAATACAATGAAGTATACTGTACAAGTAATCTTGTCTTCATGGGCTCAGTTCAATGTAAAATAAGCACTTTGTGGAGAATTTTTGAAGTGGTATTTTATTTCAAGCAACAATAGAGTAGTTTCTGACGGAGTGGGTTTTCCCTGACGGGCAGAGAAGACTGCTTTGTTGAGGGAACACTCATGAGTTGGGGAAGCAGCAGAGGAGTTCAATGGGTCTGTGCTCTCCTCTGCCCACTCTTTGCTTGGCTCCATCTCCCAGCAGGGCAGATGGAGGGCTGCCAGAAGGGTCCTGCTGAGAGGCACCAGGATAGGCTCAGCATTCCTCAGCCAGCTTCTGAGAGCTCTGGCTCTCTGAGATTTACATTTAGAGCTGGAGAGATGCTGCAGCTTTTTCAGAGTTATTCCTTTAGCTACCTCATCTTTCTCTGCCATCTCCGCCTGTCCATGCCTCCTAGACCATTCTCAACAGATGCCTGACAGACAGTATGCCCCTGCCAGCCTCCCAGACCAGCTCGATTGCTTAGCACCTCTACAAGTAAACTGTGTAAAACAGGGGGAAAAGGTTTGCTGGTACAGGAGATTTATCCACACAGGAAGATGAGGAGTTAATAGCAGAGTAAGTGTAAAAGACAAATGGCCAAGTTTAATTAATGACACCAAACACAGAAGACTCCAGTGAAAAGCCTCAGACAGACAAAAAATCCCAAGGGTCGCTTCATTTTCTCCTCACCGTCCATATTTCCCCATCAACACACGAGAGTGCTTCTTTCCTTTTCCAGAAAAAAAAACAGATAAAGAATGACAGAGAAGAATCAGGTCTGCTCCCCTGAGAGACAGTTTTAGAGTTCCATATTTCTCACCTTCTCTGGACACAGAGAAGGAAAAGGGCAAAGCCTAAGAATAAGCAGCAGGCTACCTCACCCAGACATAGAACAAAGAGTTATTTTAACATCCAGAGACTTACACTGTAGGAGTGTATTGGGTCTGGCTGAGATGGAGTCAATTTTCCCTACAGCAGCCTTTACGTTGCTGTGCTTTGCAGTGGTAGCTGGAAAGGGGTTGGTAACACACCAGTGTTTTGGCTGCTGCTAAGCAGTGCTTGCACAGCATCTAGGCTGTCTTTCCAACATTTCCCTCTCCAGTAGGCTGGGGGTGGGCAAAATCTGGGGAGGGGACATAGCCAAGACAGCTGACTCAACCTGACCTAAGGAATATTCCATTCATATGACACCTGCTCAGAATAAAAGCTAAGAGAAAAAAGAGGATGAAATAGGGGAGGGGGGCATTCCTTATTGACCTTTGGTTTCTGGAGCAACTCCTATGCATACTGAGGCCCTACATTCCAGGAAGTGGCTGGACATCACCTGTTGATGGGAACTAAAGAAAAAAATCTTTTAGTTTTCTTTGCTTCTGCTTTGCTTTTGCTTTAATGAACTGTCTTTATGCTGATGCAGAGATTTTTTCCATCTCATTTTCTCCCACTACCACCCTGTCCTTTGAGGAGTGATAGAGTAGCTTAGCAGGCACCTAGTGTCCAACCAAGATCAACTGACTGTGAAGAGAGAAAGTAGACAATTCAAAGGTTGCTCATCTTTCAGAGATTGGAATTAGTCAGGATTTTATACAGATCTTACTTCAGTCACAGTAATAAAGAGATGATTCATCCACAGTTCTCTAAAGATTTCTCCCTCATTAGCTAACTGTTAAAAAAAAAGGACTTTCTTTCAAAGCAGTAAATGAAGTAGCACACAGTTGCAGTTAGGGTACAGCTGATCAACAGAAGCCAGAGATGATGACCATCAATGCAGTACAATGATTATGTCAAAGTTGGTTTAGGCAAAAAGAACCAAGTTATTCACTTCCCCTTCCAGGGTGGCTGGGCACTGGAATAGGCTCCCAGGTCACATCACCAAACCTGACAGAGTTCAAGAAACATCTGGACAATATTCTCAGGCACATGGTGTGACTCTTGGGGATGGTCCTGTGCAGGGCCAGGCACTGGACTTGCTGATCCTTGTGGGTCCCGTCCAACTCAGCATATTCTGTGATACCAGCCAGAGAATGCAAGGTGTGATCCACATACAGCCCTGCACATGCCACAGGAGCATTTACACAGAAACATCTTGCTCAACAAGGCAAAGGGGACTTCTGATGAATCCCTTCAGTAAGCCAACAAGTAGCAAAACACACCTCTCTCCCTTTCTCTCTCTCTCTCCAGGTAGGAGCACCAAGACAAACACAGCAAACCTTATAATGATTTGTAACTTGTTCTGACCAGGTTCATCTCAAAAAGTTTCCAAGGAAAAGTCCATTTTCCCAGCCTCAGAAACATGACTCAAACTGAAGGGACAAAACTTCAAAAACACATTTTGCATTGCTTATTGACATGACTGTCATCTCTCACGGGCCGCAGAAAAGTGCTGCAACACAGCAAGGTTGTTAACTCGCTGCAGGACTTCCCCCAGCAGCTCGTGTGCTCCGAGAACACTCCTCCCTGCAGCAGCAACACACAGAGCACAGCACGGCCTCATGAATGACTCTTGTTCCACACCATACACAAAAGAAAAGGGAATTTTAAAAAACCCACCTGATCTCATTCATTGCCTTACCGGGAAAATAGGGGAATGCCCAGTATGCAATCTTTAAAAATTATTCACTTCACCTTCTACTAAAAAAATCCCTTTTCTCTACAAATGGACACCACATCAATTAAATCAATTTGAAAGTAAATGCCAGCCATAACAAAGCGTGATGGAACTTATACTGATGTAAATAATTTCAGAATTTTAAAATAATTATTTGTTTAATCACTACTGTAGGGTCAAGTCCATTCATATCATGGCAAAAGCATAGAGTCACATTTTTTTGGCATTCTATATCAGCTGAATGACTCATGTATTATTTCATCATCATTTTATGCTGGTATATACTGGTGCTGCCACAGAAAAAGCTTTTTCTACCTTCTCTTTTCTGTCAGCTGTTCATTCCTAGCCTTGCTCCTTCACCCACCTACGCGCACATATTGTTAGGACAAGGAGAAAGACTCAAGTGGATTAATTGAGCTGATATAACAGTCCTTAGCCTGCACCAGCCCCCTGTTCAGGTCACAACAGAGAGGACTGTCTTGGTATAAAAAGGCAGCCAGGACATGGAATGAGACTGGTAGTAGCTGAGACTACTGGTATCACCTTTTCCAGCAGACAGCCCTGACTATGCTAACTGACCGAATAATGAAACTACAACATTTGAAGAAATTTCTCTCTCAGCCTGGAGTACTGCAACAAAGCAAAATACATTGGTTTTAAAAAACAGAACTACAGGAATTATTGTTTGAAAAAGAGAGGGAAGGAAGGGAGGCAGGGAGGGATGAAGGGAGGGAGGAAGGGAGGAAAAGAAAGGAAAAGAAAGGAAAAGGGAAGAGAAGGGAGGAAGGGAGAGAGGGGGAGAAAGAAAGAGAGAGAGAGAGAAAGAAAGAGAGGAAGGGAGGAAGGAAGGGAGGAAGGAAGG
>VXAU01003005.1:122067-234612 GCA_013399695.1 Formicarius rufipectus | reverse complement strand
AGGAAGGAAGGAAGGAAGGAAGGAAGGAAGGTCATTTTGCTATTTTAAACCATTCCTTTAAAATATTTTTTTAAAATAAGTATGCTCTCAGTCTTCAAAAGTCTGGCTTACACAGCCAACAGTATTTGAAATTGCAGTAGTAATAAATATGAAAATAAGACCTTTTTGGAAGACAATACAATTTCAACTTCTGTAAATACATTTATAAATAGGAATACAATAGTTTTCTTCCAATACCAGTCCACACACAGACCACAAGCTTCAAAAGCACAACAAAATTGAGGGAAGGTATTAATTATTTGCATTTACAGAGACTGTTAAACATGATAACATGTTTATTATGTCTTTCAAAACCAAGCAAACAGCTAAACAAGCATGTTCTTTGGTAAGAGCAATGAAAGTAATCCAAATTAGTATTCTGAAATAATTTTAATGTCTACAATGTATGTCAGTGTATGACATGTTTCAGAATACAGAAGGGTTAAATCACTTGAACGTTCTTCTGAAGCCTAAATAGGAACTATGTTGGCAACTATAAATAAAAATTGGTCAAATTCTTGAACAATCCAAAATGTCTCCTGATGCAAATGCTAAAACCTAAAGTAATCTAGCATACAAAGGAGATATATGAACAAATCCATAGAGAACTTCTAACTACAAGAAAGGCTATTATGTTGCTGCCAACACATGGAGTTTAAAAGGAACAATAAAAAAAATCCTACTAAAACCAATTAAAATCAAAAGGCTGTTTGTCACTTCTTCTAAACAGTAAAGTTTTTGTTCAGTTCTGGACAGACACTAATTAAATTAATAAACACAAAACTACAATGTTCAATATATGTTTTTTCCAAAAGCATTCACAATAGTTTAAGCTTTGTACAACAGAAGAAGCAGTGCTTCCCCTCTTCATATTAAATGACATGTGCAAGGAAAGAGTAAATTATAATTAACAGAATATTGTACTGCACTTAAATATAATGAAACTATCCCTATTATCAAACAGGGAGTTTTTCAACGCTGTAAGAGCAGCTTTTAGAGAAATGAAAACATTCCCTTTTTAACAGTTTTGTAAAATACAATGGCGGGTTGCTTTGTTTTCAGCAACATTTCTTATTATCAGAAGAAAAACACAGGAATGTGCATTAAGTGTGAGAAATAAAGTCCAGCTGTCAAACTGAAATCCAGCCAGTTCTTTTTTTTAAGGCGCCTCGTTGGAGCACTGTTAAATCTGTTTGTAGCTATGCCTGAAGGGTTTGAATATTTCCCCTGAAGTTTCAAAGCTTGGAAATCCCCTTCAAACCCCTTCAAGAAGGAAGGTTTTTCTCAGCGTTGTATATAGTTATCACAATGTACTCTGGATTGTACACAATTTGTTTGCCCTCTGTTATATACTTCTCTAGAGTTTATAAATAACCCCAGTTTTCAGAGATACTGTCACAAAGAGGAAGGTACTTGCAGGCACACTGACGACCTCACTGTGATGTGCACTGCGCTGGCTGCTCACAGCCCTTGGTCAACAGCATGCAATGCTGTCTTAGGACTTGCTCCCAGCTGCCTACCTCAGAGAGCAGAGGGTCAGTAACAATGACAATGCACAACCTGAACCTCAACAATCCTGGCAGCACACTTCTGAAATGTCCTTCTTGAGCACTCTAAGTATGGAGGCTGGGACAAACAGATTGTGCTGCTGTCCTCAGTGCAAAAAATGTCTCCATCTTTGCAAGGCTGTCATCTTCAGTACAAGAAAAAAGAAATGGACAATACTAAGCTTGCTTTGAAAATGGACCAAAAAACTTCACAAAGGCAGAAATATTTTGAATTCACAGTGCTTTCAAAATTAAAACCACTGTTTTGGAACTTTTTCCTCTTAGGGCAAACCACCTAACAGAAGTCCAAATGATGAAAACACTGACTTGAATGCTTAAACGCAAGGTAACAGGTATTAGAGAGAGACAGTGGAATAGAATCACAGAATCATAAAAGCATTTAGCTTAGAAAAGACCTTTAATATAAAAGCAATGCATCATGAACTTAATAGAAAAGACAGCGTCCCATGTTAGTGAGACAGATTAGCAGTTACTTACAGTCTATAGCATCCATGTGGAAAAATGCTACATGAATATCAGAGGCTTCTTCGATGTTGGGAGTATATAGGGGGTTTGGAATTAATAAACTACTTTTTTCAGAAGAGGACTGACATATACCCAAAAGCCCCCTTTTGGGCAAATCGTGGAGTTGGAAAGAGAATCAAAGCATTATAGGAAAGGTATCAATCTAAAATGTAAGTTAGAGCTTTATCTTCAAGGCTTCCTGAAAACAGCACTGCCTCATTCAGTTGAAGAAAGAACACTAAGATGAATGAGTTACTTACTCTTCCCCATCCAGTCCCTTATGTTCTACAGGAATACGTAAAACACCTTCACTTACTTAGTCCAAATCTAGTGTGGAGATTTACATGCCCACAAACCCATCTTTTCCTGCCTTCTTGACAGCACATACATATCTCCCACATGCTTCCTTCCCACTGCACAGCCAGCCCTTCAGGCTTATCAGCTGAATGAAGGAGCCACAAAGGAACTGAAATTATGGCATTTGTGTATTTGAGAGAAACACTCAGGAGTGGCTGCAACATGAAAGTCATCACAGCAAAAGCTGATTCTCAATTACCAATTATATCTTCTCAGGGTCAATGACACAGTTCCCAATTAAATGCTGCCGGAGTAAACGGGCATCTGACTGAAAACACTATGTAGAAATTTGGTAGGAAAAGTGAGTCTTATTCCAACTATTTTCTCTCTATGGCAGCTTGCAAGGCTGCAGCTCACTATTAGATCATCATATGACATCCTAATAGACCTTTCAATAACTGTGCACACAGATCTGAATTGATGTCTGTTTTAGTGTGTGACAGGCATTTCCTCATCACAAATAATCAACTTTACAGTTCATGCAAGCCATGCTGTCAACATATTTGCAAACAGTGTTCATTATTATTGTGATGTACAAACCTGTGCTGTTTGATTTTCTTTCCTAAAACTAGACACAGTAAAGATTTATTTTTTACAATTACCCACAACTGACTACTTTTGGGGGATCCTCAACGAACCAAGTCTTAGCTCCTAATTTTCTACTACGACCACATTTATTCTGAAGTGAGAGAAATAAATTCAAATAAAGCAATGATGCTGTTGCAAAAGTAAGACAAAAGACCATTTCTCATTGAAAAAAATAAATACTCCAACCATATTACATATTCAATTTGAAATATTGTTGGAAAGAAAATGTTCAGAGCTCAAAACAACTCAAACTGTTTCCTTGATTAATAATTTCATAGATGTACTAAAGAAAACTAATAAGAGAAAGGAGTAGGAATACAAAGCTAAAACGTTTTCTATTTGAATTGTGGCTACTACAAAAAAGTGATTGACAGGATAATGGACGCCCCTCACCTTCAGATATACTTGCTTATATTTCACTTTTAGCCTCATTGCCTAGTTTCCCCTCTGGAAAGCCCTGGATGCAAGAGAAGTTGCACAGTCTGGCATACCTAAAATGGGCAGCATATTTTCATCACCACACATCTGCTTTCACAGCACAAAGGCAAGTAAAAAGTCCCGAATTTATTTCTGGAAACATCTAATGTATCATGACACTGTTTCACCACTACCCCCAAATCCATGCTCAAAATTCACTGAGGAAGCAGACTTTAAGCTGTATAGTCAACAGTAAACACATCAAGTTCATTTCCATTCTCTCCACCAGTGATTGCCTACTGATATGGAACTGGAATAAGGCCAGCTTGAAACTAGGAAGTGTGTGGCCCCAGAGTGGGAAATGATAGAGTTCCAGGTGTCACACAAGACTAACAGTAACTACCAGCATCAAAACTTCAATATAGTGTATTGAGTCTTTTTTTCATTAGATTGCATTTATTTCATTAATCAGGTTCTCACAAAGGGGAAATATAATTTCTGATAATTTCTACTACTGTTCAGTTTGAGTATGAAGGTCCTGTTACCCAAAACTCCTTGCCTAAATCTCTCTGCCTTCAGCTGTTACTAATCTCACTCTGTGTACTAGACACATTTGAAATTTCCAAGCCATACAGCATGGAATAAAACACATCCTTTTGTTTCTCTTATGATATTACAAAACACCAATACCCAGTAAATACTTAAAATTGCTGCTACATTTTAAAGAGTAGCTTTATTCTCCTTTACAATTCACAGCTAGATCAGATAAAAAGTCCTGAACTGAAGAGAAAATCTGTGTGGAAATCTGCTCAATAGGCTGCATGCACTACAAACACTAACTGCTTCAAGTTTCTACAGCTATTCCCCATGTGCAATATCTGTGCCTGGAGAAAGCCTGAAGAATTAAACCTGGTGTCCTCTTCCGTATGTTCAGAGCCGGTGAAGCCGCGGCAAGCCCCCAGTACTCACGAAGGGAAAGCAAACCCACTCTAACATGTGGCGTGAGCGCCATCTTGCGGGGCTCAGCTTCATTCAGTACCGCTACTGCCAAATCGGGTATCTCCACACAAAAGGAGTCAGAATCTCAGAAACATTAAGGTTGGAAAAGACCTCTAAGATGATCAAGTCCAACCTGTGACCGATCACCACCTTATCAACATGTCTAGTCGTTTCTTGAACACCTCCAGAGATGGCAACTCCACAACGTCCCTGGGCAGTCTGTTCTAATCATAGTTTCAGTGAATAAATTCTTCCTGATGTTCAACCTGACCCTCCCGTCGCACAGCTTGATTTTATGTCCTCTCATCCTGTAACTTAGCTGCCTGGGAGAACAGACTGACTCCCACTTCATTACAACCTTCTTTCGGGTAGTGGTAGAGAATGGTCCCCCTGAGCCTCCTCCTTCTTCAAGCCAAACAACCCAAGCTCCCTCAGCTGCTCCCCATGGGACATGCACTCCAGACCCTCAACCAGTTTCATTGCCCCTCTCTGGACATGTCCCAGCACCTCAATGCCTTTCCTGAAGTGAGGTCCCAGAACTGGACACAGAATGTGAGATGCAGCCTCACCAGTGCCGAGTACAGATGGACAATTGTTTCACTAGTCCTGTTGGCCACACTATTCTGGATACAAGCCAGGATGCCATTGGCCCTCTGGGCCACCTGGGCACATGCTGCCACGTGTTCAGCCTGCTAATAAGCACCACCCTTAGATCCCTTCCCACTGGCAGCTTTCCAGCTGCTCTTCTCCCAGAATGTAGCACTGCCTGGGATTGATGTGACTCAAGGGCAGGACTCAGCATTTTGCCTTGTTGAACTTCATACAACTGGCCTCAACCCATGGATCCAGCCTATCCAGAGCCTTCCTGTCCTCCAGCAGGTCCACACATCCATCTGATTTGGTGTTATCTGTGAGCTTACTGAGGGTGCACTTGATCCCCTCATCCAGATCATCAATAAAGGAATTAAACAGGACTGGCCCCAGTACAGAGTTCTGGGGAACCCCAGTGGTGACAGGCCACCAACTGGATGCAGCATCAATCACCACCACTCTCCAGGCCCAGTCATTCAGACAGTTTCTAGCCCAGCAAAGAGCATACCTGTCCCAGCCATGGGTAGCCAGTTTGTCCAAGAGACTGCCACGGGAGACAGTGTCAAAGGCTTTACTGAAGTCACAAAACTGCACGATAGTGTCTGCGAATTACATCCTCTCATATGTTTACCATGACCTTTGAAAAGCTAATTTATACTGTAATTGTAAATATGAAAGTGTATCTTTAAAATTGAGCAGTTGATTGTTTGGTAGGTTGCGAAAAGTGACTGAACAAAATGATAACTGGTTCTTTTATTTTTTTTGCAGGCTCAAAATACTAGATATCTTATTTTGTTCTAGTTACTGGGTTTTATTCCATATTTAAAGTTTAGCTTTTGAGGGATTAAAAGATTTCCACAGCTTTTTAACTTTGTAATGGAAAAAAACCCCACAATTTAATTATTTCAGTATCCATTAGCAGCTGGCTCAAAATATAAGAACAAAGACAATATAAAAGGTGTTGAGATTTGACCCATTTTATAAACACAGCTGGAAAAGACACATGGGATACTTCAGTATATAATGGCCTATTAATGTCTTAAAGCAAAGAAATATTTCTGGTGTTTTTAAAGTGCTTGAACATTATGACTCTCCTGACAGGATGATGAACTTGATAGGGCAGCAAGACCTACCTGTGGGCTTGTCTTTCTGAAAGTATCAGTTCCATGTATCACGTCCCTTATTATTCTTTCACTGAGATTATTATACTCCTCTTCAGAGAGGTTGCTATCCTCCAACTGATGGTTGCAAACAGGACACTGTCCGCTGCAAGAACAGGCAAAAGGCTTTCAATAAGAAATACCTTAAATAATACTAACTTATCAAGAGTCTGTTTATGAGCACAATTCTTTACAAGAATCCCAACACAGCAAAATCATAAGGAAATTAGTAGTACTCTTCAGGTGATGCATCCCAAACCTGCTAAAGTCACTAGGAATACTTTCATGTGATTTAGTGGGATCAGGATCAAAGATTTAGCTCTAGGGATAATTGAAGATTTAGGACTAAAACTCTGCATGAGAGCATGGGCAAAGAAACCGTGTTTATATATTCACCAGCATTTACTTATGCCTTGAGAGACTGGAGTTCAATTCTCAGCATTACCACAAATTCCCACATCTCTAACATTTGGAAGTACTCCTACCAGACAGGAAAGCCATTATGGATACACACAACCCTGATCTCAATGTGGGAAGGTTATGCTGTTGCACTGGCCTGACCAGAACCTATGGAACAGCTGTACATACGCTAGCTGAAGCTGAAGACAAGCACGCCACAGAGCTTTGGTCTACCTATAAATCCACTGAAGTATTACAACAAGAAACTGAACTAGTGAAGTGCTCCACTACTGTGCCAATGACTGCTCCTCCCACACCCAAACAAGTCAACCCACCCTTATTACTCATAAACAACTAAAGCTCCTGAAGAGTTTCTGTGAATTCTTAATGTGAATTACCAAAGAGCAGAGGCAACAGGCACAACAAACACTCAGATTCTTGTAAGACTAGACCCCTATGGTTGCTTCTTTGCAACCAGACCTTTAAAGTTACTTTGCAATTTCTGGAACTTCTCATTGCTCATTTTAGGATTTCATGCCAAGATTTTCTACACATAAGGCTTTAAGCTCTGTAGGATATATAGCTGTCCTTACAGCTAATCAACAATTTAACTTCTTTTTGGAGGGACTACTTTTTTCAACAGATTTCTAGTATCATGGCACCTACATGTCAAGCACGAAGTCAGACACGTTGCAGTAGTTTGAATGCAGGCTCAAAAAACTTGAGCTGCAGCTTTCTATAGCTGACCTTGAAAATGCAAAGCCTTTGTAACTCTCAAAGGAAAATGGTCAGCAAATTTCAAGGTTTGTTAGCAGGGTCTTCAAGCTTCTGAATATCACAGTTCAGAGAAACTGAGCTCAGTGCTAGAGGAAGACGAAAATATCTTAGACATAACTGTTTCACAACTCATCACCACTTTGTTCACAGAATCCTAATTTGTAATAAAAAGTGAGATGATCTAAGTCAGGTAAGCTCTCAAAGTCCTCAACTGTTTACAGACAGTAAGGTAAGTTAGCTCTTAGCCAAGACAACCGACTTTAAATTCTTCAAGGCTGAAAAAGATTGTTTAAAATTATGGTGAATTATCATACCAGACTACAGAATCACACACATTCATACATAATAATAATTCAGCTTATAGCAAACAACTCGTACTCTTAGGACAGTGAGTTAAGCTGCTCTTCCAAGGGCTTCAAGAGCTGCAGGCTCTACATGTGCTTTTACTTCAGAGGTTGCTACACAGTGTTTTTATAAACCACCTAGAAATCCCTTAATCCATTGGAGACGTAATTAATACATTTATAGCTGCCAAATTACTACAAAAGGTCTCAAACAGAGTAACATTTAATATAGCAGTTTACAGGCACTAAGAAAACTGCACTGTAATATAAACATGTACCCAAGCTGTGCCTCTGAAAACTTAAGAACAATTTAGTCTTCACTGAAAATCAAGTGGGAAGGGAGAAACCTTCCAGCTGTACAAATTAACTACGCTGTGCAAATAGTATCCATTTTCAAGAAGATATGCCTTTACACACCTCAGTTACTCTGCCACAAATTGTGTTAAACAACAATATCTAAAAGCCAACAAAAAAGAAAGCTGCTAATTCCTAAACAGCAGCCAAATAAGCCACACAGTAAAATGGCACGTCTTATTTTTCACTGTGCTTTTCCATCTTGGCTCTGCTTAAAGTAACTACTTTCCAAATGTGCATGTTTGGTCTTGTTTAATGTACAAGAATGAGTTGAAAACTGGAGTTTGTGAAATTGTATGTCACAACAAAGGTTTGTATTCTCACGGATTAAAATATTTTTGTATAAATGAACAACTATTTTTTTACAGTTACAAAAGAAGATTTCAGGATAGACTAATCAAGACAACACCTCACTTTTAAATAAAATGTTGCATTTACCTGTCTTTAATGTTGGTCAGGTGTCCTCTCCAGTTCTCTCCCGGTATACTAATCAGTACAGAGGTAAAGATAAATAAAAATATTAGATTCTTATTTAACAATACTTGACTAACACATAAAGAATAATTATATTTTGGTCAACATTCAGAAATAAAAAAATCAATCAATCAACTACCCTGTAAAGAAATTATACAAATTTTCATATATGATTTACTAATGCCTGAAAATATTATATAAAGAACCACCATTTAACAACATGCAAAAAAGTAACACCACCAATCCCCTCAGTTTATTTTGTTCCCAAATTTTAAGAACCATACAAATAATCATGGTGCATGGACAACTTCTAAGTTGATGCCCTGACATTCATAAACCATTCCAATAATGGTAGTGCATTCCCATATTTTCCATTCAGGAAGACTAACTTTTAAAATGGCTCTGTAGCTCACATAAACTGAAGACAACAGTTAAAAAGCGATCACAGATGGCCTCACATGCAATCTCATGACAAACATGCAATGGGCTCAGGTGAACCCAACTGCATGTGCAGCGTAACTAATTGTAATTTACAGTCTGACCATCACTACTCACAAAAACAGTGTGGCCTGTTAAAATACAGTCTCATATTAAGATTACTTATCTAGTATTTTATGCAAAGTCAGTATAGTTGATCTTCACTTAAACTAAACTGAATTTGCTGACACTTTCATTTAAAGAAAAAAGCTAGCTTTCAACTTACTATTTCTACACTCTGATAGATTACAAGAAAAATCCTCACACACCTGTCAATATTCCTTATGTATCATCCCAGAAAGAAACAAAATCAACTATTTTGGACAACCATGACCCATCACAATTTCCTACTTTCCGTACCAAGGAGTAATATTTAACAGGTAAAATAAAAGGTGAAATCAGTAAGAATTTTACACTTTCACACAAACTTGGGAGCAAAAGTAAACTGCATCTTTTCATGACAATGTCTCTTGTAGAGAAGCAACAACCAAAATGAGATGTTGAGGGATCTTAATCTGTGGGATAGTCTGAATCCCATCCTCATGAACTGCACCTTGCTGTGGAAACATTATTTACCTTTCAAACCATAGCTTTATACTCTGCATAAATGTTTTGTGAGGGTATATTTGGTTCTCTCTCAAATATAAGAGGATACCAAACAGTTCTTTTTGTAACTCAGCACCTTTCACACCCCTGCTGAAGTCAAAAAAGGATTGCAGGACATCCAAGGTTGGGACTACATTCTTAGCCAACATTTCATTATGAAGTTCAAAGGCAAGGTTCATGTCTTGGTGACGGCTGGCTGCTTTGATACAGGATTCATAGCTTGTCCGTGAGGGAATCATAATCTTTTTTGCTTCTTCCAAAATAGTCAAGGCCATTCTCCACTGATCTGAATTACTCAGCCCCTTGATAAGAAGGTTGTAAGCCCCAATTTCTAAAATCTTAAATCTAGCTTTCATTATATCATACACATCATGGATTTCTGAAACCTGTCCCTGCTGGACACACAGTGTCAGGTATTTGACCAGTATATTATACGCAACATCACCATTACGCTTTGCCACGTGGGTCAGCAAGGACTTCGCCACGTCAATGTGGCTGTTGCACCTTATCATATTGTTCAACATCACTTCTTCAAATACTTCAGGTAATCGGAAGTTTTCCCTTAGTCTGTTCCATTCTTCAGCATCCAAAGGTTTTTCTGGAGGTTGTAAACTCATAAACCTAATGCTTGGCACAACTTGATTCATTGACCATTTCTTTGCAGCTCCAACGGAGGAAGAAAAGTGGAGTTTTCCTTCAGGGATTTCTTTAGTCTCTTCATCCCATCCTTTTTCTTCCTCACAATCAATTTCAGACCTTTCCTTGGTAGGTAAGATACCAGATTTTTTGGGGTCCACTGGTAATGCAGTGCTGGAAGACGTCATAAAACAGTTGATTTTGTCCCTGTTGGGGATGGTGAAAGAGACAGCAAACAGTTGTCGGCATCTTGAAACAGGCCAGAATGTGTGACATTTCCATAGCAAAGCCTGAAAACCCTGCTGACTAGTTTGAGAAAAGAGTGCCATCACAAGAAGAAATTTCCTATTAGCTCACTGTACTTGATGAGGTTATAAAATGAAAAATACAGCTTTGTATGGGGACGTTTATTAATAAAACCCCAAGGGTTGTCAAGCTACATAAACTTCTGTTTCAAAATGCTTATTCTGGGAGTTCTTTTTGTCTTTTGCAGAAACAAAAACCAGTAAATATTTTTTCACAAAAATCAATCTCTTAGACTGTAAGGACACTGATCCAAAATGAGGGTAACTTTCTTTCTAGAGAAGATACTTTGCAGGTCTGCATCTTATAATTTAGGTATGTTGGTTACAACAAAGATTTACGTGTTGTACGCAGAAACTCTGACACAGCTACACAAAAAGCACAGTTTTTTTTCTTCCTGCCTTCGTCCAAGTCAGGGTAGATTTCCTAAAAATAAGAACAACAACACGACATCATGAGCTGCTCTCTGCTTTTCTGTCGTATTTACACGTGCATACCAGCAAACACGAACCTCAAGGGAGCTCGACGATTTCAGCTGCAGAACCCCAAACCAGATCCCTCAGGCAGCCCCAGCAAGTAGTTCCTACATTGCTTCCCTCGTATTTTTCAACTTGTGACAAACTTCCGTCTATCTGGTTTGCCCCGATCCCAAATACGGGTAACGCTGCCAAAGCGCCAGAGCCCCACCATGAGCGGTAACTACACTGAAACCCCATGTCCGTGTTACACTGTAAAGGTAAACACGGGCAGGTGTGGCGGCTGCTGCGGCTCACGGGGAGGCGGACCCGGCCCGGCCACGCCGTCGAACACTACAGCTCCCGGTGCGCACAGCGGCGCGGCCCTCGGCGGCGCTGCCTCGGGGGCCTTTTCCCGTTCCCGTTCCCTTTCCCTTTCCCGTTCCCGCTCCCTGTCCCAGTCCCTGTCCCTCATTCCCCGGGATGGGCCCACCTGACTCGGGGCGAGGCGGACACGGGCGGGAGGCGCGCGCGGCACGGCGGGGCGCGTGCCCGCGCCCAGAGCCAATCGCGTCTCTCCGCGAGGGGGGAGAGGGCGGGGCTGTGCCGCCATATTGGTTGAGGGCAGAAGGAGCTCCGAGACGCGTGGGGTGCGCCGGGCGGGGTAGTGCGCAGGCGCGAGCGGAGGCACCGTAGGTCACGTGGCGCCCTGTGTGCGGGCGCGGGGCGTCCATGGAGTGGGAGCGGCGGCTGCGGGAGCGGCTGAGCGCGCGCGGTGCGCGTGAGTGCCCCGGGAGACGGGAGCGGGAGCGGGAGCATAGCCGGGCCGGGAGAACGCCTGGGCGTGCCCGCGGACACCGGGCTGCGGGGTCAAGGCCGGCGGGGCGAGCGTCGGCCTGTCCGGGGCTGCCGTAGTGGGCCGGGCCGGGCTCCCGGGCGGGTCCCGCAGCCGCCCTACCGAGTAACAAACGGCGCTGCTTTAGGGTCAGTGAGAGCAGCGCCGCTGTGAGGAGCCGAGAGAGCTGCTCTGCCCCGCACATACCCCCGCGACAACCCTGGCTGGGGACACTTTGTTCGCGAGGGAGTGCACGGAGCTGGTGCGGGTGCGCTGGGACACTCGGCTTGGCAGGAGAGGCGACCCGATGGTGCTGCTCGCAGTAAGCAGCATCCTAAACATTGCTGCTACATTGCTGTTCTGTCAGACATCCCCGTGTATCTGCTGCAATTGCATACCTTACTCTGTGTATATGTGTATGTGGCACATTCTTACATAATTTTTGTGATAGGCCTGTGCTCCATTCATTTCCACCTAATACGTTTATTAGTAAAGAACACAACTGTATAAGCCTCGGTATTAACTGTCTTTTAGGTCCTTTATTATGTTAGGACTCTGAAGTACAGCACTAAAATTCTTTGTGTCAATCAGCCAAAAAGAGTGAGCAGGAGATAAAAGATGAAGAAATGGAATTGTTCACAAAATATTACATGGAATGGAAAGGAGGAAAAACAAGTGGCAATATGTCATATACAAATATCCCACGGTTTTACTACAGGGTAAGTGTAGTATCCAGATAAACTTTAGCAAGAGGCTGTTCGGTATTATGAAGAAAGTTGTGCTCATTCAAAGGCACCCTGCAGCTTCAGAAGCTAAAGTAGATTGAAACCTGAGTGGTGTGAATAGCTTACCATAGTTCTTTATTTTGTAAAGTTGTGAATTTCTGCAGTTTTAAAGAATTACTTGATCTCATCAAAGGCTATGAAATCGTTTGCTCATCAGGCTGCTTCCTAAAGATAGGAAGTCCTCTTTTAACTAAATTTTGGCATACCAGTGTTATAAATATCTTCTGGTTCTGGTTTAGACATAATGGGATGCTGCTTCATGAAAATGGTGGGTCATTGGTCTTGCAGACTGAAGATAGATTTGTTGCTTGCATTACCTAGCAGAAATACTCCGTTCATCAACTTAGGTGTGAGATGAATCAGGTTGGGATGGTAGCACAAGATTGACATCTGGGTGTTGCAGGTACTTGTCAGCTTGACTGCTCAGCTGTTGTCTAATCTCTCATGGTCATGTATTCCTTAGGATCTTGCATTTCTACCAGCTAGGTTCTCAAGTACCTGTGTTTCAGTTGGTGAATACTTATGCAACTATCCACCTTCCGGTAGTGCTGTACAGTTTGGCACGTAAATATTGGCAGAACTTTCATGCTAGGTGTTCTTCCATCTGATTTGTTGGCCAAAGCAAGCCTAGTAGACGCGCACACTTTTGACAGTCAGGCCTACCGAAAAATAAAGTGCTGCTCTCTCCTGAGTGAAAACACGATGGTAAATGTTTATGTGTGAGCTTTCATATCTTGCAACCACAGGAAAGTGCTTACTGGTAAATCTCCATCTCACCTTAAAGATGTCCTGCTTTAAATAAACGCATCAGTATTGAAATGGTTTGAATCAGTATGGAAGTGATATCCCTGTAGCAGAAGCAAGCACCATACAGCAGTGATAGACTGTCTGTTTTCTGTCAAGTGGAGAGCTTCACCAGGGTGTATGACTGGGGACTTGCTTTGTAGTTTTTGAATGGTACCACTGTGCAGAAAATTAAAAATGTGACAATGTTTCTAGCTGCCAGCTGAAGATGAAGTCTTGCTTCAGAAATTAAGAGAAGAATCTAGAGCTGTCTTTCTGCAAAGAAAGAGTAGAGAATTGTTGGATAATGAAGAGCTGCAGGTATGAAAATATTTTCTGTATGTCTTGTAATGGCTTCTGAAAGGATTTTAATTATCTCCTATCTGTTCACGGAATCTTGTGGTAGGGTGCTTTGTATTTGGCACATAGACTTGTGAAGCTGTGAAGTACTAGGTAAAGCTGAAGTGCTGCATACAGTTGGGCTGGTAATGTCGGTGTAGAGCTTCCTTTAAAGTTATGACATATATGAGGACCAAATTAATGGCTTCTGGGTTTCCAGCACATTGCAGTGATTTCTCTAGTAGGCCCAGGTGATGAAATAAGTTCTGTTTACTTATCACTGAGAGAAACTCCAAAGCTAGTTCATTTTACTGCACTGCAAATACATAAGGAGTGTGACCCTAGAAATGCTAGTGGGTGAGAGTGTCCATGTGTTTAACAGCAGTTAAAGGTAGTGTAAGTAGAGCTTTTGTGCTTTTCTGGCTGAACCCATGAGTGTACTGATTAACAGATAACCTTGGATCAAACTCATATTTTTACTGGGTTTCTTAACCCTTCACATTAAGCAAAGTCAGATATCTGGAAAGATATCTTCTTAACCAAATATAAATATCTTTTAAGAATCTGTGGTTTCTACTGGACAAACATCAGACATCACCAATGATTGGGGAAGAAGCAATGATCAATTATGATAACTTCCTGAAAGTTGGTGAAAAAGCTGGGCCAAAATGCAAGTAAGGCTTTCTTCTGTTGTATATATTCATTTTGACAAAACTGAAGTGCTGCTGTAACTTTCAGTTGCTAAAATAGATGGAAACAGTTGAATCATGAGATAAAATGGTGTCCATGTAGTTATTGATGAACTAGTTGCTTTACATCCTTATAAAGGTGTATTGCTCTGCATCTCTGAGGGAACTTTTGTTAGAGAGCTACCTGCAAGAGTAGTACTGTATCCTTTTGAACATGAAATTTTTTGTCAGCACAATCATTTTTATGATGTTAGTGATCAGTAAACTGCACATTTTGTATTTCAACTGGAAATCCTGTCTCCAGTGATACTGTCCAACTTCCCATAATATCTTCTGATGCAGCATTTCCAACCAGGTATCCTGACTACAGGATACAGTGAATATTCATACTTTATGCACATTTTGGAGATGGCTGCTGTGCATATTAACTTTATGATTGAGTTTTGGGCAAAAGCAGATTAATTGTCAGAACTGGCAGTTCTATTTATGTGCATATTGTTGTAGAAGAAGAGAAATTAAATTTAATAAAAGCTCTCCCACATCACCAAAGAGTCTCATGAGCAGCGAAGGCAGCTGCCTTTTATTGAGTTTATCATTGTTAGTTGATGACTGTAATGTTAACAAATGCTGTGTTGTTACAATTTTATTTTTCAGTATCTGTAAACTTCAAATGCTGAAACTGGGTCTGTCACTGCACTGTTATGAGATGCATCAAGGTAGCTTTCTGCTTATGTTTTGCAGGCAGTTCTTCACAGCAAAAATCTTTGCTAAATTACTCCATAATGATCCTTATGGGAGGATATCTATCATGCAGTTTTTCAATTATGTCATGCGAAAAGGTTAGTTGATACTTCTGTGTTAAGGAGAAGTTGTTTTATTTTAAGGCTATTTTCATCTTTATTAATAAACTTGATGTTCTCTTCAACAGCAGTGGGATCTAATCCTCCTGACAGGCTGAGAGAGCTGGGGTTGTTCAGCCTGGAGAAGAGAAAGCTCTGGGGAGTCCTTATTGTAGCCTTCAGTACTTAAAGGAAGGGTATCAAAAGGAAAGAGAGTGACTTCTTACCTGGGCAGATAGTGACAGGACAAGGGGAAGCAATTCTAAACTAAAAGAGAAGGTATTTAGATTAGATGTTAGAAGAAATTCTTTATTCAGGATGGTAAGGCACTGTAAGTCCAGAGAGGTTGTTGGATGCACCATCTGTGAAAATGTTCAAGGCCAGGCTGTATGGGGCTTTGAGCAACCTCATGTAGTGGGTGGCATCTCTGCCTGTGACCGGGGATGGGGAAGATCGGAACTGGATGATCTTTAAGGTCCCTTCCAATCCAAGTCATTCTGTGATTTCTATGATATACCAATTAAAACATGTCTTCTCAGCCATTTTTCACATCTAGTTATTATAGGGCAGTTTTGGCCATGGTGTATAGTATATTGTCAGTGACTCTTACAAAATCAGAGACTGAAACATGTTTCTAAGCAGTACATGACGTGGCTTTGCTTAAATCTCAGAGAAATGGGAAGAGGCGCTTAACATCCAACTGCCTTGTGGTCTTTAGAATAACTTCAAATTTTGGTGAGAACTCAAAACCCCCATAGGTTTCTTTCATTGTAGTTCTGTTTTCTGTTTCACAGTATGGCTTCATCAGACAAGAATAGGTCTCAGTTTATATGATGTGGCAGGACAAGGCTACCTCAGAGAATCAGTAAGTAAATTCTTGATTAATGTCTCTTTTTAATCAAATGACAGAGAAAAGTCCATTTTTTCTAGTCTTGTCTTGTAAAAGCTTATAGTATAATGTAGATTTGGGGTGGGCACATTTGTTTGGATAAATAACAATTCATATATTCTAGACATTTGGTGGTGAGAGTGCTGCTAGCCTTTTTAACATATGGGTTATTATCTGCAAAAGAGACTGTAGATACTAAGGTTTTGTGTGATTAGCACTTTAGTAGAATTTAGTAGGTTATAGTAAAAATCACAAACTAATGATTCTTCAGTCATTCTCCTGCTCTAATAGCAGTTAATATTATAAAATAAATAAAAATGTTCTACTTACCACTTTAAAAAAAAATCTGTCAGAGAATATTCAGCAATGGGATAATCCAGTCAGGAGTTATACATTGATATTTGAAAAAGGTGTAGTTGAATGCATTTATATTTACATGTAAATATCATGTCCGTTGTTAAATTCTGCTGTGTTAGTAGATGTTTCAGTCGTGGAATCGTGTGCGTATATTCGATCTGGGATTTCTTGCACAGGGGCAAGAGCTTTTCTGCCTGCTTTCCTGCATTGTTACGGGACTGCATTTGTAAAAAAATACACATGAAAGCCAGGGTGGAATAGAGCAAGCATGCAACAATAGTAGTGTTTAAAGCTTGTTTTCTTTTCTTTCTTAAATCTCAGGATTTAGAAAACTATATTTTGGAGCTCATCCCTACTTTGCCGCAACTGGATGGCTTAGAAAAATCTTTTTACTCCTTTTATGTCTGCACAGCAGTTAGAAAGTTCTTCTTCTTTCTGGATCCTCTGAGAACTGGTAGGTCTGTGTTTTCAAAATTCTAAATATGCTGGAGTTTCTCACTCTTAAAAAATTTCCACTGAAGCTACTTGTGTTTTCAAAGTAGTGTGTAGTTGTCCTTGTAGGATTTGTTCAGATTTGATGATTAGTCTCCACTGGAGAATCTTTATTGTGTGTCTAAGAATCTACAGTGAATGAATTTCTGTGAGATAACTCTGTAGTGCCACAACTGATAGGTATCTCAAAGAAACTGATAAATAAGATCTTTTTTCATCATAATGCACTGTTAGCAGTAGGTAATTAAGTGTTTAGGGTGAATAGAAAACACAGCAACTATCAACACAACTACTTGTCAACATCCACCGAGTTGTGGAAATGTTCTAGAACGGTTATAGTGTTGTGCTTCTCCAGTGATTAAATTTGTATGCACCACATAGGCCCACTAGAAAAGGTTTGCAATTAAGGCTGCTAATCCTTGTTACAGATGTAGCTCCCTCAGACAACAGTTTGGTTTTTGTATGCCTTTGATTTAAGTCAGAAACTGCATGTGCTTTCAAGATCTAGCTGTGCCACTTGTAAACTTTAAAAATTGTGTGGGCAATAGCCTCTGGCAGAAGTAATTACTAACATGTGGAGAGGGTGTGTGGGAAGTTATAGTGCCATTAGTTTGCACAGCTGTTGGTTCAGTGTCAGTGCACCAGTCAGAGCTTCACCAGCAGAAGCACATTCTGCCACTTAGCTTTGTGTTGCATTTGTAGTTTCTGAAGATGTAAAAATACTACATCACTTGAGACTGTTATTTCAACAAATGCTTTAAGCGTGCTTTCTTTGCATATATTATTTTACATTTTGAGTTGATGTTGAACACTCACATTTTTTTAATCTAGTTTTCTGGGTTTTAAGGCTTTAGAATAACTCCTGCTAGTATCAGGATAGTTTTCTTTAGCCATTGTAAAAGGTATTTTTATTTTATCTCTTAAATTAGAGCCTTACCCTTGATGTGAGAAGTTAGTTTTTGTTTTCTTAAAAAGTAATTTTTTTTTTCTGCTCAGAATACTTGGTTTCTTAAGTAGAGCCACCTAAATGAGAACAGTCAAATGGATGTGTTGGCAGAGCAACTATTGAATTTTGGTTTTCTTTTCTTGCTGCAGGGAAGATAAAGATACAGGATATTTTAGCTTGCAGCTTCCTGGATGATTTACTGGAGGTAAAGATCTCTTAACATATACTGTTGTATTTTGATTTACTATTTCTGAATTCTAACTTTATGTTTCACTTAGTTAAGGGATGAAGAACTTTCTAAAGAAAGTCAGGAAACAAATTGGTTTTCTGCTCCTTCTGCATTAAGAGTTTATGGTAGGTTCCCTTATATGTGAATGCTTTTCTTCTCTCCTCTCTGCCTGGTATGACTATTCTTGTTATTAGTGTTATTTTTCCTCTGTTTTTGTCGCATTAAATCCTCCTGCTGACTTGTCTTTTCAAATCCTGTAGCTATTCTTTCAGTGTATCTTTGTGACTTTGTTGACAATTTCAATTCTCCAGTACTGCTTTTCATCACGGTTTTATAATCTGTCCCCTTGTGCTTGTTGCACAAGGTAAAAGATTCCTCTGTAACCTTCTCTTTTGACTATTCTATTCATGCTTGTGCATCATCTTTAGCTCTTTTTTCATGTTTACAGCACATCTGTTTAAAAATATGCTCTTAGCCTTCTGCTCCTTTCTCACTGTATACACAGCTGTTATGTTAGAACTACTAACACCTCGTTATGGGAGTCCCACTTTCTCTCCCTCCATGAGCTGTGCTCACTTACGAAGCTTTGTGAATATTATTGTGGATCTATCATATTCCCACTTAACTGTGTTAATTTTATTATGGAAATGAAATAAACGTTGAAATGCTAACTTTTCTTTTTCTGTTGAAACAGTTCTTCTCCTATAGAGGTATATTACAGTGTGCTTACTGTCTCCTCCCTAGGTCAGTACTTAAACCTTGATAAAGATCACAATGGCATGCTCAGCAAAGAAGAACTGTCCCGATATGGAACAGGGACTCTGACCAACATATTTTTGGATCGAGTCTTTCAGGAATGTTTAACCTATGATGGTGAAATGGTAATCACATATTTTCACTTTGTTCCCAACATGAAAGTTCTGGCTTATTGAGTTGGAAAATGTCTAATAATCAGTATCTTTAAAATAAAGTAACTTTTGCTTAACATTGTGCACACAAATGATGCACAGCGTACAGAAAATTACTTTTCTTAAAGCAGGGTGATTGCAGTGTGGCTTCAAGATAATTTGCCTGTTTCAAAAAGCAGAGATGATACAGCATCCAGATATCCTAGAATAAAGTCTCGTGTAGATTCAATAACAAAAGTGCACGTTGAAAAAAATGTGTAGATCTAGCAGTGCTCTTTTGTTACTTGTAATTCTTTAAAAAGAACAAAAAATAAGTGGCTTTGGTAGAGACTGGTGCAAGTTAGCTAACTGTCCACTTCTTGAAGACAACAGTGTTTATCATTGTGACCTTTCCATAGCTGTGAAAAATTAGAATTCTAACTAACTTAAAGTAAAAATAACACCTTATCTATATTTTCTTAAAGTTTTACCTAATGTTCAGCCACTATTTTTGTTTGCATTTAGATGACTGAAGTGTAAAGTGATAAATTACAAATTCACTATGCAGCCCTTCTGCCACCTTAGCAGTTCTTTTGTAGGATCACATAACCAATGAGAGCTGCCCTGTTCGGTTCATCTCTCTCTTGTATGGGGAAGACCAGAGCAGGACCCAGTGCTTGGATGTAGTCTAAGCAAAGTTGAGTAGAGGAGGAGGATCACCTTCCTTGACTTGCCTGCAAAGTTTGTCCTAACACAGCTCAGCTGCTGTCAGCAGCCTTTGCTGCAAGGGGCTGTTGTAAGGCTGCTTTCTGACTAGTCAGCCTTCAGCTTATACAAGTACATGGGGTTGTTCCTCCCTAAATGTAGGGGTTTGCATTGCATTGCATTGCATTGCTCTGTTGATCTCGATGAGGCTCCTGTTAGCCTGTTCTTCCAGCCTGACAAGCTCCCTCTGAATGGCACCACAACTCTGGTGTAAATGTGAACAGGGTTATTATATACATAGGGCCGAAGGATTTCTGTCCTTGTCACAACTGTATCTTCATTGGGAAACCAAGAATCAGTCTTAAAGAAAAGTGTGATACTTATTTGAAATGTTTCCTAATTTTTTCTAACACATAATTTGCCAAACTACTAAGTCTGGTCTAAGAATTATCTGCTTAGTTGGCCATGTAGTTTACTGTTGGGTAACAGTAGGGTTACTGCCACTGGACATTTAATTTGTAATTAAAACCTTTTATATGGTTTTTCTTCACTAGTTGGGTATGTTCAGCAGTCTAAAGATACGTTAAACATTGTTTAAAAGTGTATATATAGCCTGTTTAATTTGAATTTGTGTTTCAAATCCTATTTTACCTCTAAAATGACAGGATTTCCTATCATCACCAGTCATTAAAAACTAACTTTTCTGTCCATGTTAGTTGTGGCACCTATTTTCTATTTCATGTTGTCTTTTTCAAATAGACTGGTCCCCTACAATGAAATAGCTGCCAATTATAGAGTTCCTGCTTGCAAAATCAATTTAGAAAGAAGACTGTAATAAACATGATTGTATCTACTTCTAGGACTATAAAACCTACCTGGACTTCGTGCTTGCATTAGAAAACAGAAAGGAGCCTGCAGCTCTGCAATATATTTTCAAACTGCTTGATATAGAGAACAAAGGACACCTGAATGTCTTTTCCCTTAATTATTTCTTTAGGGTAAGTCTCTTTATACAAGTAAGCCATTTTCTGTGTTTATAGTGTTATAGCCTATGTGCTTCTGCATGCAGATCTGCAGGAAATTGCTTTAAATTACCAGTGGCTATGGGAGGCTAGTAATGGCTTCTAAGGAGATTGAAAATATTTTTAAAAAATAAAAAAATTGGAAATATTTCAAAAGGTATTTTCAGCAGTTTATATGCAGTTGAAATTAACTGGTTTGATTTTGGTTAGAAAAATACTTTCTATTGATTTGGGGTTGTTTTTAAATTTAAATTGTCCCAAAATTGCCTAATAATTGCCTATTGAAATCTATTTACGATGATTCTAATTGGTTATTGCCCATGGTTTTAATTTCCACTGTAATCCTAAAACTTAGTGGAAGAAATGAAAATATTGACATGCAGTGATGGGCCAGTACAGCTGTGGGATTTTTCATGCAGTATATTGCTTGCAGAAAGCTTCTTGTATTTTTTTCAGTCTACATTTTTACCTGTTGCTTCCAGGAAAGATTTTAAATAGTTTTCAGTGGAAAGTTTTGTTTAACAAACATCACTCATCCTATTCCCCCACCCAGGGAGGAAAAACAAAACAAACAAAAAAACCCCAAACAAACTAAAAAAAAAAAAAAAAATCCAGCATTTTTTTTCTTTTAGTGCCTTGGAATCACCAAATAAATTAGGTGGAATGGACATTTTGGAGGTCACCTGTTCCAACTGTCTGCTTGGAGCAGGGCTAGGGTCATACTAGGTCCAGTTGCTCAGAACCTTTTCCAGGCAAGTTTTGGATCCCTCCAAGGAGGGAGACTCCAGAGTTTTTTCCATGCTTGATTGTACTGTAAAATGTGTCCCTCCTTTCAACTTTTGGACATGTAATGTTGTAAATTTTTCTTGAAATCAGAACAGTTCCTTTTGACTCTGAGTAGTTGCTTTCCTGCTAGGGTTCACTCCTACAGAGGCTGTGCTGATACAGCTGTGCTGTCAAGGCTGTGCAACTTGTGCTAGTCAAACACTTGTTTATAGTTATTGTAGTTGTGACATAGGTTTGGTGATGCAGGTGTTTAAATAGTATCACATTAAAAGAATTAGTCTTTCTGCTGATTGGTCTTTTCCTTTTTCTTTCCCTAGCTTGTATTTCATACTGTGTCAGAGAATGTAACCTTCTGGTTAGGGTGTATTAGTATCTTAAGCTTTGAGTGTTGAAGGATAATATTCAAGTGTCCGTATGTCCCATTTGCAGTGTGCTCAAATGTTGGTCATAATGAAAGTGGGATTCTTATCATACAGATTAAAAGTGTGAACCTAGAGATGTGTATCATTGAAAATGCCTTAACTCACCCCTTCCCCCTTACATGTAGGAAAAAAATGATTGCAAATTGTACTGTGAATGCTTTGTTACATGGTAATACAGCTTAAGATGCAGAAGCATTAAAGATTTTCATACATGTCAGTATAATACTGCACTAGCCATTCCTAACTTCTTGTTTTCTAGGCTATTCAGGAACAAATGAAAATTCATGGACAAGAACCAGTTTCTTTTCAGGATGTCAAGGTTAGCTTTACAGAATAAAGTACTACATTAAATCTTTGAATAGCATTTTACCATTTTAATTACATAGTGGTTTCTAGGTTGTTGTGTAATTACTTGCAGATTAGTGGAGATGAACTGACTTGTCCTACTCATAGGTTTGAAAACGTCTTTCTATTCAACCATTGCTCTGTAAGGTACCTGGTATTTTCTAGTAGTCTCCTTAGTAATAGAAAATGTACCTGTTAAGTACATGTTTCTTATACTTGAAGGTATTTGCTAAGTCCATTTTACAGTTCAAGATCATCCCTCAAAGGGTGGGAGGCATAGTGCTGACTTAACCAAAAAAAAAAAACCACCAACAAAAAACAACAAACAGCCTATAAAACTGTCTTTATTACTGTCTGCTTTTTATTTAGCAGTTTTAGTACTTAAAACTACAAGAACTACTGCAAAACTTATACAAGTGAACTGAATTTCATACTGCCACTTTGAGGCCAAACCCTTCCCAGAAAAGAAAATTCTTATTTGAGCAATAGGAGCTGATCACACTGGTCCTAACTGTAGCTAGATAGTGTGCTTTGTATCTTAAATGCCTTGGGACTTAATAGATGCTTTTTTGTAAATTGGTGTGGGTGGCACTAGTTACTCAAAGATGATATGGTATGAAATAGCCATTATTCTGCTTGTTAATGTAGGGGGGTGTTCCTCCCAATTTTGACTTTTCTTTCATAGGATGAAATCTTTGATATGGTGAAGCCCAAGGACCCTTACAAAATCTCCCTTCAAGACTTGATCAATAGCAGTCAAGGAGACACTGTTACCAGCATTCTAATTGACCTAAATGGGTTCTGGACATACGAGAACAGAGAAGTCCTTGTGGCAAGTGATAATGACAACACTGCTGATGTTGATGATACGTGACTTCAAACTGGAGCACACTGTATCCATAGAGACATCTCAATCTCATGCACCAACTCTTGGGAGCTGGAAACGTTACCTGAATCATTCCTCTTCCATTTTATTTCCCTCCCCTTTGCCCCCACATCTGATAGAAAATGTACATACAGGAATGACAGAACTAATTTCTGAAAACAAAAAAGTGGTGTTTAAGAGACAAAAATTATCTTTGTTTTTAATAAATATTTTTTGATTTTTTTTTTTCCACATTTGCCAAGTCCTCTTTATTTAAATACCCTCTTCTAAGTGTGAATTTACCCTGAAAGTAAGGATGTGGTTCTTGGTGTCTTCTGCACTGGCCTATATCCACTCTATCCCTCCCAAGTCCCCTGCTGCATTCTCTATGGCTTCCTCTGATGATAACACTGCTGGGTACTCAGCTGGGAAGGCAATCTTCAGTAACAGATAAAGAATTTAGGCCTTTATATTCTATACATGTCCAGCTTTAGGTGTCTTAACAGAAAGGATAAGTAAATCATTGAACTGACTGAATAGTTACCTGACTTCTTAGAAGTTCATTAACAGAAATAAAACTGGTTTGGATGAGTTTTAATTAAACCTAAACACCTGTACAGAGGCTGTCACCAACTTAACCTCCTGTGCAAGTATTTTATATAATCTAACTTAATCGTACAGCTAAGCTGCACCAGTAGTTAAAACTGAAACTCTTTAAGAAAGCCATTGGAACGTTTCACCTTTCAGACAGAATTACAGTAGCTCCAGGCCAGAAGTGTTTGTAATCCTGCATTATTTATTAGTTTGAGGTAGTGCTGAACACATAGAGTGCTACATGAGACTCTTAAGGAAGTGGTGGGGGTGGAATGATATTTTGAATTTAGATGTCTGAATATTCAACCAGGATGTGGGACTTTACAGTTAAGAGGGAACAGACACATGCACCTGTATACAGGCATAAAGTTTCAAAGACCACACAGTTTTAAAAGAAAAGCCATAGCCAACTTCCAGTTCAAAAATTATATTAAATACAAAATAACCAATTAATGCATTTACAGAAAAATTAAACCTATATGAAAGTAGCCACTTTCATACACTTTGAAACTGAAGGATTAAGTTAAGGCACAGTGAGTAATAGAGTATTTATACAAATAACTTTAAACCCAAGGCAGTGAGAGCATTTTTGATGCAACAAATAGTAGGAAGAGAAGGTAAAAAAAAAACCTGATATTAATTTCTTGGAAGAAAAGCAAAGCATCCTTCAGCTGTCAAGGTGTTACTCCAGCAGTGTGAGACTTCTATCTCTGAGACTCCAAGAACTCCCACCAAGCTGGTTTTCTGTGTATTCTGCAAGTGTTGAACCAATCTCTCCCTTGCAGATGTTCAGGGCTAAGGAATGATTTTACAGTTGATGTCAGCACCCTCGGTCTTACAATTCAGAAAAAGGCAACACAGTATCAGAACAGACAGAATAGAGCTGATGCTTGAGTTTTCCTCCTCAGATTTTCTAAGGTGATGAAATCCTACAGACAGATGAAAGTTTGTGCTGTTACGGAATATTAGTTCTGGCAGAGGGTTGTCTGAAATACATAACTGGGAACTAACAGCTGGGTTACCTGGCCCTTGGTGTTACATCAGGCTCCTTAGCTGACAGTGGGAGCAAGGTCAGGGACATGTGATGGTGATACCCAACACAAAATTTCACTGTAGACTATTCTTACACTTTTTTTTAGAGATCTCAAGGACAGAAGTAACGTTTTACATGGTACTTAGTGCAGCTTCTCTATTCCCTTACCTACAACAGTTCTCCATAGAAAATGACTGGGACACTGACATCTGATTGTTGCAAAGTGAACCATTCACCTTTTACAAGCTAGAGGTACAACAACAGTCACTGCAGTAAAACAGCCTTGATCAGTATTTGCTCTGGAGCTACCTGCATTTCACTTGAACAAAAATTAAAATTACTGTTGCTGCATGTGCAGCATCCAGAACACATTGTGTTTATTTAAGAGAAGGAAGGAGGCACAAGATGTTTTGTGGTTTCTAGTTATTTATGTATTCTGTGCTAGCAGGGTGAAAAATACCTGCAATGGCACACCCCTTACTGGTAATTTAACACTGAATGCATTGTTTAGGTTACTCCAGTACATAGATTTGGGCAATCTATGTCCAAAAAAGTTTTCATAGTTCTAGACTGGTACCACACACAGTGTCCAATGCACTCAATGTAATTTAGCAAGACTCGTTTCTTTCCCAGGACCATTGAGAGCATGTATTCTTGGACTTGTAGTCAGAGCATCTTACACTGATGCTAGTTCATACAGCACTGAATGGAGCAGCTGACTGCTATTAGCTTCCAAGAGTGCTGGTACTTGTTACTAAATTCTTAAGGGTGTTTATAGCCCCTTGGAAAGTTTGTTTTGTGGTTTTTTTTTAAATAAAGTAAATGGACTGTTAAATCTAACATTTTTTCTTGTGTTAACAACAGAAAAAAAAAGTACATGCATACAAATAGCGACAATAAATAGGGGAAATCAAATTCTTATTATAATGACTTGTGAGTTACAGGATATTAATTCCTATTAATCTATTCATAGAGAGCCCAGTTGCAAACAATGTGCAAATCAGAAACAGGTGTTTAGAAGTAGGAACCAGCACTGCCTCTGCAATCCACAGGTGTTAGAGACACAGCAATTCAAATAGACATTTTTACTTGCTTTACACAGAAATTCGCTCACACATTCAATTTTAGATCAAATGTTTGTAGTGCAATCTTCATTTTAACTGAAGTGCCAATTTGGCAGAATGCCTCAGCCTTTATTAGACAGACAGACTGAACAGACATCACATAGCTCTCTCCTGATCAATAAGAATGGTAGGAGTTGTATTTCACTGAACAAGTATAATCCTATTTTTCCTGTTTATAGCCAGATTGTGACACCTGACAGTTCCTATTTCCTACATTACACAGAGCTTTACACTTAAGGAGGAACAGGAACTACATCCTGTTTATTTTTCCCAATGGACGGGCAATCTCCCTCATTTTCAAAGTTTACATTCACGAATGAAGAACATACTGTTGCTTCAGGCTGGTCTGTCTGGACAGGAGCTTCAGCTTGTGGCTTGTTCTGTTGTTCCTGATGCTGTCTTTCTGCTTCTTCTGACATCTTGTTTTCCTGTTCCTCCTCTTCCTCCTACGAGACAACGAGATTCATATGCTACTATTTACTACTTACTTGTATTAACCTGAAGTCTTTCCATGAAAGCATATAAGTTCCTTTTACAAGGCAAGGACATATGAAAACAGTCATTAGTCCATCATAAGATGAAGTGGGGAAAAAAAAAATCACCAAAAGTGAAGGATTAAACCATGTTAAACACAAAAAAGACATATCTAGATAAACAGTTTTCAGTTAATAGCAATAGAAGAAACTCTAAAGTTTTTTCATCTCTCAGTAATAAAGAGCTATCAAAAATAAGTAATAAAGCTTTAAATGTTTTCCACCTGTTTCAAATGAAGATTATTGAGGGTTTGGATTTTTTTTACCTAAAGCACTGGCAATCTATCAGTCATGTCCAGTTATGGTGGTTAACATCATGTTCAATTTACCCTTGATAGTGTGTTGAACAAGCTTTAGAACTGGAAAGGTTATTGTTATCAGCTGCCTCTTTACAGTGTTCAGCAAAACTATCCATCCAACTTTCTCACACTGTTGACTTGAAAATGCATCGTACAAGAGAAAGAGAGCAGCAGTCAGGACCCAGCCATCTAAGACTGATGAGCTGGAGAGAAAAAGCTGACAGATAGGCAAGCATTAATCATGCATCAAATAAACTGATGGCAAGTGGAAATTGGGGACGTAAAACTTCATTTAAATGCTGGAATACAAATATTTTTTAAAAGACCAAGGAAGGCAAGTTGAGAGAAAAGGAATGCAAGAACCCCACTTCACACACATACCTCTCTCTTCATTCTGTAATACTCGTCAATGGCATATTGGTATTTTGGTGTGCTTATCCCTAGAACAGATGCAATCTTTTCCCCAAGGAAATCACACACTAAAAATTAAAGAGCGGTTTACATGTGATTAGTATCCAGAAGAAAATTCTTAAGCACAGTTTTATTTTTAAAAGTATCACAATCTTCCCTAAATGGTTTTCCACAGTCTTACTTCATACAAAAGATAAAACCAAAATCTGCAAGGCTGATCTACTTTATAGGCAATTATTAGCTTAATATGCTAATAATTGTTCTTTAAGATAGAGAATGAACAAAAGGTGAACAACATGGAATTAAGTGAAAATCTAGATGGTTGAATTCTGCTAGTTTCAGCTTTGGTTCTAAGTTCAATTTGCTACGAATCAGTTAAAAGATAAACCTTTAACAGAACCTTAACTGAAAGTTAAGGTTATACAAAAACATATGGGTATAAACCATACTGGCAGTTCAGTCTAATGGTACTGGCAAACTAGACATTTATTGGTATGTGCATACTTCGAGTCAGTTTTAACAATATTCTGTGTTGCATGCTAGTGGATTAATACAATATTTACATTTCAGCTGTCTCAGCTTTCAAGCAGTAGAGCACTACTGTGCTAAAGCAGTAGAACCAGTAAGTACCAGTCAGAAGTATGGAATAGGGAGCACTTGTCAGTCTCTTTATCATGGTGACAGCTATAGCAATGGTTCTTGAGTAAAGGCACACAAGAAGTCAAATGTGCTGCCATTCAATCTGTAAATCTACCCCAAGGATGCAAATGAGTTAGTCATCTTCAGGGAAAAAGAAGTTAGCAACTGACTTCTTCAATAAATATTCACATTAACTAATTTTATACATATCCTAGCATCCCAGGCTTTGTGCAAAAGACCAGTTCACATTACAAACGTAAGAACCAAAAGTGAAGTGGGAAGAAGGTACTAAGCTTCAAATTCATGAAAGATTTCAGAAAAAAAGAAAGGAGTATCTACCTCTGTGTATGAAAACAGATCTATCAAGGAACAGAATTACAGCTGTACATTAGAGAAAAATAGTCTCTCAAAATAGGGATACGTTAATCAATAAAAACAGACTGCCAATAGTTCGTAGAAATATTCAAAATTAGGTACACAATGACAGAAACTCCATAATATTTGCCAAAAATCCCCAATAAAGACACTTTACACCTTGGCAGACAAGTACAAGCATTTTTAAAACTTGGCAAAATTTTATGAGGCACACAAGTCAAATTTCTAAGCAGTGACTTTAAGACCCTTGTCAACAGTCTTGTTTATTCTGTAACCTCAGATGCTTGTTGTACAGCACATGACTAGATGTGTTCGTGGGATAATTTCTAGTTGTCTTCTTCAGAAAAACTCTAGTTTAGTTATTCCAGACAGCATTCTTTTCAGGTAACATCACACAAAATGGTTCCACAAAACCTAACAGAAAGTTGATATACTCCCTTGCCAACACTAATATATATCTATATGAAAAAAGGGGCAAATGTTGATCAAAAGAGTATTTTCTGTTCATTCTTCCATGCAAGAGTTGTCGATTGAAAGTTAAAAAAAAAAGAGGTGCCTGAGCCAGGAGAGTACATCTCCACAGATTAAATACAGTTTGAGTCACACTTTTGAAAAAACAGTAAGTAGAGCCCAAAGATGGTGTCAAGGTAACTTTGTGACTTTCAATATTCCACTACTGGTTTATCAGTAAATAAAGCAATACCTGATAAGGTTGATGTTGCAACCCGCAGCATATGAAACCACAAGTAGGGTCCCCATGTGAGCGTTGTCTGTAGGAACAAGAGCAGTGTGAACAACTGTAGGTACGTGGCACAAAATAACACAAACAAAACCTTGAACAGCTTGAGAAGAAAGATCTGCAGTGTTTCCTCTTTGCCAGCTGTCGCAATATTTTTGCTTTAAAATACATATAGACCAGACAAATGAAGCAAAGTATCACCACAAGATCTAAATACAAGGATGGTTTACCTCTGGTTTATATTTCCCACTCTTGGAAAATGACTTGAGACTTGGGAAATGACAAGCATTCAACTCAATCCCTATAACTAGAAAGAGCTTTCCATAACGTTCTGAATTCCATCAGGCCAGGAAGTAACTGAGTAGTCCCTCATTAGGATAATGAGTGAACTGCAAAAGACTGTTTAAAACCAAATGAAACCTTCAAACCTCTGACCAACAGGCTGCTTCCAAATTTTACAACCAGACACAAATTATTCCTTGAAATTGCACCTGAAAAGAAAAAAAGGAGTTGGGAGGGAGGGAGGGAATGAGTGCAGTTCTGAGGGAGTGGACAGGCTGAAAAGCAAAGTGCCTGGGGTGATGTGAACAAGGAGGAACACAAAATTAATAAAACAGGGCTCAAGTGGGGTCACCTCAAGAATTTGCACGTACACGAGGATGTCTCTCAAAAGTGCCTAAGGCACACAACATGGGAGGTAAACATGAGGAATTAAGGGTCTGTGTGCAGTTGCAGGAGTAGCTAACAGGGAAAAAACTGTAGGCTTTCACTTCTGTGAAAAGACAAACTCAAATTTCATTGTGAACTAAAACATGTTTACAGATAGCACGTCGTTGTATTCAGGTGAGCTCTTTGTTACGTATTTCCCCCAGAAAAGACCTCTGCAGAAGTACTTTTCTTGTGAAAGTAGCAATTAACAGTGCCAGGTTTTATTTAATAAAACACCTTTGGCCTACTCAGTTACATAAGTATAATTTGTTGCTAAGAACTGTTTGATAGTAATCTTCTTATGTGATCTTATTTAATAGCTATCTGTACAGGACAACTAATACTGTTGTAAATAAAAGCTACAGAGACTACTTGGTATAACCTCAGTAAGCACATACACAAGCTCCTAGACTCCAGTGCTTTCCAAGCATATTCTCTACAAATCAGTGCAGGAATAAATTTTCAAGCCAGAAACTCGAGTTGGGCAAGCTGAAAAAAAGCCAGATGCTATATATTTTTGGCAGCGGGTATGGAAAATGTCCTGCCAAGGTAAAAGTGTAAGCAAAACCAGCTGCTATCCTGCTTGCACAAAAGCACCTCCAGCTTGTTGATTATGTGCTCAGCTGGCAGACAGGCTAACGAGGAGTTTGTTCACTTTAAGAAGTCAAAAAAAGTGTTGGAAAAGCTTGTTGCCACAGGTGCAAATAATGGCATTGACAGGGCTCTGCACAATCCTTCATGACGAGGTGACAGGGTTAAAAAGCATTCACACAGTGTGCAGGACAAACAAGGGCCTGCTGTGCACTGTAAGAAAGAAGCTACAAGAACCCCCCCCGTAACATTTAAGTGTGAAAAGACATGCTGAACTTCAATGTGACAGAAGTAACTCAGACCCAGAACATTCTAACAAGTTTGTGGTGACACAAACGTAGGGAACATCTGAGGCTCAGCAGACAAAGAGGTTCTCTCTATATGTACTCTATCTATATATACTCTATATACACTCTTCCCACCACAATTAAAAATCAGTTTGGTGCTTTAGAAGCACTTGTAAGTTCAGCTTCATGGGAACCTCTGCTTTCTAACAAAGCCCAACGAGACACTTCTTCACCCAATCTAGCAAGGCTTTGCCAGTCTCCTCAATTTAAAAAGGAATTTCTTTCCATTGTCTCAAACGGCAACATAAAATCCTGAGAGCAGCCACTTCACAGAAACTTATCAGGAGAAAGGAAATGGCTTGGAGAGTAAACCACTAGGAACGACCAGAAACAAGGGAATGCACTCAAGGAATCATCTTCGACTCATCCCCCACTTACCTCCTCAGGGTAAATTTGGATGGCTTCCCAGAGCACCTCAGAGATGGAAGCAGAAATGGCAAATTTGAGGCAAGAACTTCAGAAACCAGAACCATTCAAGTGGTATGAGCAGGGCTGTTAAGCAATGGCTTAGTACAAACGAATCCTAGTGTGTGAAGTAGCTTTAATGCACTGAGCTGGAAACTGGAAAACCATACCCAAGTCAGGTCCTACAGACCTGCAGAACCACATACTCAGACATTGTATGTCAACCTCCTTTGGGAACCAAAGAAGCCTCCATGTTCAGTCTTTAATCAACTGGAGGACACAGTAATACTGTGTTTCTTGACTGGAAACAAGGGGCAGCAGTATGAAACATAGTACACTAGTTTATTGTAAGGGTGATATTTCTCCTGCCATCAGTCTCTTCAGTATACATTTCTACAATGCTTAATTATATTATTCAGCTATCCTAACGTTATTTTGTCATTTACAATGGAAAACACCATGGTTATGACAACTGATTTTTAAATTACAAAAAATCTTACAGAGGGCAGGTCCAGTTTATCACTATGTGAATATAACCAAAACTGTGTATTCTACACCCTCTGTATTATTTCTGATGGACTGTTAATAATGGATTATTTGCAGCAGCTGCCCAGGGCACACCTGACACCTCGGGCTATGAACTGGGTGTTAAAGAACTCTGCGAAGCACGGGAATGTTTCTGCCTTCACACCAGTGACTCAGCTGTGGTAACTCCCCTCAGGGGAGGCATCAGCACCTTCACACCCAGCTCGAGGGGCCATATCTGCTAATGGGCCATAGGCACTGGCACAATAGGCAGCTGCAACAACCTAGACCATCAAAGATTCCAATACTATCCCACAACTCACAGAGTGAAATCACCCATTGTGTGACTTCTTGGCCTGAGGGAGGTACTGGCCTGAACATGAGCATATATAATCTTCAGGTTTTGGGACTTCTAGTACCACTTGTTGAATCCAAGAGAGGACCAGAACCTCAACAGGACTGCAGCCATCATCCTCATCAACAGGTTTTCCTTTTCTTTTACTTTGCACTCAGGGGACCACATGGCACTTAGCACAGCTGCTAACAAACACTGTTCCGGTCATGTCGCAGGGTGCTGGGTTATACACATCTCTTTCTGAGTTAAAAGCAATTTTTCTCTGCATCACAGTATTTATTGTAACCTTTTTAGTAAATTGTAACTCTGACTTGTAATCTCTCTTGAGCTGGGTTCGTTTCTTCTCCTGGTTTACCCTTAAACCAGCATAATCTCAATGTCCTTTTAATGCATTTTATTTAAATAGAAATGAACAAAATGCATTCAACCACTGACAAAACCAAGGGGCCTCTGGTTCAACAACAGAATATGATTTTGATTCCTAGTATGGGGCTGCTGGAGGAGCACACACACTCCCTTGAACTTCTGAGTGCACTATGTTCCTCAACAATCCACACTTATATTTATTTTTGGCAGATTTCAGTCCCTAATAATATTTAAACTTTCCAAAATACATAGCATTTCTCTTTGTCAGAGAAAATGGCAAAATGAAGAAAGTAATTGTTTCCTGATTTAAGAAAAAACCAAATCCTGTATTTAATAGTTAAAATAGACCACCAAGTAGATACTTTCCCATTGTTTACTACACCAAGATACATTTTAAACTAGTTTAAGTATTGACTGTTTGTTGCTCCAACAGGTCCTTCAGCGTATGTACCATGTAAAATCATGGCACCCAGGACAAGACAGTGAAACCAAGATCACAAACACACACACCATCCTCTATCAAGAGCCTCTACCGTATCATGAGTAGTTATTACTTGGTAAGTGACTGTTTATCTCCTTCATCCCAAATTCTTAAGAGAAAGCAGAGTTCAATGGTCCTCAAGAGAGGACTTTTTGCTGTTTAAAGTTAAGGCCCTTTTAACTGCAGGATATCAAGATAACCTTCCTGCAAAGATGTGTTTTGTTGTTTCTGACCACTGAAGGCTATTAAAATTAAATCTCTTCTGGAGCTTTGCTGCAAACACATGCTCAGGATGAATTCTAAGGTTATCACACCAATAGTAATATTGCTTACAGTTCTTTGCAACAGCTTACAGTCCACATTCTGCCTGCTCACATAATAAGTGAATGCAATAGAGTTTATATCAAAGTGTCTCTCCAGGGATAAACAGAAGGATTATATTCAAGAACAGGTTAGAGAAATTTAATCAATATAGAATAAAGTTTTAGTCAACAAAACCAAAAGGAAATTAATATAAAGTGCAAACATCTAAATTTTATGATAGAAGACTCAATTAAAATTAAAACATTTATTCTATTAAAGCATTGCAATTTGAGATCATTCAGATAATACTGAATGCTATTATCTAAAAATTAAGTATACCAAAACATAACAGAATGGACACACCAGTCCAACAATGTTAATGCACTGAGTGCTGACCTACAGAAGTACCAGAAGTTGTTTCAAAGCAAAACATAAAACTCTGTTCTTTATGAGAATTTGGTTTTTTATGAGTGGTAGGAGTCCACCACACCAGGTGCTGTGGTTATCATAATACCAGAATATATACATACTACTTTACTTAGTAAGTCAAGCATTGTCATTGCCTGCTTAGCTCTAAGCACAATCAAAGCAAGGTACTTATTGACACATTTCTTTACAACACAGCAAAATATTTGTTTCCCTTAAACTCATTCAAAAGTTTCCAGGATGCCAATACCAGCTGAGCTTTGAAATTTCATGATGCAAAGTTTCTATTCAAAACATTAAATGGGTTTTTTCTAAAAATAAATTGGACCAGAAACAGCTATTACAAGCAACGTACTTTTTTGTATCCCAACCGAGATTACAAGTTTTAGACATGCTGGTCTCAGCAAACAGACTATTGAATTGCTTTTATAGAAATCCTACATTAAAAACATTTTTAAAGCAGCTGTTGGCTAAAACACCAAAGCTCAGCTTGGACTAACATTTCTTCAATTGTCTGGCTCAGCTGGGATACAAGAAGCATGCAGCAGATAAACTGAACCTCTCTTAATGGCAACTCCCGCTCTAATCAAGTTCATTCTGTCAAGGTAAAAAGCAATACATAATAAGGCCTACTGTGCTCCACAATAAACTATTCTGGTTTGGGGGTTTATTAAAAAGTGTAATAAAAATTAAGGATTTAATAAACTATAAAAGGAGAATAGAGCAATCTTAACTCTGCCATACAATTTACTTTTTTGATATTCAGAAAAAAAAAAAGTCTATCTTAGGGAAGCAGGGGAACAATCATACAACATTCCTGGCTGTTGTGCACACTTGAGGGCTCTTTAGTTAAGTGTCCATTTGCAAAGCAGCATTCATGTCTCTGCCCTCACAACATGCACACCAGGGCTCATGAGCCTTCCATCGCTGCACCACAGCAGAACTCTTCTATTGTGAGGAAATGGCACCAAAAAATCACATACATCTGGTCCCCTGCTCATTATAACTGGCAAAAGAAACCTCCTAGGGATCCATGGGTATCTGACACTGAAGATCCCTGAACATTACCATAATATTCACTAAGTTTCATAGTTCTTGCATTTCTTTAAGATGCTGAAGGAGGTAAAAAATCCCAGCACTCAGCAAGGCAGCTTAACATCTTACTCATTATTTGTGACTACAATATATTTCTTTTCAAACTATAAACTTCATGTATTTTATACTGATGATATCCTACCTGCTCTCAGGCTAATGTTATTTTTTTGTTGTATACAAGAACTGTAGTAAGAATGGGAGTGCTGCCTTCAATCCATACAAAATGCAATGCAACAGTTTTGCTTGTGAATCACTAGGAACCTCACTCTCAGCTAAATTCCCATGGTCTCACTGAAGCTCAGATCTCAACTCTTCCTTTTATTTTTTGCTTCAAGATAAATTCATTTTACAAAGAGGAAAAGTGGTATTGGTTGACAGTCCTTCGCAAAGCAAACCGCTTAGGATTCACCACTTTTTCAGTAGAGTAAGAGCAGAAAATCAAACTCTTCAATTCCTTCAACAAAGCCAAGCTCTCCAAGGATGGATATATACAAATAAATACAGGACCTACTACCCTAGAGTAAGTAGCAATCTTCAACCATAACCTTTCTCAATTACAGACTACTAAATGATGGTGCAGAAGTAATTTCAACAGCAATGTCAAGTAGAAAGCAGTGCACTGGTTTCTGTGCATGCAAGGACTTTTCTCTGAAGTGTGGGAACAAGCAGCAAGTGCCTCCAGTGTGCAACCAGGCAGGACTAGCTGCTGCACAAAGCTGTGAGTCCTGGCTGCCTGACTGCACTCCAGCACAGCAGGAAGGACTCAGTTTTGGAGTCTCCACGTCAGTACATGCATCTAAGTCTACAGAGAGCCAGGAAGGGATCCCCATCAGCAGGCAGGGAATAGGACTGTGGACTCAATTTACTGGGGTAAGAACTGTTGTATAAGGGTAGAGGAAAGAGGTGGTTGGGATACCAGTTTCTGGGGTTGTCATAAAAGAACATGAGACTGGGCATGTTAAGAGATGAAGAGAAGGATGTTAATCTTCTCTGGGACTGACTGCCAGAGGGTGGGGAGCTGCTGCTGGTGGTGTTGGTGCACACAGCTGTGAGCTTTGTAATCACACTATCACCACAAAATAGTTTTATCAGACGAGCCAACAGAATAAAACAGATTATGTTTCATTTTACCTCTAAGTATGGATCCAGAATCATTGACAAAAAGGAAAATGTATTTTAGCAGCTACAGTACACACTACTGGCAACAGTTTTAATTAAGACTCCATTTGAATCTGGGTCAATAAAAGGAAACTCCATGGACAAGTCAACCAACATCTCAACAGCTTACGAGACAAATGAACATTACATAGATGGACTAGGCAGATTCTTTAACACTTGTTTTTTATATATAATGAATTACACCAGTCTTCCTTTATTTCTGCTAGTCATATGTTTCTTTCTCACTGTACTCCTTTAATTACACCAAACTGCTGACACTGTAACCCTAAATTACAGGTTCAACTCTCCACTGTCAACAAACATAAGGAAACGAACATCTTCCCTGCACATTTTTTTAAAACAACAGTACCAATCAAGGAGATACCAAGCAAATATTACTAACGAGGGAAATGCTGGAAAGGACAAACTAAAGGAAATTAAACCCACTTCTAATTATTAAGGCTATTTTAGTGGAGGAGAACTCTAGGATAAAACTTCAAAAAAATACTTCTTACAGATTTCTGAGTTTCTAAGGCCAAACAAATGAATGGAATCTTCAATACTGAATACTAAATCAGATTTGTGACACAAAAAATAAATTATAAAATGTGGATAGTTACCAGAAATACCAATTTATCAAGTAAAATACCTACAGGATCTACAGGTGGCAAAAGGTCTTTTTTCTCTTGTTCATCTTCCTCTTCATCTGTGCTATATTCTTCCATTGTTTCTCCACTTGCAAAATGAATAACCCTCCTTGGAATTTTTTTCTTCTTTCCTATGACACCAAGCTCCACATTCTCAAAACCACCATCTCCCTTTGCAAGTTGCTATAAAGATAAAAGAGAAATCATTATCTCAAGTACACATTTCTGGAACTAGAAAGTCCCCCTTAAAAAACTTGATGAGATATTTAAAAATATTTTAGACTGATTAGCATATGCAGTGGACATTTGGAAGAGCTTGGCTATAGGTAAAAGAATGAAACAATATTGTTTGCAAATATACAACAACCTCCTCTAAAAGTAACAGAAAGTTAAGTGCCTTCACTTCGGTGTGAAAAGGTGGTATTAGAAACATCTATTCCGGAAAAGCACTGCGTTATGTAGGAGTATTGCTGGCTTTCGAACTAACATCTAAAGAAATTAATCAAGCAGTTCATAGACTGTAGCCACCTTTGTGAGCTCACGTAGGCACCTCCAGCACAAAAGAGAACTGAACAACTAAGCAGCCTGGCTCAAGCTTTAGAAAGATGCACCAAGGAATCTGCCCCTGTAGGCTTTCATCAACAGCCACGATTAGCACCATGCTAAAAGGACAACGCTTAATTCTGTGACTGAGGACATATAAAATGAGAAGTACAAAGTCTGGTTTTGTTCTTCAGCTGCTGAATACTACAATGCAGACAATGGGTCACAAGCATTAAAAATATATACTTCTAGTTCAAAGTTCAATCAATAACATTTTAGGCTAGTAACTCCTGCAGCAAGTGAATTTTAGTGAGGTTTTGTACTGTAGCTACCAAAACAGAGTCTTTGTCTGGGTAGAGTTTTTAGATACTATTACATCTAATGCACAAAACTGTTCTGAAAACACTTCCATTGTGCAGAGAAGGCCACAAAGGTTAGGAACTGCCAGCCACACATTTTTAGTGTACCATGAAGGTTTTTAAAAATGCATGAGCTCATGTAATTTGAAACTGTATCATAAGGAATGACGTGTGCACACAGATTCCAGGTTGCATAAAATGGGTATATTCCAATTTCTGACTTCTTCCCTATGCAAAACTTAATGATCTACACAGAGCATGATTCAAATTTATAAATAAAAACACGTATTTTATTACATAGTTGTAACACATCCCTTGATCACTGCAAGCACAGCATCACCACTGCCATCTCTCACAGTAGATTACATAAAACAGCTTTGCAATGCAAACAGGCTTGGTTAGCTGGGAAGGACAGTGGGCATGGGACAGAGAAGCAGGAGGGGGCTGCGGGGAGCCAAATGGCTTCCTTCATTCCAGGCACAGATTTTTCTTATGCACATAGAGACGAGGGAGGGAAGGTAAAAATCACGTGCTGAGCTCTACAGTACGGAGAGGAAGCGCACCAATTCATCATCACTCCAAGCCCTCGTACCATCACTCCTCAAAACTGCAAGTCATCTCAGCTTCCCCCCAGCATTTCTTTAGCTACGGTGGCACATTTCGGGCATTTTCCTGAAGGACCAGAGCAGAATTCAGACACAAGTTTTGAATGGAGCAATTCAGCTGAAACAGCATGACATTTTTATGCAGAATCAGATTTTCATGTAGAAAGACAAAATATCCAGGGCTCAGTGCACTCTCCTTGCTGTCTAACAGTCTTGGGAACAGAGAAAAGCTACAAAAATACGAATGCTGAAGCAACCTAAACACAGGAAGCACTCCTTGCTGCCACTATAAAAACAGGTGCCACTTAATGCATTTTTGGTGCAAGAAGCACCACAGAACCAGCTTTTTATGAAATGCTTCTTTATTGGCATCAGACAATGACACAGGTTTTTGTGTTTAGTCACAGAACTGAAGATAGCTATTTCTTGCAAACACAACATCGTAAATATCACTGTGATTAAGCAAGAAACATCAGCCCCTCCTCAGAGCTCCTCTAAAGGCACTCTCTTCATCTGATTTTGACTCATTAACGCAAACGCTTCAGATATTTTAACTCAGGAAGTTGGTTCATGTTTCAAGTTTAAAAAGTAGCCTTTAATTCCCTGCACACCCAACCCACGCTCCACTGACACTACCTACAATAAGCAGCTCTGTGTAACTAGTACTGCTGCGATACTTCAGACAAATGCAGCAGTTCAAGACAGTAAGGATTCTTCAAGGAACAATGAATCTGATTCTCTTAGTAATCTGGTTCAAAGTCCTACACTATTAAATAAAATTATATATATCAAGTGTTGCTTTGGTTATTACCTAGTCAACAAACCTGTGTGGGTTTTAGTTACCGCTGTAGCATTTGTCTTTTTTATTTTTACCTTCACAATGTCAATAAACGCCAACCCTTCCAGCTACAAGCAGAAAGTTCAGCTTCAGTGAATTTATCTTTCCAAAACTGTTGCAACGCAGACCTATTCTAGAGCTGCCAGCTAGACTCACTTTACAGCAAATGTTACAGTATTTACTGTTTGAGAATTTATACTTTTGATCTTCCTTTACAAATTTGATCTTCTTTTCTAATTCAGCACATTTTTACAAAGGTCATTCTTCCAGCGCATGGCTTTAGTCAAGTTTGTGACATCATGTTTTTTTCCACAGGCCTTCTCTAACACATTATATGGTCTTGAACGACTGGCATTTGTCTTAACCCTGGCAAACTGTTAGACATGAAAGCTGGTCACTCTTGTGCTTTCACCACACTAGCTGACAGTCTTAAGGTCCTTGGTAAACAATATAAAGCAACGTCCTCTTTCTTTTAAATGTCCTCTTGGAATTTTTCTTGGCTTTATGGCACATGTACAAATCTTGCCTGTGAGGAAGTCAGCATCTGAAACTGCTGCTCCTTGTTTATCCTCTTTATACCCACTCTCCTATCGAGCCCTTGGGCCAAAACCAGAGAGAGCAGGGCATCTTTAGACAGTGTTGGAACAACATCCAGCACACTGGAATTTCAGACTTCATCTAAGATGTCAAAATAAATAAACTACAATTAAGGACAAGGTGTGCCTGGACACCTGCATGTAAGCTAGGAGAGCTGACACAACTAATACCGGGTGATGCAATCACGTAATGAAGGAGAGGAAGAAGAAAAGCAAAAATCAATAGGAAGATCAGACTGTTCCCTTTGGCATCCTTTATCCCATCGAATGCAGGAATCCTCGAGAGCTTATGATTGAAAACCCTAAAGTGTGTGATGCCCACTCTCTCAGAGAGATGAGCAACTCCATTTGCACAGACCTACTGACCTGATACTGCTAGTCAATAGAAGGCTGGTAACACTTAATGAAAAGTATTTCTAACATGCTGTCTTAGCTGCCCTACCGTATTAACTTTTCTGGCTAGGGTTTTGGGGGGAGTTTGTTTAGGTTTGAGTGGCTTTTTTTTTCATATTGCTTGCTTGACTTTCCACCTCAGCATTTCAAATTAAATCAAATAGCATAAGTCTTTCTGAAACAGAAGAAAACATTACAGCCAGGACGACTGTAACAAAAGACAGCCCCGGAACACAGAAGCTTTAGGGAGCACCGCTGCGGGGGCGGTGCAGGGGCAGCCCCGGCAGGGCCGGGCGAGCTCCGGTCTGCGCTGCGATCAACACCTGCTGGGCACACCGCACCGCCCGACAGCGCGGAGGGAAGCGGGAACCTGCTTCGCTTCAATATTCATCAGGCTCGTTTGTCGGCGGCATTGTCCGCCGGCGAACGGGAGACACCTGAGACACGCGTGCCCGCCGCGCTGACTGTAATTACAGCGCGCTGGATGGGAGCGCAGACCGGCCGGCAGACAGACCGACCGACCGGCAGACAGACAGACAGACCGGCCTCCTCTGCCGCGGCCGGGTCGCCCACGCCCCGGCAGGGATCGGGNCCGCCGCGGCCCGGGTAGGCGAGCGTGGCCGGGCGGCGCCGCCCGTCACCCCGCCCGTCACACAGAGCGCCCGGCGGGGCGGCGCTTGAGGCCGGTCGGAGCGCAGCACGGGCACCGCCGGGGCGGGACGGGCCTCGGAACCCAGACATGCCCCGACGGGCCTGAGGGAGCCCGGGGCAGTGGTCGCCGCCGTAGCCCCGCATCACCCGGAGCCGGCAGGGAGACGGGGCAGAGGCAGCCGGGCCTTCAGGGACAGCCGTACCCCGAGCCAGGAGGAAGGGTAGCCGCTGCTCTGCTGGAAGGAAAACACCTGCGTTCTGGGGGCAACACACAAATCATATTCCCAAGATACTGTAAAGACGTCCTAAATAATAGAATCGTTTAAGAAGTACGTGAAGTTCCTGGACAGGATTTAGGGGTTCTCCCCTCCCAGGGCCAGCTCTGCTCAGCCTTCCAGTAGCGGGGGCTGGCACAGCAACTCGGCACTTTGTAAAGGACCAAACCCTGAACAAGAAATGCAAGCAAAGGGTGCCCTGGCCGCCCAGCTTCCACTGGGTGAGAAAATTACCTGCATTCCCAGCAGGCAGGGAGGAGTGTTTGCCAGATAATTGGTTTGCTCAGCGGCTCCAGCAGAGCCAGGAGCCTTTCTCCTCTCTCCCCACCACCCCCGCCCCCAATCCGTGCGAGGCTCGGGTGCTGCAGGTGATGGCCCAGCCCCAACAGAGAAGCAGGGCTGACCCCAGCAAAAGGTGCATTAGCCGATGCCAGCTACTAGTGAAAACAGCTGGAGGTGGAAGCATTTGAAATATCCTTATTATCGTTACAAAGAAGCAAGTAGTTTTCATTATTTTTAAAAAAGTCGGAACTAAGGGCTGTAACATACACTTACAGAGCAAGAGCTACCCTTCAATCTTGCATCATTAAGGACAGCTTCCAAAAAAATTACAGTTATAGCACATATGGGCTCTTAGACACTTTCTTAGTCAAAGCATTATCCAGAGCCCCTGACAAATTAAAAGCCCAGATGAAGTACAGATATGTCACAAAATTATACTAGCATAAGGCAGAAAATGTTCCCTTGCGAAAAGGGCTGATACACAGAATGTATTATATTGAATATATGATTACAGACAATTAAAAAGTTTTATATAGTACGGGGCTACACACCTGCCTTAGATATCAAAAATATAAGTTACTTAGAGCTACAAAGAAACAAATTAATCTTTGGATACATAAATCTCTTACTCCAGTAGAGTCTGCATTCTGTTTAGTACGGACTGGTTGAAATAGGGTGACAGCTCCTGAAGAACAGTGTTAAGTCATCAACCAACCAACTTGCTTTCCTTTGCCTCTACTGTGATTGTAGCAGCTGTACAGTAATACTAAACTCAATCTTTCACCCTCCAGAACTGATGTTTGCAACTCAGGCAATTTCTGTGAACTTAGCATGTGTCAATATTGAAAGTTCTATGGAACAGTAAAGACTGTTCACAAATAAACCCATAGCTATTCGTGTGCTGCGAGTTACCTGCCCAGCTCCTATCACACAGCTATCTATTGACCACCGTAACTGTTTCCTCTTACTAGACTGCTCAGAAGCAGACTGAGCTCAAACAGCTCAGATAAGCTTGTCTAACAGCAGCAAGTTTTCAGCAAGATAAACATAGGAAAACAGACCTCAGTCTTCTAAGTATTTCCAGCAAATTTTGCTTGCCTCTAGCTCTTCACAGTTCTGAAGAACCACAGAAGTTCTGAACTACTGGTTCTGAAGAACCAGTTTTCTCTGGTATGCCAGAGAAAACTTTTCTGCAGACTTTCCTGAGATGCTGCGGAGGATGAATACAAAACCCTAATGCAGGCAGAGGGTACTGGTGGAGTTGTTACTCACTTGCCAATAGCATTTTATTTGCATCAAGGTATGAGAGGTCACATAAGTCACCAACTCAGAATACCGAAGTGAGAGAATATATAGAACATTCTGTTCTCCTGCAACAACTTTAGTATTTTCTTCCAAACATTGTGCTCTGCAGGATCCATAAACATAAAATTTCTATGCCAGTATCTAAAATTTTTTCTTACAATGCTATGAGAGAATTTTAGAAGTGCTTCTATACAGCTGAACTCTCCTTGGGGCCTCCAGCATGCATGGGGGACTTTTTGGTTTGGTTTTTGCTGGGTTTTTTTCCCTCCCAGAGTTGAGATCCTCAGGCAATTTTTCTAAGCAGGCTCCAAAGTATTTTCTACCTGCCTTACTAAGAATAGTATTTCTGTTGAAATGAACACTTTGTTCATTCCAGCATATATCTTAGAAATAAAAATTGACACATCTTATCCTTTAAAGGAAATCCATTCTGAACTTAGCTAGTGACAACTCTCTTCCTATCTGGTAGCAGTGTTAGTAGTTTGGAAATGGTGAACTAAAAGCTAAAACTAAATACATGCAACAAATTATTTTTTAAATAAGAGTGTTAATTGTTGGGAACTTGACAGTTTGACTGAGTCTGTCCTGAAGCACAGTGCTTCAGTGTTCACTCTCAATATGCCCATTCATGTTTGATTTCCATCAAAAGCATTTAACTATCCACTCTCCCCTACCGACTGCATTTCAAAAGAAGATGTGATACTCTTTTCTGCATAATTTTGTATATTTCACTGGTTTTTACTGCTCAAGAACTGAAACTACTATAAAAAATAAATTATCAGGCTTTAGTAAACACATACCACTTCAGTAGCTGAGGATAGCTCCCCTACAAGCTAGCAATGTGCAAGGACTCATTCTTTTGTTATATTTAAAATACAACTCAACCAGTCCTTTTATAGGCTAATGCTATGCATAAAATGCAGTGCATTAGGTAAATGGCATAGCTGAAGATTTTTCAGCATCCTCCATACATTGAACACAAGTTCCACTAATCAAGCAGAAGATGGTTTCACATTATAAACTAAGTTACAGCATACCTCAAATGGCATAAATTCCTATATAAGATACTGTTAGCTGCCACCTTCTCAGAAAACTGACTGAGGGTCGCCCCTGCTTTAATTACAACATTTAGCTTTTATCTTCTCTAAGCAACAACAATGGGTATCCATTTACAAACCAGGCGCTCTGCAGGATATTAAGATCAATAATACAACCTCCTCCCTTAAGGATAAAAGATATTTGCCAAGATCTATGTTAGATTTCAAGGTCCATCTGGTCTACTTAGTTTCTGAAGTGTGCCTGTAGATTCTGCCCTTTTCAGACCAACACAGTAAAGTGAATTACTAAAGAAATGCTATAGAAAATTAAGATCAGATTGGAGCTGAGCTGTGTCTAACAGAGCATATTGCCCCAACTATTTCCGTTTTAAAGTTCAGTACCAGCACAGAATTCCAAATAGTATGCATTAAAAATTATCTCCATAACAAAAAACCTGCTTAATTAGCAGGCTGGTATGAAGATTACCTTCAGTATATGAGAGAGTTTGATTATCTGCATAGCTGCATTTTTTTAGTCACTCCATTCCTTGTGTATAGGGAAATAATGATAAAATTCTGTAGAAAAAAATTTTGTACAAACGTGAGCACAGCACATCCCATCTTCTAAAAATGGTTCACACTTGAGCATCAACGTTTCAGACACCAAACCATTCTTACAGTGTCTGTGCCAAACACGAGTTACAACAGTCTTTAGAAACAAATCAAGGAAATCATCTCATTTCTTATTGATAAAGGACAGTTAGAAAGAATTAACAGGCCATTCCCTTGTTTATAACCACTTACATTTTATTTTACAGTATATTTGTGACATTTTATGTTACTATAACCAAAGATCAGGGTTGTTTACAAATATAATGGCTGCCATTTGATGTAAACAATTAAAAAGTGTCTCTACATATTAAAATTTTACATCATGATTTTGTTTCATTAAATTGAATTACTTTTTGTGCCATCAGTTATTAGTGGAGAGGAACTAATTTAAGCAAAAATAGTTTTCAGAAATTAGATGTAGAAACTGAGAAGCCTGGATAAGATTTCAAAAGACCACTCCCTCATCACTGTAAAAAGGAAGAAAGCAAAATCTTTCACTGAAGTTGCAATGAAGAGTCAATCAAGTCCATTTGTATTAAGGCTTCTTTACATATTATTGAATCCCATCATGCCTTTCATATTGCCAGCAGCACCTTGTTGAAATTGTCTCATCATTGACTGCAAACCTGCCATGCCACCTGCAGAAAATAAGTGAGAAAGTAAATGTGTTAATTAACTCTGAAGCATTGCTCTTTTGCTCGAGGTCTCATTACAGTACACACACTATTTCAGTAATATACAAATACAGAAGGCCAACACAGTCAAACTATGTTTAAATGGCGATTGGAAATAAAGAACTGAGTGATTAATTACATAAAGATCTGCAAAACACCAGGCTTAAGGTAGGTTTTAAAATGACCTATGCATTAAGAATTAGGGAAAGGAAAAAACCTTGAAAGAATGACCAGTATCAATTAGTAAGGCTGTGCTATGGGAGTCTTTAAAGGTTCTCTTGTCAAATTTAATTACTTGAAGCGAAGCTTAGAAGGGAAGGGAAGTTTAGGACGACTTGCTTTACCACAGTCATGCCTCAAGTCATCACTATTCCCAGACACCTTCCAATTGCTCATTTTGAGAGCTGAATCCAAACGAATAGACTAAGCACTGTCAAGCACAAAGCATTTGGACTAAACTCTCATTCTTATTAGAAAATCCTAAAAATACTTAATATTGATATAATGCAGATATTCTCACATCACCTTCCTCAATTCTATATTTCAAATGCTCCAACATATGATTAAAAGTCAGCATATACCCATATGATGAAGAACTCTTGGATCCATCATCTTTGCCATCTGTTGGTTAAGTTTGGCCAGCTGAGATGGGTTTACGTTCTTGGACATATCACCACCTAAAAAAAAAAAAAAAAGTGAATTAGCATATTTGACTAGAAATAAATATGAATGATACCTTCAATTCTAGATTCAAATCCATGAGTCCATTATCAGAAGTTATTTAAAGGTACTTTAAGTCCCTGCACCCCACATAATAAACTGCAGTGTTAGTATGGTCTTAGTAATCAAGTCTACAGAAATACAGTGGCTTTCTCTGCTAAGTTACACACTTGTGTCACCAAGAACAGTGCAAGTCTTACCAGTTACATAAAAGTTTTCAAACATCATGAAAATGAGCAATCTGCAACTCACTTCCTCCTGTCCTTAATCACTGTTTTCACATTTCCTCCGTATTCACACATCAAGTAACCTCCCCACCAAGTTAAAAAATTTTAGGTTTTTTTTTTGTTGGTTGGTTTTTTTTTTTTTGGTTTTGTGGTCTTGGGTTTTTTTACCTTTGAAAAGTCCTTTGATGCCACCCATCTTTTTTACCATCTGTGCAAACTTAGTGTATTGGGTCAAAAGCTCCTGAACATCTCTGGTAGAAACACCTGAACCTCTTGCTACTCTTTGGATTCTTCCTGGTTGTTTACTGAAAACTTTGGCACCATCTGTACTGTCAAGTTCTGCAATTACAGTGTGGAAAAGAAAAATACATTGAGTTACTGACATCAAAAACTATTACAGTTGGTAGCAAATCTGTTCTCATTGTTGCGAATTTAGTTTTGAGCCAGAGAACAAACACCTAGTTTTGGAAGTGACAAAGCAGAATTTTACATAAACAACTGAGACATCACATTCTAGGAAGTAATACTAAAAAGCTGTTGTCTTCATACCATGTTAGAAAAAACTGTCTGAATAAATTATGCTCTCAGCATACTTGGTCTTAAGCCATATTAATGGGTTTAGCACAAGAGCACACTTCTGCAGGAGTTACGGGCAGATTAGAAACAACACTTTGAATTCCAGAGACCAGGCTACGTCACCAAGTAGACTTGAGGGAGAATGGGAAACAAAGAGAGCAATGCTAGATTAAAGATTAAAAAAGTTTTTTAACTTGCAAGTATAGCATTAATAATTTAAGAACAGTTACAATATGAAAAATAAAAATTCACTAATTTCCAGTAGAATGCTTCAAAATCCCAACTACTCTACATGAGACAGAGCAGCAACAGGCAATCATGGTATCTCTAAATATTTAGACTTATTCAGAAAGTTGGAGAGTGTACTCTTTGCCATTTGCCATTTCTAAGTGTGTTAAATATTTCTTATCAGTTTCTGTCACTGTAGATGCTGCAATGTCTTTTTGGCTCCAAAAGTTACCTTAACAAGAGTGGAGAAAGAAAAATAGTGCATGACATTTGGTTTACCTTGATCATTCATACTGTCCATTATAGTCATAAGTTTCTTTAGCCTTGCCATTGACTCCTGTTCATTGCCTTTACTCATGAAGTCAGTTCCAAAACCAGGGATCATGCCCTTGTTTTAAAAATGAAAAACAAAAGCTGTGTCAGAATAGGCAAAGCTAACTTTAATTAAGCAGTCAGAACTAAAGACAGCAACTTTTAGCTCAGTTGTTATATACTGCAGCAGGCAAACCATATCACTTTTTTTAACAACACACAAAACAGACTGTAACACCAGTTTCAATGAAGAGTTCTAATTTTATAGAAGTTTGTCAATGAAAATTGGGTAAAATAAAATTATTTGGGGAATAACTAACCAAGATCTGACTGAATGGTCCCATTTTCATGATGTTTTGGAATTGTTCATACATGTCTCTTAATGTAAATTGACCTGAAGTACAACAACAAAAAAAAAAAACAGTTAGCATAAGTCATAGCATTTTGGTCTTCCTCTCCTTTCTCAATTATTCTTCATTTTTCCAAGGTAAATACTGTAATGTGCAGATAAGTCAGTAAATAAACCTTTTCACTACTAACATGGATAAAAAATTTTAGACAGCACATGCTGAACCATTAAGCTAGATATTCTGCAGTTAGAGTCTGACAGATTTATCACTGAAAAAACACAGCTCATGTTACTTGCCTGCCACATGTAAAAAGAACAGCCATTCTTCACTGTGCGTGTGAGCAAGTTGTGTCTATAAATAACAAATTAGCTCAGTGGTCTCCATCACAGAGAACCTGCCATGATTACATCACTGTAATGCACCTGCTATTCAAGCCTTGGGAATAACTTACCATGTTTTAGCTTTTCTATGAGTGCTTCATTATCATCCAACTTCAACTCATTTACTTTATCTATCAATCCTTCAATATCACCCATACCTGGAAAAAGAAAACAATTCTGAAATTAACATTAAAAAATTACACTTTGACTTTCCATTATCCAATTCAGTGTCTTTTAAGTACAACTGTACATAGTACATACATACCAAGCAGTTTGCTGATGAAAGGCTGTGTTTTAAAGGGTTCAAAGTCATCTATGTGTTCGCCAGTTCCGATGAAAATAATAGGACTCTTTGTGGCAGCAACTCTGCAACAAAACATATTTTATGAAATGGCCTCAAAAACCATCCATCTTTTGTACTATCTATTAACATAATCAGCGGAAGTATACCTCTCTGAAGTATCTTACTCCCCCAACTATTAATGATAAAACATCCAGCATTTGGATGTGTGGCTGAGAGTAGTTAAAAAGATTTTTCTCTAACCTGAACTCTGTAATATACAAACTGCTTTGAAAAAAATCAAGAGAAATAGAAGTTGCTTATTTTTCACTGCTGAGTTTAAGAAACTTGAGAGGAAAGAAAGAAAAATAAAGTAATCTCCACTTTATCTTAATACTGGGAGGTCAGATGACATAGGCATTGATTGCATTTTCTTCAAGGCACCTCATACAACAGACAATCTCATTTTCAACACAGGAGAAAAAGCTCACACATAGGAAAATTCAGAACGTTTTCACCAATCAATTATTGGCACTAGCTATTAGTTGAAACTCAGCCTCCAGTCCACAGACAGTATAAAGCAAATACAGCCAACTTAATGCATGACAAGTAAAACAAGAGCAAAAATGAAAATACCACAAGGTTTAAGTTTTCCATCACTATGCTATAAATAAAGCAAAATACATATGGCAGTTCAAGAACTGTAACACTTCAGATCAAAGTCAGACAGTGAAGCACTAAGTCAGTGTTGGTTAACTTCAACAAATCATCTCTGCTCCATACAAGCTGTATCACTGAAATGCAGCTAAAACAAGTATATCAAGCTGAAGATATAACATTGTCCAGTCAATAGTCTGCCAAGATACAGCACATGGGATGTCCAATGACTACTGAATTCAGGCAAGTATGACTGCAGACCACTTTTTACCAAGTTGCTGGACACTGGCAATCCAAAAGTTTGATTTGCATCACAGTTTTAAGGCCACTAGACACAACTAGGAAGAGGTTTTTCCCTTTTGGAAAAACTCTAAGGCATTAAATGAGAAGCAAAACTCTTCAAGTAAGCTGTATGTATTACGCCCAAATTTATCTTTTTGGAAAAATGCCTGATACACAATACACAATAAATATTGCTTGATGTTGTTTTCAGAAGATAGAAGTCTGACGTGACAATATACACTACTATATTGAAAATACATCATAATATCTGATTCTGATGTTAAATATCAACTGGTGATCTTACCCACCAGAAGAAGCGTAAGAATCTCAGTGTTACCAACTTAAATCTCAGACTCTGTGCAGTGTGACAGTGACACTTCCATAGGTTTCTGCGAGTCAGTAAGGCATTTCATGGCTGACCATGCATGGCCAGATGTTGGACACTATTATAACGCAATACTTACGCACTAAGAGCTCCACCTCCTTTTGCGTGTCCATCAAGCTTTGTAACAATAACAGAAGCTACATCTACTTTATCTTTGAAAGCTTTAGCTTGAGCTTCACAAGCTTGGCCAATGGAAGCATCCATCACATAAACAATGTTATCTGGTTGCTAGGAGAAATGAGATACACAAAATAACCATTTCCTCCTTTACTAAAGAGTGTTCATGCATTATGTTCAGTAGCAGTATGTAAGGGCTGTGCAGTATAAAACAGGTGTCATGGGTTTCTATAGCTGAATTTTAGTAGAAGGGGGGGCTTCCAGTATGGTTTCTGTTAGAAGCTGCTAGAAGCTTCTCCTGTCCTGTGAAGCTAATTAAAATCAGTCACTCTTCTGGTACATATTCAAGAATTGGAGTGTTTGCGCAGTTGAAAATTCCAGCACTGAGATAACAACGCAGACAGAGACAGGAGACCAAGGTCGACGCAGGAAGAGGCAAAGGAGGGACCCCACGCTGGAGCAGGGTGGGGGGAAGGACTGAAAGCTATTTCCCCCCTCCCCTCTCCCTGAAGCCCATGGAGATCTTTTGGGGTGCGAAGACCCCCCTTGCAGCCCCTGGAGGAGCAGGTGAATGCCTGAAGGAGCTGTTGCCCTGTGGGAGACCCAGGATGGAGCAAGATCCTGGAAGAGACCAGCCAAGACTCGTGGAGAAGCAGATGCACCTGGAGCAAGTTTTTCCCCTGGTAGAAGTGTTGCCCGGGGGGTGGACTCACGTTGGACAGTCTATTGAGGACTGTCTCCCGTGGGAGGGACCCCATGGGAGCAGGGGAAGGACTAAGAGCTGCGGGCCCCTTGCAGACCGTGGTGGAGCAGGTTGTCCCCCTGCAGTCCACAGAGGTGCAGAGACCCAACTGCACCCCATGGAGTGACCCACAGGACAAGAGCAATGGCAGCAACAACAACCACCTGTGAAACTCCCATTCCCTGCTCTCTGGAACTGCTGAAGGGAGGGAGGAGTGGGAGGAGTGTTCTTAAGATTGATTTATTTCTTATTTTTTTTAGTTTTAGTGCCTTTAGTTTTAGGTCTTGTTAGTAATAAATTTAAATATTTAGCTACTCTGAGTTTGTTTTGCCATTTATCTCTCAGCTGTTTTTTGCCTTTTCTCCTTTTCCCTTTCCCTCTAGGAAAGGAGGGGAGGCCTGGAGGTTTGGGTGCATATTGGGTGAAAACCACCACAACAGGACATTTTATGAACAATGTTATCTAAGGACCATTTGAAAAACTCTGATGCTATCTTACTACATGAATGATTTATCTACAACACAGAAGATTACAATTTAATAGGTTTGTGCTTATTAGTTATGTTTCAAGTGATTTTAGCCAGTATCTTGAGCCAATAAGCTAATTAGTATCTAGAAGAAATTAACGCCTCACATCTTCCATGCCGTTTAACATTAAGAGATTTGAGATATCCATTCCTCTGAAAACAAGTTAGCCATTAGCAGGAATTTCGTAGGAAGTGTCATATTGTCATGCAAGACCACAGAATCAAATAAATAGCAAGACTTTTTAAACCCATACAAAAAACACCAGCTTCATTTACATATCAAAACTGTTGAAAGTTATCCAATCATCCTCTCTGTTTCAGGGCAACTGTTTGTGACAATCATTGAAAGTTTTGTATTCATAGTTAGAGGAAACCAGATCAGACTAGTTCTTTTATCTAGCTTTTCAATGCAAAGATCCTGAAAAGTTATGGCAGGAATGGCAGTCCAGTTATAGGCAAGTATCCTTGAATTACAGATAGAATTGAAACTGACCACAAAACTCTTGAGCACTGGTCATTCAGTCTTTGATGATTCATATCTGTTTGTAATTTCCAACATAATTAAGTAGTTAAAGCAAGATCTACACAGAACATTAGGATATAAAGATAAATCAATTGTAGTTAAATGACTATGACAGAAGTTACTGTATTTCTCAAAACTACTCACTATGGCATTAGCGACTTGTAACATCTCTTCAAACAAAGAGTCTTCTTGTTTGTGGCGTCCACTTGTATCAACAATGATTATTTCAAAGTTTTCATTCTTAAATTTCTCAACACCTTCTGAGGCAATAATTACAGGATCCATTTCTGTGTAACTGATCAAAAAGAGAAACATCTCTATACATGTGCAAGTCTTTGTTCCCAAAGAAACTAATTTAAAATTTCATCACTTGACTACAAACTTGTTAACTATGAAATCTACCTGGATTTCAAGAGGGACTTGCTGTTACATTAAGCAAAATCTCATTACAAATATGCCTTCCTAAGCCACTTACCCTCATTCAGTGTACTGAGGTACAAAAGACTGTCTGTCTTACCTGCTGAAAGCTGCACTAACTTCTACTACCTCTTCCCCAATACAAGATTTAACTGAGCACCTAGACAGTACACCTCCAGTGAACCTTAGGGCAAGGTACTACTTCATAAAAGATATTCTAGTCCACCTCTGCCTCTACCTGACAATAAAAATTAAGTGTCCAAAAACTGTATCTGGGATCTGTAAGATACTTCCTGAAAATCTGAGTATGTCTCTGGTAAAAGTCTGAACTGCTATACACAGAGCATTGTAGTGAATTATTCCTGGATGCCTGATCTCTTCTTACATTATCACTACCTACTGCTGCTGACAGTACACTGAATTAGGCAGAATTTTCATCTGATCAGAGTAAATATAACTCAGAATACATTACTAAAATCTAAGTAATTAGGCAACAGTGAATGAGGCTTAGTGCAAGACATTCAATAAGGAACAATACATCATTGGAGTTAAATTGTTCTCCAGACAGATTTTGAAAGATGCTTACCTCCCATAAAATGGAATTCTTGCTTTTGTGGCATTCTGCTTTAACTGGTCAAAAGCACCTGTAAGACAAGTATAGTCAAGGAACTACTTAAGAAAATCTGTAACTACTATAGAGAACCACATCATTAAAGTCTGTATTACCTGCTCTGTATGTGTCTGCACATATCAAACAGGTCTTCCAGCCTTTCCTCTGATAAAAGTATGCTAACTGTGAAAAGAAACCCAAAACAAATAGTTACACTGAAGTCCCACTGACATAACACTGTAACCACTTGTGAGTCACTGAAGTACACACACACAGAGGACACAAAATCCAGTCAGCCTTCCTATAACTGAGGCCACTGAGTAACTCTGTACAAGTATCAAATGTTAGTGTGGCCATTATTTAGGAATGTATGTTATGAATAATTATTAATGGCAAGACAAAAACAGCTGCTTGACTCCGCTTCTGATTTCAGTTTCTGAGCTAGGAATGACTACAAGTAACTCAAGTTCCCATTTTACTAACTCTTGGATTCTTCTTACTGTTAATACTGCAGATGGGGGTAGCATTTAGAAACTACCCAAAGCACTAATACTCCAGTATCAAGTACCATAATGGGTACAATTTCTACAGCTCTTGCTTTCTGTACTTCCACAGGAACAAGGATCTTTCCACTGCAAGGACATGTTTTACAGTGGTGGATAGAAACCTTAACTCCCTTGTAACACTCAGCTTCACTGGTACAATGTACATTCACAAAACACTTGACTGACCAAAGACAAACTTCCAAAATAAAGTTTGCCTACAGAAGCACTAGGATAGTCTTCTGAAATCAGAGCAAGGATATATTCAGTACAACCTACATGCGACCGTCAAAAGCAAGCAAGGAAGATGCATCTTTTTTCCACAGGATAATTTTTCCTTCCATCTTGGAATTTACTGAGCTCTGTCTTGGGATAGATGACGAGCGAGTTACGAGCTTATGGGTTAAGATAAAAGGGCAGACAGTAAGGGTGATGTTGCTGTTGATGTTTGCTGCAGGCCACCTGATTAGGAGGAACAAGTGGATGAGGCCTTCTACAGGCAGCCTCAAGCAGCCGCAGTCACAGGCACTGGCTCTTGTGGCAAACTTTAACTGTCCTGACATCTGCTGGAGAAGAAGAACAGCGAAACACAAACAGTCCAGGAGGCTCCTGGAAAGCACAAGAGACAACTTCCTCTCACAGGTAATGGAGGATCCCACAAGGAACGGTGTGTTGCTTGACCTTATACCAACTAATAGGGAAAGTCTTGCAGGAGATGTGGAGGTTGGGGGCAGCCTTGGCTATAAAGACAGAGGTAGAAGCAGGGCTGGAAGTAAGATTCAGGACAGGTAATTTCTGCCTCTTTAGGAATCTTTTTGGAAGAATCCCATGGGAACAGCTCCTGCAGGAAAGGGGGATCCAAGAGAGCTGGTTGATATTAAAGGACCACTTCCTCCAGGCTCAAGAACAATGCATGCCAGTTGGCAAGAAATCAAGCAAAGGGAGCAAGAGACCAAGATGGATGAATAGAGAACTACCATTACTCAAGTATAACCACAAACTGTATGGGAGATGGAAGGAGGGTCAGGCCACTTGCAATGAACACAGAGGCTGTCAGAGCAAGTAGAAATGAGAAAAGGAAAACCAAGGCCCACCTAGAATTAAATCTGGCCAAAAGATGTCGAGGATAATGAGGGTAACAAAAGGAAACCAAAGGATAAGGTGGGTCCCTTACTAAAATGGAAGGGGATCCTGGTAACAAACGACACAGAGAAGGTGGAGTTACTGAACACCTTTGTATCAGTCTTCACTGGCAACATCAGCCCTCAGGAATCTCTGACTCAGGAGATCAGGGTGCAGGAATGTTGGAAGGAAGACTCCCATTTGGTCAGTAAGGTTTGCATTAGAGAATTCAACATCCATGAGTCCATGGGCCCTAACAGGATACATATCCAGGAGTGCTGACAAAGCTGGTGGGCATCACAGCGAGGCCACTCAGGATCGTATTTGAAAGGTTGTGGGAATCAGGAGAAGTGCCTGAGGACTGGAAGAAAGTAAATGTCACCCTGGTCTTCAAAAAGAGCAAGAAGGATGACCCAGGGAACTACCAGTCAGTCCTCACCTCAATCACTGAAAAGGTGATGGAGCACCTCATTGTGAGGGCCATCTCTATCCACATGAAAGACAAGAAGGTGATCAGGAGTAGTCAGCATTTGCTCACTAAAGGTAAACCATGATTGACCAAAATGATTGCCTTCCATGATGAACCAACTACCTGGACAGGTAAGGGGAGAGCAGTGGATGTTGTCTACCTCAGCTTCAGCAAGGCTATCAACACTGTCTCTCACAACACACTCATAACCATACTCAGTGTGTGCGGACTGGATGAGTGGACAGTGGGGGGGATTTAGAACTGGCTAAACATGAGAACCCACAGGGCTGTAATCACTGGTACAGGGTCTAGCTGGGGGCCTGTCACTACTGCTGTCCTCCAAGGTTCAATACAGGGCCCAGTACTGTTTAACTCATTCATCAGTGACTTGGATAAAGGGGCCTCCTCAGCAAGGTCACCGACAACACAAAGCTGGAGGAGTGGCCAATAGCCCAGAGGGCTGTGCAGCCCTTCAGAAGCACCTCTACAGGTTGGAGAGATGGGCAGAGAGGAAGAGATGGAAATTCAGCAAAGGCAGTTGCAGGGGCTGCACCTGGGGAAGAATAACCCCTGTCCCAGCACAGGCTGGGGGCTGAACTGCTGCAGAGAAGGACTTGAGAGTCCTGCTGGACAACAAGCTGTCCATGAGCCAGCAGTGTGCCATGTGGCCAAAGGTGTCCTGGGGTGCAGGAGGAAGAGCATTGCCAGCAAGCTAGGGGAGGTGATCCTGCCCCTCTACTCAGCCCTAGTGAGGCCACATCTGGAGTGCCCTGTCCACTTCTGGACTCCTCAGTGCAAGAGAGACATGGAGCTCCTGGTCCAGTGTGGGGCTACAAAGATCATTAAGGGACTGGAGCATCTCTCTTACAAGGAAAGGTTGAGACAGGAGGTTGAACCTTGAGGTTCAGCCTCAAGGAGAGACAACTGAGAGGGGACCATATCCATGTTTATAAGTGCCTGAAGGGAAGATCACAGGAAGATGGAGCCAGGCTTCTTCTGGTGCTGCTCAGCAATAGGACAAGAAGGCAACGGGCAGAAACTCATGCACAGGAAGTTCCACCCAAACTTGAGGAGGAATTTCTTTACTGTGCAGCTGACTGAGCACTGGAACAGGTGGCCCAGAGTGAGTGTGGAGTCTCCCTCACTGGAGATATTCAAGAACCGTCTCAACACAATCCTGTGCCATGTGTTCTAGGATGACCCTGCCTGAGCAGGGAGACTGAACCAGGTGACCCACTGTGGTCCCTTCCAACCTCATCCATTTTACGATGTGTTGATTCAGAGCACTCTTTTTTAGCCTTGATAAAAAACAAATGTAAATTTCCTCAATGAATCAGGGGCTGGAAGAGGTTTCACATCAGATACTTAACTGAGGTATCTAATACAAAAGTCAAATTCCACTGGCTTCCCTAAATAAGTAACAGAATGAGATAGGTTTCATTCATACTACTGGTCTTAAACCTAGAAAGTAAACTACAATATCATGGGTTAGCTCCAGATGGGAGCTAAGTACAAGGCAAAATAGAATTACCTGTATACAGTATTGTTTCATCACGAGTTTAGTTTAAAAATTTTTGAAGGAACTTCTACAAGCTATAAATTGCCCCAGAAGAATATTATTTTGAACATCTATCTCAGAAACCTCCCTGCAAAAATATTGCTACATTGTGGTGAATTAGCACTTTCCTACTAATAGAAACAGCACAGATCACAAGCCAATCCTACTTAACAAGTCCAGTGGCCACTGCCTTACCCAAGCGAAAAAAAACAACGCAAAAACAATGCAAATAGATTCACTGCATCTTACCTTTGAACAAGTTGTTGTTTTACCACTTCCCTGCAAACCAACAAACATTATAATATTCTGTTTTCCTTTGGTAGGTGTCCACGCTTTGACTCCAGGATCTACAAGCTAAAGAACAAAGTGTAACGTATGTAGCAGAACCAATTTTCAAAAGCACAGACAGCAGGTGTCATGCTAGATGCCTAGTTTCACATTCAATGGAGCAAAACAATTTTTGCATATTTAGTTTTAATTTTGCTTAGATCATTGCTGATTTACAGCATCAGTTCATGCCATGTATCTATTGTTATGCATAACAATTCTATAACAGTGTTAAGTTCTTTCTACCACCAAGCACCACAGTCAGGGTGGCCTGTGTAGGTGGCACAAGTGTAACAACCAATGCAGAAACATGACTTCCACCCCATCATCACTGCTTAGGATGAGCTTCTTCCAGTAAGAATCCTACAGCACAGAAGGCTTTTTAGGATTGCTGCCTCACTTCTGAGATGAGTAGAAGGTACATACACTCCAGAGAGCCATCATATGGCTGGGCACAGACTACGGAATAAAAGACTACACTGTTAACTCGAAGGAGGGTAGATACGCAGGGGCTGATCTGACCAAACAGGCAAATTAATAGGAAATGTTGCCATGAACTGATGGGTTGTCACTTAACAGTCTTTTAAAGGCTTATAAGTGATCTGAATAAATCTCCATTAGGGTAGCAAAAGTGTGTTCTGGGACGGTCAAAGACAGTCCAAAAACTAGCAGTACTTTACTTTCACTTTGTTTTTACACTGCAATTGAAGAGTAAGAATGGTTGAACTTAAAGCTTAAACTGAAGTTAGTTTGAGAAATGCATAGGAAGTAATTTCAATTAGAATACTACTGTTTTCAATAGTAAGAAGGCTTACAACATAACCACAGGTACCACATAACCACCTAAAAGCTTAGCTTGTTACTGCACTGCTTCCATAGCCCAGGCTGTACAAGAGAAGTGACGCAACACAGAATGTTGAAGTCCTACCTTAACAAGCTCCTTAAAGACTGCATGCTGAATCATTTTTCTTTTGTTAAGGCCAGATGCCATTTCTTCAAGATCAATTGCAGACCTGAATTTAAGGAAACCATGAAACACTAGCATAACTTAAAGCATTGCTTGGACCTAGTAATAAACAAAGTCTCTGCAAGTGCAATAGCATCCTAAATGGTTCTGAATTTTCAGAGAGGATGTACTTAAGAAGTGACATGCATTAAAGACACTTCTGTACAGAGGACAAAAATAGGTTTCTAAAGTATTTGCATCTTTCAGACTTACATTTACTTTAATTACACATCTGAAAACAGGCAAGGTAACAGTACTAATCACATACACAGATCTATTTACAGGCAGCACAGAACATGTAAAGATGAGGTGTTCAGGAAATCATGAACTCATTAATCAGACAACTGAAGACAGGAAGTTTTTTGAAAAAGGCCTCTAACAGCCATAAATGGCTACTTTAGATTCTTTTGATGAAACTAGCTAAACATTTAGTGCAAACTGTATTTGCCTGTTAAAGGTAAACTGGGTGTTGTCTAAAAATACACAAAGTTACAAACTAGTTATTCTTCTGTAACCTCAAATTACAACTTTTCCAAACATCAAAAGTTATATGCGCTTCACTTACTTGACATTTTCTCTGAGTTGCTTCACAAGTTTGATATTAACATCAGCTTCCAGTAGTGCTGTACATACTTCTTTTAACATAGCATTTAACACCTTTGGAGTATAAAAGAAAAAATGTTTTATAAAACACAAGATTGACTAGAGCAGAATCAGTTCAAATAAGAATGTGAAATTCTATTTATTATGTAACTGTGGCTTTTACAAATTCAGTGCATGAAGTCCTATCATTATACTGACCACCACAAAAGGAGTCTGTGCATTTGTTCCTAGGTAAATACAGTTTAAGTCTGAAAGGGCAATAGTGGAAGAGAAAGGTTCTCAACTGTAACAATTGCACACTGTATTACATAGTAACACAGAACACATTGCATTAAGGCCAGCTGCAGCTCAGAGATCTTGTTTATTACTGGTAACATTTTTCACAGTGAAAAGTCTTGAACAGAAGGATTTTTTTGAAAGTAACACCTGCATAAATGGCCCCGCATAAATCTGCACATCTTGAGCTCTTGCAGCATAAAAGTTTCTACGGCTGAAAAAAATTAAGTGGGCTGTACTTGATTCAGTTAAGGATTTGCTGTCACCCAGCTGATGATACATTAAACCTTTCTTTTAAGCACAAGTTCCAACCCTACAGCTGTGAATAACCCTACTTTTTAGTTACTTTAAGCCACCTGTTTGTCCCTCGGAAAATAGTTTGTAACAATTTATTTACTCAGAGGTAGTTTTAAACCACCACATTAGTTAGTTTGCCATCTTGCTTTTCAGTCCTGTAAGAAAACACACCTAATTATAATTTCAAACTCTTAATTAGAAAAAAATACAGACTGTCCTAACTGAAACAAACTTCCAGAACCACACTTACTGGCTTAAATATAAACATTCTTCACATTTCAGACAGCAAAGCTTACATTGAAAGCTATTTATTCTTCCACACTTCAGCTTCTAGCAGCCTAGCACACATCTGCATAGTGTGACTGCACATACACACATAAACTAGGGCAATACCAGCCTTCCATCCAAACTTTGGTACATGCTTCCTCCAGCATTACTTCAACAGAACACTAATCTCCCTAAATACAGCCACCAGGCTCAAGGACCCCTTGGCCACAGGACCTACTGCATCTGAGGTGATTATCCATGTACAAATCCAAGTTCTGGCAGTACCCTCAAGTATTTTCAGGAGATTAAAATCTCTAATAGAAATTTTACTTGAAGGAAGAAAAGAGCCTCATGATAACATCAGCCTACTCCAAGTTTTTCATCAGCCTCTGAGAGCTTTTGAAGCATTAGTGCCATCACACTTGCACACTACATACCTCTTCATTGATGATCGTAGCATTGCTCAGTGAGCGCAATGCTGAAGTTATTTTTCTTCCAAGATCTGCCAGAACCATTTTGGCAGCTTCAAGCACAACTCAGAAGAATCTGGAAAACAAACAAATCAAAGTTAAAATTAGTTGAAGCTATGCCTTCACCAGTTAATTATTGCGGTAACTTTTGGGTGAATATTCCTGCTTTGCATTCCAGAAAGTGCACGAGTTTTACTTTTTAGAGTTATTTTTAGGAAATATTGGCCTGAAGCTAATTTTAGGCTATCCTGATGGCCTACTTAAAAACAGAGATACCACGCTTCAATTAGGAAGCATTTCACTGTGTAGAACATAAGTGAATTGAATTCACCATGAAAACAACAGACCAGCCAGACTTCCAGAAAGAACGTTACCTGCTTTTTCTCTTCCTGTCAACAATATGCTACATGACAGAATAAAATCAAGCAGGATAGCATAGAAACTCTGCATCCTGCAAAGCCAGTATTACTGGAAGCAAGGTATTTTGCTAGCAGAATTGAACACTATTTATTAGTTGCATTTTATCTAGCTTCCAATAAATCAAACTGAATTTCCCACTTCACTAACCCTACAAACATACTTGTATTTTAATAAGCAAAATTCACATTGTGGTTTTTAATGTATTTACTGTAGTTTTTTCACTACAGACACAAATCTCACATACAAGCCTAAAGCATACCACAACTTAATTAGGAAACCATAAAAAGTTAACTTCTGAAGGGTATAAATATTGTAGTCAACATGTTAAACCATTTCACCTCCTATATAACCCCCCAGATAAATTCCAAGAGAGCTAAAATGAGTCACTCATGTAAGTCAGCCTCCTGATTGCCTTGTTTAATTGAGAGTTAGTATTGATACAAAGTTGGCAGGTTAAACCAATAACAAAACTCCAAACAGAACTGCCAGTCTAACCCCCCACCCATCCTGATGCTGAGGTCATAATGCAGAATAAAGTCTCCAGGAGCTTCAGAAGATGTAGGATAAATAAATCCAGAGTAAATACAGAACCTGGGTACAGCAAATGGCACAAATAAATATATTTACACATTTTAATGCACATTGTATGTACAGGCAATTCCAAAGTGATATCCATTACCATGCCATCTGAATATTCACTGAAAAATTAATCTATGCTTCTTAAAGAACTCTGCCTGTAGAGTATTTGCAGATCAGATACAGATGCCCATCTTCTTACACTGCAGAAAAAGGACTTCTGCATGTTATCTGAACTGGTAAAACTCCAAGGTTTCCTTACAAGGCATACAAGTCACAATACAGCACAATAATTCTAAAAAAGCAGTATCATCAATATTATCTACCAAAAGGTTTCAGCAAAAGAGATGTTCAAAACATTTTTTCAAGCTCATTTCCTATGAAAATCACAATAATGCAAAAACAAAACCCTTTAAAATAGCATTGCAACTTTGCTTTGAGCTGCTAAAACTGCAGCTAGACAAAACCTAACTACAAGACTTGGATATAACAGGTAAGAAAATTGACAGGATGACTAACATACATAAGCAATGTGACTACTCAATATTTAAATTTGCTGCCAAAGTTCTATGGATCCCCAAATACAGAAAGTTAATTGTGTCCTAGTATACAAATGTTTCTCTGCAGAATTCCAAAAGCTTCTTCCAACAGCCTTATAGTATGAATACTGCAAATATTTATCTAAGGAGAGCAGTTTAAGCATTTTCATATCAACCGCTCTTGCTAGCACATTAAGAAATCATAAGTAATCAGAATTACCCAGGAGTGCCAGGTATAGAAATTAAGAGTTTGTCACGCACAGTCCATCCAAATTTGGAGCCACAGTCCAGACAACTGCTTGGGTGGGCTGGCAGCCAGAAGGGCATTAGCAGTGACTACACTGCAAAACATGGATATGCTGAGGATCCGTAGTCCTGGAGAGTTCAGCCCTAACGCAGCCTCCCGCAGCCTCCCACAGACGCTGAGCGGGGTCACACCTGGCAGGATCCCCCGAGGGCCGCGCCGAGCTGCAGCGAACAAGGCCTTGCTGAGCATAGCCCTGCGCAGTCCGAGACCCCTGGGCAACCCCCACTGAGCTCCAAGGCCATCCTTCTGCTGGGAACAGGCAATTCAGGAACCCAGGGGCAGCAGAAGTAGCGGGGGGTTTACTAAAGCCACAGCAAACCAGCAATAAGACAACTCTGAAGAGACAGGCTGCCCACCCCTCAGCATAAACCTCTGACCAAATCTGCCTAGCTAACCTAGCAGTACTCCTTAATGTACAGGATTTTAAAAAGGTAAAGGCTTTAAAATGTAAGACCTGTTTGAACAGCTGTTTAAAAGACAAGCACAAGGAACACTTCAAGTCTGTACAAAAAACTTATTAAGATCAACGGTCTAATAATAACAGAGATGCAGCTGTTGCACGGGGGGGGAATGGCTTGCGCTCCTGTAGCGACACTCAACCTCAGCTTTATGCGTTTTCATCTTCTAAAGTTACGGGGCAGAGAACGGGAAGGCGCCGTCGGGGCGGCAGTAGGGACCGGCTGTCTCGGTTATGGCTCAACGTCCTCGTTTTCACGCGAAAGAGAAATATGAGAGCCTTGGATGCGCACCCGGCAGCAGCCTTTTCCCTGAGCACCCCGGGCTGGCCACGAACAGCGGCCAGGCCCCGGCTGGGCGACCACCGTCCCGGTGACTCGGAGAGCGAAGGCTGCTCCGGGAGGTCCAGAACTGCTCCCAGGGACCTCTGGCGGGCCAGAAGCCCTGCCCAGCCCGCGCTGTCACAGAGGCCCGCGTTCACTCCCCGCCGCGCTCCGGGAAACTGCCGCCGGCCGCAGTCCCGCTTACGCGGCAGCTGCGGCGGCAAAGCGAACACTCACCGGGAGCGCGGTGCAGGGAGCGCGGCGCAGGGACCGCGGGCGGAGCCGCGCTCGGCCCGGCCCAGCCGAGCGCGGCCAAGCGCTGCCGGCGGGGCGAGGTCGCCCGGCGAGACGCCGCTGTAACCGCGCAGATTCGCGACCGCCACCGACAGAGGAACGTCAGCACTGGCCGTCTCCCTGCTCGCCCCGCTCGCTTCCGCTTCCGGGGCGCGCGCGCCCGCNACGGCCTTAAGGGGGGGCGCGGCGCCGGCGGCAGCGCGAGCACGCGCAGGGGGGCAGGCCCCTGGGGCCCGGGCCGAACATGCGTGAAAGGCCCCCTTCCGGGCGGTGGCGCCCTCCCGCATGCGCAGTGTCGCGCGGCCATGGAGTTGGAGGCGGCGCGGCGCGCGGTGCTCGAAGCCGTGCGGGGCACGCGCGCTGCCGACCTGCCCCGCCTGCTGCACTGGATGCGCCACTCCCGTAAGCGCCGCCGGGCAGGGCCGGGCAGGGCAGGGCCGGGCCGCGGGGCAGCCGAGGCCGGGGGCGGGCTGAGCAGAACCGGGTGGTACCGGCGCTCGGGGAGGCCCGAGCAGCGCCCGAGCCCCCGTCCCGGCGGCCGGCACGCGCTCGCACCGTGAGGGGCCGCCCGTGCGCAGGGGGTGATCCCCGCGGCGGTGCGTGGCCAGCCTGCCCCTGCCGCTCCTGCAGGGCTCGCTCTGCGTGCTGGGCTTGTCATGTTCAGCTTCGCGAGTCTTCACACCAGCCTGGCAGAAACTTGGAAGTAGCGGTTTCAGATAATTTGCAAACGCTGCTTTCCCCATTTGATGTCATCTAAAGTTAACATAGCTTTCTGTTAACTTTTCTGGTTTATGCTTGGATGTAGTTTCATCAACGTGCTGCAATCAAGCCTTTTGTGGCAGATGAAGAAAGGAACTGTGGGTCAGTGCACAAGCTGTTAATTTGCAGTGAACCAAAGGATGACATGGAAAACCTCGATACAGGCAGCACACTAAAGCTGTAGGCACATAGTGCAGTACTGAATAAACTGACTAAACGCTGCTTAGTCTCGAGGTGTCTGTGCATTCTGCCATTGCAGATGGGAATCTCAAAAGCCCTTCCAGTCCTTTGATCCAGTCTCGGGCATCCAGTGTGTGTGTATGTGTGTCCTGTTAATTAATGATTGCCTGCTGGAACAGTAAACCCCGATGATTATGTGTTGGAAAAATTCATCATATGATGCCTTACTTCCCCACATCATGCCCTGCCATGCTGGGGTTTTGCTTCCTGTCCAGATCTTTTGTTTCAGCACTTTCACTTTTAGGGTGGAAACATCTTCATAAGCAAACACACTGGAACTGTGGTGCAAAGGTCAACTATGACACCAAGAAGTTGTCTAGTTGTCCAGGTGCTTGGAACTGCAAACTCACTGTTGCTTTGTGGTTTGCAGCTCCCAGGGCCATTCAGATGGAGAGGGAGAAAAACCCTTCTCAGGCAGAGCAGGCCCTCTGCTGGATTTACGGGAAGGGAACTGTCTGGGAAAAGTGTTTACCATCCGTGACGGGCATGCAGACCTCCCCCCCCAAACAGCTTCTTTCTTAGGAGAGACATTGCCAGACATTTCAGAGCATCTGCAAGTCAGCTCTCAAGACCAGAGCAGAGATGGGACTCCCTGAGACTTGAAGGGTGAATTTTGATGGTAGGAGTTAGTGTTAATTGTAAATAAACATTCTTATTTTCTCTGTGTGTGGATGTACACACACATACACGTGTATATATCTCTCCGTGTGTATGTCTACATATGTATACAGACATAATGCTGTAGTAATCTGCTGTAAACGATATTTCATCCCTGCAACTTTGAGTCCTTGCCTGAATGGAGGAGCATGCTCTGCTTGCTAAACAGTGCTTGGGTTAATGTTAATAATCTTGTTAGAGATTCGATATGCTCTAATATGAAAATCTCATTGAATTTTCTATACAGTTTTCTATACAGAATATTGCTTGTTCACTTAACATGAATTGTCACAGCTCCTATAATCTATATTAGTTTGGATGGTGCACTTATATGACTTTCTCAGCTTCCCGACTCCTTTACAAATACAGTAAAGCACATGAGACCTTACTAGTGAAACGTGAAAATGCTGAACTTCTTCAAGTAGGAAACTAGTACTTGCTATTTTCTCTGCTTTGATTCTATGATTGTGTTTTATCACTGTCATAGAAAAATTTTTAGCCAATGGCATAGGTTTTGTAGTTCATGTAGACTTTCCAAAATCCTTTGTCAAGGCATACATTTTAAAAAAAATTTTCATACTATAGTTTTCAAAAATTATCATAGTTTCTGTGAAAGATAATATGCTGTGGTTCCTAGCATTTATTAGATTATGATCTCTCAAATATTTTTTCTGAATTTTAGTGATCTAGATCTGTGCCTTAGTCTTTCAGTGAAAGGAAACATAGTCTTGCTTCATATTTACTCTTCACAATTAAGAAAAAAGCTAAGGTGTAGGTTAGCATCCAAATTTTGAACTACTTTGTAGTACATCTTGTCTCCTATTCTTCCATTGGTTGCATCAATAGTGATTGCTGCTGCTGCACTCTATACATCATCTTTGAACTATCAAAATTAGCTTTGGAGTTGCCATTCAATGGCTTTTCAACTCATGCTGCAGATCAGAGAATGGAATGGATAGAATATGTAGGGCAGTCAGGCTCAAGCAGCTGAACTAATGAGTATAATTTCATTTCTAGTCTCCTTGACAGGCCATCTTCAGATTTTTTTTTGCTTTAAGATTCTTTGTTTACAGGCTTGTGCTCTGATAGTATTTTATATTAATTTTGTCTTTCAGGAAAAAAAGTTAATTGTTAATATCCTGGATGGTATTAATTAATATTCTGAGAAATCAAGTTGCACTTTAGGCATTTGCATCTTTGGCAAAGCATCTTTGCTTACACTTTGTGATTGTATTTTTTGAAATACTGATGCAGTATAGAACTATAGGTTCCCAGGTATGTCATCTGTGACATGTGACTTAGGCTAATTTTATTTCCCAGACTGCTACATTTATGAAGAAGTTCAGAGCCTATAGAATTGGGTCATATGCTGCTGCTTGTAGACATTACCAGTTCCTGAATCTATTGATTATAATGTTTTAAGGAGAATTATTAATGTTTGCCCAATTCTTCTGCTCTCTTGAAATGCTGTCTCCCTCTCTACCATATATATATGTTTACATGTAGGTATATGGTAGAGGAGAGGTAATTAGTAAGCTTTGTGCCTATCTGTAGGAACTTTTCATTGTTAAACAATTAAGATACGTTTCAGTGCCTCTTTGCATCTTTAACCTGTTCCTGTTTTTCCAATCTGCTTTGTCAAAATGACTGTGTCCTGGTTTATTTCTAGTTTACCTCGTCACCTTGATGAGTACTGGACTGGCGTACAAGAGAAATGTATCTCCTTTACTGGTTTTATTTTCTTACAGTATTGAACAGTAACTGAGGAGAGGCGTTTGTCTTATGGTTACATTCCTTCAGGCTCTTTGCAGTTTCTTCAGAGATCCAGTATTTTGAGTGATGTCCCCAACACAGTGCTCTTGATAATGCTTCTCTTTGTATTGTTTCTCTGAGCTGCTTCTTTGACAGTAACTTTTACTGTGAGTTCCCCCCCACCTCAGAATTGTTATATTTGAAGAATTATACTACCCATTATAACACCTAGGTACTGCTGTGATAATTGATGCTGGTTGGACTGAGGATAGTGAGGAGCCTGTAGAGCTGCTGTATCCTGAATACAGCTAGGTAATATGATGTTCTCTCTGTGCAGAGAGAAAACTGTTTCATTGGAAGTGCTAGAAAGTTATCTGATCTCTGTGCCACACAGAAATAAAAGGCTAGTCTTCAGCAATACAGATGTAGGAAAAAAAAAAACCTCTGATGAACAAAAGTGAAAAAGTTGGAAGGATGGGGAGATAATATTCTAAACAAAAACTGAGATAGGATAAATGTAAATGAGAATCCCCACAGACAAACAGTTTTACTGTGATAAAAGAGTTCCCCCTCTTCTGCTGCATCCTATTCTGTTTCTGTCAAGATGCTGAGCTTACAGTTTTACCTGTAACTGAGGAGGACTGGGCGTGATTCCGGTGTTGGCTATAGTCAGGCGTTTTTCCTCCCTCACATCGCTCTCTCAGTTAAAGGATATGTGCATCCCTAGAGTTAAGCTCTGTATAAAGTGATTGCCCTTTAGTATAAGTGTTATTGCAAAAACAGCCTTATTTATTGCTTTAACTTGGGTAGTGTTCCTCCTAAGAGAGATGCTCCAGTGTCTTAATCATCTTTGTAGCCCTTTAACTTGGTTAGTGTTTTCTGACTTGCATGGTGAATTCATGGAATATTATTGACAAACTTTAAATGAAGAGACAAATTACTTAATAGTAAAGCAAATTATCTAAAGTAAAGACTCTTAGGTATTTTGAACTGAGAGAATGTTGAATATGTTCCCATTCTGATGATTTCTGACTAATCTTCCTTAGTAAATACGGTAATGTGAGTGTATGCAAGATTCTGTTCATGATGCTTTTTTTTTTCTTCCTTTTTTTTTTTTGGCTTTTGGGGTGTTGCAAATTTTAGAAATTCCAAGTCTTTATGTGTGATGGAAGAAGACTAGTATTTTAAAGCAGCTGCTTAGCAACCCTGCTTTGCTGTTTAACAGTCAGCCAGCTCTTCCCACACACTGCAGTGAAATGTACGTCATTTCACGGTGACTTGCATTCCAGCTTTTCTTTTGAGTTAGTCTTAGATCTCAAAGAAAATGAAATAATAAGAGTTGGAAAGAAGAACAGGAACCTTTGATGTCTTGACTTTTTTATAATAGGATGATTAATGCCTTAATATCCTTCTGCAGTAACCATGTTTCAAAAGTTCTGGCTGCAAAAACCTGGGTGAAGCCCAAGAGCTAATTCAAATCACTTGGGGAAACCCCACTGAAGAACCCTCTTAGTTAGGTCCCAGCATTTGATATATAGCTTCTGTAAGAATGTGTGCATGCTTGTGTTTCCATTTGCACCTCTACTGCCCAAACTTTTAAGAATTTTCAGTAGCAGAAGAGGTTGCATTTGGTAAGAATGGATGCTGGAGGAGACAGAGGATTGATGAAGTTATCTATATACATGAACAGAGAAAAGGGAATCAAAGAAAGTAAATACAGGAATCCATATTTCAAGTTTGTGATTGAAATCACCAAACCACTCTGTTTATTGGCCACTGCTGAATGCTTTTGCTGTACTTAGCACTTCAATGCAGATTACAAAGCCAGTCTATTACAAAGTTAATGTCAGTGAAGCATAGATAAGGTGATAGGATCCTTTATGCTTTTTTGGTTCTGTTGTAGTGTCTAAGATAGATTAAGAAATATTTTTTTCAGCGGGGCTAAAACTGATTCTTTTAATACTAACTTTTGCATTTTTTTTCAGTCATCTAACAATGTAAGAAAAAAACTTGCTAACTTTTTCCAGTCTCTGCATTTCATTAGAAACTTTTAAACATAAAACTAACACGAAGTACTGCTCTGAACTGCTGATTATTTATTCAGTACTCAAAATATTCAATATCAGAAGTATTAGTCAAAATAATAATTGCATAATAAATTATTGCAAATGTAAATTACTGCTAAACAATCTATAATCAACTACAAATTAGGTTTTTTCATGTGGATTCACTTGTAGTGGGAGTAAACCAGCTTTTTGAGAGGTTGGTTTATGATTTAGTCTTGTGATTTGAAAGTTGACGGCAGTCAGTGCTTTAAGTTCAGGCTTTTAAAAGGCAATGAGGGACAACTATCTGCCAAAATTAACCTGCTTGGACTATGGAGGATGTGCTACTTTAGTACAGTGTTCTGCATATAGAGAAGAAACTTACCTTAGGAACTGACCAAGTTTGTCCAGCATGTTCTATTATATACTGTATTATCTAGGAATTAGCATGTTCTTAGAGCTACTAGGTAAAATCACATGATACTTTCACAAGACAAGAAGAGGAGATAGTATAAGAAAAAACTTGACTCTTTTAATGTTTCCTTTCAGTGCTATTGTCACTGCAAGTATGTTTAAAAAGAATGAATACATAGGGTTCTACAGTGTCACATATTCAGTATATTATTTTTGTGTGTGTGTATGTGAAAAAGCAATTTAGTACAAGGCTTCATATCCAAATTGGTCAGAGTGATTTATCCAAGTCAAATATCCATTCAGAAGATACAAAAATGACACTGCATTGCCACATTATTCCAGTATTCTGTTTGATAAAGTAAAATGGGGTGTTACCTGTGATTCATCAACTTTGGGAATTGGCAATAATTTACTTTGTTGTGACAAATAATGCTTGTGTGGGAGAGGTCTCAAGAATACCAAGTACTTCTAAGTTGTTAGTCACTAAAACTTAATGGTGGTGGGAAAAACTAGTGATTGTAAAATAGGTATGTGACTTACCTTGTTTAAAATTTAATTTTAAAGCTTCTTTCAATTAATCAATGTAAAATACTCAACTAATAAAATAAGATCTGGTTATATTTCTGTTGGAAAAAGATAATTACTTTCTTTCGATACCTGAGTATACTTAGGGATAGAAAGAGTATTTAGAGTTCCTGAAGTACTTGTTATACTGAGGTCATATTTTGCTTCTCAAATTGTTTAGCCAAAAAAGGTGACAGTAAAACTTTAGAGATGCGGTATTTCCTCCTTGACTTATTTGTTCAATATTACTAAAACACACTGAATTATTAAATTTAACTCAAATAACATGGATGCTAATATTTGCTTTTTACTTCAGCGAGTCCGAATGTACATCTAGAAGACCATAAGGTGCTTGCTGTTATGGTTGTCTTTGCTAAATCCTCATCTTTCCACGTGACATATAGTTTTCTGTTGTAGTTTGGACATCATCCATTGCTTGTCTTCAGTCATGTATTTTGCAGTGCCAGGATGTTCAGATGTTGATATAGCGGTGCTCTCTATATGGTGTGAGGCTTTGTGATGTTTTCTTAGCTTGTCTAGAAAGGCTGAGTAGCACCAGGGTGTTAATGAGATTTTTTTGCAATGTGTTAATTAAATTTTGTAAATGCATGTTGAGTAGATCCAGTGGAACCGGTTTTTGAAGTTAAATACACTGTGCACACAGACTTCCTCCATAAACAAACGATTGTGATTCATCTTGCAGTGTTTCATGAACTGTATGTTTCTTTCCTGGTTAGTTGTCTGTTCAACGAATGTGGATTGCCTTGCACACTCTCCATTTCATATATATAACAGGCACTAAAATGATACCCAAAATAGTTTTCTATTTTTGTTTCTTCTTTGAAAATCCCTTGTAAGGTGATACTGAGATTCTCAAGAGTGAACCATTTGTTAAGCACAAGGGTAGAGCTGATAGCAGAGATGCATATTTTCATATTTAGTACCTATGTTTCCTACTTGATAGCAATCCACAAATATTTACATACTGCAAAAGTAAATGAGTTATTATGGTAGCTGTTGCTGTTTCTTGCGTTGACAGGAATGAGGTGACTCTCCACATCAGAGTTCACTCAGTGATTCTACATACAAGTGTGGAGTGTTGCATGTGCAGCTTCTGCTGCAGCTGCTATTTTGTCATCTCAGAAGGAGTGTGTTCAGACCTCCTCCTTTTTTGTTCCTGCCTATTATGCTTTACAGTATTAACTGGAAGTTGGAAAGGGGCATTTCCATTTGTCATTTAGTTTTCAGTGTCAGTGTTTCAATGATTTCTCATTTGAACTGCATATATGTTGTAAGATTTTCCTTAGGACCTGTTTCATACAGAGCCTACAAGAATTTGTGTGTGCCATGTTTTATTTCATAGGAAGAGCTCAGAGGGCTGCATGTAAGATGGTCAGTGACAGGCACTGTACTAATCAAAGTCAAGGCAGGGAAGGGGTGTTCTGGATTTGAGGAAGATGGATGTGCTACCTGTCTGCTACTGAAGGTATCCATTTCTCTACTATAGAGCTGGGACACTGAATAGTCTGGAGAACAATCTGCCACTAATTTGGCCAGGAAAGGTCACCCAGACCATGAGAGAGTGATCCTATTGACACACTAGCTCTGGGAGGAAGAGAGCTGAAGTTCTGTATTTTGCGGTGTGATATGGCAGGCCTGGTGGTCTAGGAACACTTTCTGCATTTCATTAAATGCTGTATATGAATTTGATACTCTTAACAGGCATTATAACAGCTGGATGAGCTCTCTTGCATAGTAATAGTATTGTTTTAAAGCAAGCACCAGATGTAGAGGCTTATTGCCCACAGGCACTGATCTGTACAGCTGTTAATATCAGTTTTCTGCCCTCTTGTTCTGTCTCTAGCACAATTTTTCCCCTTGATTCTTCAGATGTTAGCCACCTCAGCAAGTTGGAGCCTCTGTGCCCTGAGGGTGTCTTGTAGTGCTGATGGTCCCGGTTAAGCTAGAGTTAGATTTGCCCACCTTTCCTTCCCGTAATATCTGGGAATAATACTTCAGTGCTTTGTCATATCCATAGAAATCTTCCCTGAGCTGATCAGAAAAATCACTCACTGCTTCTGGGATGTTCCTAACATATCTGCAATTTGTCAGGTGACTGTGAGTTTAACAGGATGGGAGCTCATTAGAAGTTTCAAAGTAAAATGCTGACAAGCTGGAGATGCTGCATTGCACCTGTTGTGTTGGTGGTGCTGCTGTTGCAGCTGCCACGTCTATCCCTTCCTCAGTGCGAAGTCTGCATCTCCTTAGGAGCTGAGGTTCTGGAGAACTTAGCTGTGAGTGCTTTGAAACAGTGAATTGTCTTCCTGTTGTTGTTGTTGTTGGCTGGACTTCGTGAAGGAAGATCTTGGGATAAGCCTGCGCAATGGATTTTTTAGGTGAGGCACAGGGTGCGCAGAACTGGCCCCACTCCCTTTACTCCTGAGGTTCATCTTGCCACGGCCGAGCAGCTCGGACGGCGACAGCGAGTTCCTCCAGGATTCGAACCGGCGTCCTCAGAGGAGGAGCCGGCTCCACAGGCGGGGGCCTACGCCACTCGGCCAACGCCCGCCGCCTCTCAAGTGTAACATCTCAAATTAATATTAAGGAAAAAAACCCAACAAACAGAAAAGCAATAATGTCAGGTTGTTGAGCAATCCTGGGAGCCCACGTAGGTCAGAGCACCAGGGGAAGACCTCACCTTATCCTCTCTGCCACCGAATGACACAAACGTGGCACTGCAGCCACACCTGCAACACGAGCTGGGGCAGGCCTGTTGTATAATAACTGCCAATGGTAATGGCCCATCAGGGCCTTGGAGCTTCACTGTTGTACGTTAAATAAAATATAACCCAAATATATGTTAAGGAAATACAGGTAATTTAAAGTTTCTGCTGCCTACTATGGGGGATTCAGGATTCTTTGTTGGAGTCTGTTTTGGGACATGTTGGAAAAAGCATTTATATTTGCACTCTTGAGAAAGTGTCTTGCACCAATGAATTAAGGTTTCTTTAATCATATTGTTCTCACACCAGTGCTTAAGCCAAAAGCATTCCAGAAGCATTTCATAGTTAAAAGCTGGTCTCTGTTTCCTATACTAGCCTTAGAATTTCTCACTGTTCATAGCATTTCCTGTGATCTATATGAAAGATTAAGTATATTAGGATAGAGAGACTTTTATCATGTTCTGTCGATATATTTTGAGAAACTTGTAGCATGTTCAATAGATTTATTTTGAACCTGCTTGCCATCTAGCTTTTCTATACTAATGTTCCCGCCTGGAACAGCAATGCTAGCAAACATCTTTTTTTAAAACACCTGTAAAAGCTGTCAGAGTTTCTTTTTGTGAGCAATGCGTGTGTATGTAAAAGCACATTTGCTGCCCAACATGGTGGCAGTCTAAATAGAACAAGAAACAAACCAGAAGGGGTGGAAGAGGACATAGATGTCTGTTCTTAGTCAAATTTAGTTTATTTTTTTCAGGACTGGCTTTATGGTTGCTTTTGTTTGTTTGTTTGTTTATTTTTGTTTCTTTTACAGGTATGTAGTTTTGGCCTGAGATATGCCTTAGTTTAGAACCAGTTCAGTGTCCTCAGAGCAGTGAGATGTCCAGACAAAGAGGAATTTCATCTACTCCTTCTTTCGAGGAAAGCATAACAGAAAAGGAAGAGAGTACAGGTGTACAGCTGATTTTATTCTAAATGCCAGTTAGAAACATCATATTCTTAACTTTGAAACTGGGGTGTGTAAGCAGGATGCTGACTGCTAGATGTGAGAAGTCTGGTTAGTGCAAATAAACCTTTAGCTGCAGTGTCTGGTTCCCAATCCTGCATATCATAAAGGGTGAGAGAGTCTAGAAGATCCAAAGGGAAGTGTTGAGAATGATCACACTCCTAGAAAAAAGTGCAGGAGTGGTCTGGATATGCAAATCTTGTTTCTTCTGGAAAAGACTGATGTGACACATAGTACATCTTCAGAGAAGTAAATAGTTGCTGATGGAGAGGAACAAACTTTTCTATCTTCATTGAGAGTAGAGCAGAGAGTACTGTGTTTAAATAGCGGCAGAGGAAATCTAGATCAGTAATTAAGGGAAGTATTCCTTTCCAATAGTAAGAGTAGTTAAGCACTGGAATAGATTGCTAAGGGTGGCTGTGGAGTCTCCAGCATTAACAATAATTTTTAGAAGAACGGTTTGGAGAAGTTGTGACACTTATTGTTGATTCAGCCTTGGAAGAAGAAAGTGACTTCACAAGGTTTCCTTCTTGAATTTTTTCCTAAATGTCTTAAATTGTGTTACAGTAATGCACAGATGTCCTGGAAAAATAGCAAACATTTACAATGTGGCTTTGCAAAACTGTACTGTTTTCCATCCATTTCTATATTATTTCCCATTTAAAGTATTTTGACTGTTGAAGTTATGTAAAATGTACTGTGAGTTGAACTGTGCATTATCACTGAATTTTTTGTAAATACTTTATTAGAAAGATCGTATGTATAAAGAGAAACTTGTATATTAAAAAAAGCCTGCATTTGAGCAACTATGAGTTTTATAATTTCTCCAATAGTTCAAAAACATCTTTGATGTTTTTATATCTTAAACTGAAACAGTATCACTTTGGTGGCAGTCCAGACCATCATATGTAAGTTATGAGTTTATGTATATGAAAATAATTTGAGATTTCAGAAAATCACTATATTTATTTTAAGTGGCAAAGTTATTACAATCCAAGAATCTCGTTGGCTGGAAAATCTAACAAAGGCTGAAAAATGCATTTGAATAAAAAGCCTTATCCATCTGGTGTTGTTTATGTCTTGCAACTGTATTGTACTGGTCGTCACTTAGTCCACATGATCTACTTCAGGGGTTTTTGTTTGTCTTCATTTATAGATGACTTTGATGAGCTTGTGGTGAGTAACAATGATGTTGTGCTCAAAAATATCGCAGAAGATTTGAGGAATCGTTTACCCATCGAGGCAATGTTTACTTCAGAACATCAAGCCGTTGAGAAAGTAAGCTCATTGTTACAGTCTGCTTTTACTGAACCACATAATTTATTCTGATTTCATATTTAGTAGTAGCTTGTAATAGAGAATGAGCACTGGGTTGAGGTATAGGAAATCTGTTTGGTTTTCAGGTCTGTTGCTGCATGTTTTCCTGCATCTAAGAAAGTTGCTTCATAGTTCTTAATACTTTGATTGTAAGTTATTTGGCATAGCTTTCATTCTGTGTGGTATGGCACATGTCACAGTGATTCTCTAATGCCAGCTCCATAATACACTCTAACAGCCCTCTTAAAGAAATTAGAAATGCAGGGCTAGTGTTTCACTGTTGCCATAATGTAGTCAGCCTAGGATGATTTCCAGCTCTTTTCAGGTTCTGATAACTCAGAAAGTGGTGGGCTGTGAGTCCCGTGGGAGGGGAGAGCACCTTTTCTACTTGATCTGTCAGTATACAGGGAAAGTCAATGCATTTCCCAAAGAAGTGTGTGGTTCTTCAGTGGGAAAAGTGGATTGGCCACATAGAGCAAGCCCGAAAAAGGGAGGAAAGAGGAGTAGGAAAATGAAGATTTTGCCCTTTGAAATGATGAGAAGGTAAGCATCCCAACTGATATAATTTTGATTGAAATTGACACCCATGTTAATCAGGGATGTTTCTAGAATGAGGCATAAGGCATGAAGATTAGAATAGTCATTTGAGGCTGAGAAGCACAACTGTCCTTTTTCCTAAGTTTAAGTTGCATTCTCTTCATTAAAGAGGAAGAGAAATAGCTTCCTTTACTCTGTACTTCCTCTATAGCCAAACAAGCACTGAGACAAAACTTGCATCAAGTGCCCTACCCAGCTGTTGAAACCAGCTTGCTTTCCTTTGTTGACTTCCACTTAACTAGTTTTTTCAGTGGAATTTGATGGTCCAGTTTACACACAGGATTTCTGTTGTTGAATTTTTATTTGTAACTTTTGCATAGGGAAAAACGTAGATCTCAGAGATTTTGGGAAAGGTAGGATGGTGGGACAGTTAACCATGTGACAATGTAACCGAAATTAAGAGACTTAGTTTTGCCTTTCTAAGATTGTGTTCCTCTTCTCAGATACACCATCATCCACTGCCCATGATTCATGTTGATGCATTCCTTTATGATGATGATGTTGTTGATTCATTGTGTGAGGAAGGGAAAATGAGTAGGAGCTACTGCACAGAGTGTGGCTCATACAAAACTGCATCTTTAGGTAAGTGCTCCTTTGGGAACTTGAGAAACAAATTCAGTTTAACTAAACTTGTTTGTGCAGTGACTCAGCTGGACAATACAACATCCGGCCGATGGAATACTTTGTTCAGACTGGTGCAGTAAACGGGCCAGAGTTATTTCCCATAATCAATGGAAGGAGACTCCTGCATATGTAAGTTGAATTAATTTCCAGTGTGTGAGTGACACCAGCTGTCCACTAAAGCTGGGCAGGTAAGAGACAGGGCTAGGTACCATTGGAAAGGAAGATGCAAGAGGAAGACAACACTGTAGGAGTCCATGCAGTAGCCTCGGTCTCCTCTTGCTGAAAAACAGTAGAAAGCACTGTCTGTCTTAAAATTTGTCTGTGGTGTGGTACAGATCAGTGCTGTTTCCAGTATAGCACAGGCACTGAAGGAATGGTTTATATGGAGAATGTTCTGCTCCTTAAAACCTTGGAGTTGAAATGTGAAGCTATTAATATGTCTGCCCATAAAAAGTTTTGCATGAATTGTGTTGAGCCTTAGGTATCATGTTTCCTTTTTCAGTTAAACAGTTCCAAGTTACTTTGTTCTGTGTTCTTTAATACATGTCACTGTGCAGGAAAAGGTAATTCAGTTTCATGAAGGATTTCAAAATTCTCCATGTAAGGCAAGGAGTCCCCAGATTTGGGACAGGTTATAGGGCAGGCTACTTTTGATCTGCAAACCCTAGTGTTCCAGGGTCCCCAACACTAGTTCAATAAGGAAACTATGTAGGTTTTCAGTGGTCATAACTCCTCAGGTTATTATTTCATTGGTTAATAACACAGTAGTTAGTACTGCCCACCCAACACCTTTGTTCTGTTCTTATTTCCCAGAGTTTATTTCGCATTCCTTTTCCCTCATGGAACTGAAGTTTCTTTATCAACATGTACTGCCTGACCTGACAGGAAAGGTAGTGGTTGACGTTGGCTCCAGGCTTGGTGCAGTGCTGTTTGCGGTAACTTCCAGCATAGGAATTCTTATTTTATTACTGTGACAAATATTCCTCTTCTCTGACTGCCTGCTCTTGTACTCCATCTTGGATGGATCATTCTGAGGGGCACCTCTGGTCTGACTCTCTAAATAGTATAAGGTGCTGCTTACCAGCAGTTTCAGTTCTTCCTCTGTTCCTCACAAGAAGGAATACAAATGATCTTGCTTATGGAGAGGAAAAGTCTGTTGTTCAACAGAATAGCATATTGCTGTCACACATGCTGCTCTTTTGCTAGTTCCTGCTGTCTCTTTCATAAGTAAGTTTGTCCTCTTATGTCTTGACCATGCCTATATATAGATTAGTTATGTTAAATTCCTTTATGAAGCTGACAAACTGTTAAGTTATACAAAGGAAGACTTTGATATGAATTTGTCTCCAAAAACATATTGTCCTGCTCTGTGTTTTAAAATGCATATAAAATACTTCATCGAGAAACTTGAGTGCAATTTTGATTGCTTTTGGCATGGCTGGTGCAACATATGGCCAACAGCAATGCAAAACACATTACTGCTTTCTTACAAAAGTCAGTGGCTGTTTAAGGCTTAATCTTGGAAATACTTGAGCATGTAATTCTACTCATCTGAACAATCTAATTTTGGGACTACTCAAATAAGGAAAGTTACTCCCATTTGTAAATATTTGCAGCGTTGGGTCTTTAAATGGTAACACTTTTGCTAGGCTGAATTTGCTTTTAAGTACTTAAATGTTTGTATTATTATAGTAGAAGATGTTCTCAAATAAAGCACTCTTTTTTTAAAAAAGAGGTCTCCTTTGTAACATGTTCTTGCCATGGAGGAGGGGTGACTTCATCTTCACAGGTCGCTTTTCTACTCTCTGAGTTGAGTGGTTTCAGAAAACATTAATAAGTTTCAGTACATGGATATCTCAGATATTCCATATTCAGCATTGTTTGTTTGTCTTTGCCATTGTTGGCAAAATGTAATTATTGTGTTCAGTAGAGACCGTGGCACTTAAAGCAGAGTCTTCATTAGAGCCCTGTTTGCTCAAAGATTTTTACTTTTTCTTACCTAACATCTCCAACAACTTTCCAAAATCTCAATCGGAAACCAAACTATTTTTTGGGGGTTATTATTAAGGCATCATTAGCTTTTTTTCCCTATGTAACTCAATGAAGCATCTGAAAAAGTTAGTAATATAATAACTTAGAGGTGCTGACAAAGACTTCGTATCAAAATATCCCATGTAGATTGTCCTCCATTTTCACTCATTTGGACTATATGTTGTGTCTCATGTTTTTGTTTTCTCTTGCTATTTTCTTCTTCTCCCAAGAAACAAAAATGTGCACTCTTTTCCTTCTGCACTATTTTTATAACTTGTACAGCTTTTTTCCTCCTTAGACTATTTTCCATCTGTTTTGCAATTGAAGTTGGAGCTTTCCTCTTCTTTTTGTTATTTTGACATGTCATTTTGGATCTCTTACTAAAATTCATGAAATGTCAGTGGGAATTGCTAAATCAGAGGCTTAGCTCTGAAAAATACATCATGTTCACTGACAGATGTTTCTCAATTTCCTGTTTTAAAATGTTTTCTTAGATTGTGTTTTAGTCTTTTCAATTGAAAATTTTGAACTTGTTTTAAAGGCATCACAGTTACTAAATTTCCTTTTCCTAGTGTAGGGTTATCTTTATAGCTCAGCATCCCAGCTGTATGGAGTAGAAATGAATGCAGACTTTTGCCAGTTGCAAGAAATGATGATTACAAAATACGAGTTCATTGACAGAATAAAGGTAAGTAAATACATGTTTTAGTTTGTATACTTTTAACCACTGTGTACTAGGTATCCTGTTTCTGTGAGTGGCTGATTCTGAGCATTCTCAGCCTTCTGAGAAGTTTCTGTCTTTGTTCCTTTTTGGTCCTAAACAAAGACTTTGCATTAGGAAAAAAAAATTCATAGCAGAGAGGAAGAGGAAAATTATCAAATTATGAATCACTTAGCCTTCTTCCCAAATGGACTTGCCCGTTGGTTCACACAAAACAGATATATCTTAGCTGTTTCTCCCAGTGAAATCAGTGACATTATTGCCACTCACTTCTGTGAAACTGAGTGTGTAAAGAATTTCTGTTACTAATACCCAACTAAATGTCTGTGATTCACTGTTTTTAGCAGAAAGATGTTTGTAGGATTTGCAAATTTGCATCTAAGGACATTTAAAGGACTTAAAGCTATCAGTATTTTCTTTCATAGAATGTCAGTGCACATATACATTTCACAAACAAAATATGATTCAAACAGTGTGATGTCATTAGGGGAACCATTTCCCTAGTTCCATTATGGGAAGAACTACTAATATTTTAATGAGAAAACAAATGCCTTTTTGAGGAGTACCAGTTATTTTGTTACAAACAAAAGTTGGTAAATAGAATATGCTGGATAGAACACTGCCTTTAATTCTGGCTTTTATGCATGTTCTCTTGAAAGAATTCACACAAATTGCTGAGTGTAGTAATTTTGTGGAAATGAAAGTATTTTAAACTAGAAAGAAATAATAAACATAAAATATTTAGAACAGGGTAAACAGTATCATTGGGTTGCTAAATTCAATCCCAGTTGCTGACATTTCATCCATAACCTTGGCTATTGCATATGTTTTGTGTTCATAACACCTTACTATGATGAAACCGAAAGTACAGTTAGGAACTCTGTCAAGTTAATTTGGTGGAACTGGAGATCTATAAGCATACTTTCCAGCCCTGTATAGTCTTTATTATGAGCTTTTTTTGGTTTTCCTTCATACCTTGTAATTCTGCTGAACTATTTATTTTGGAGCATAAAGAAGATAATATGTTTTCAAAGCAATGCCTGAGGACTTGGTTGTTTGAGTCTCATTAGATGCCAGTTTGGTCATGTGACTCCTGTTATCACACTACTTTGAGCATTTCAGTCTTCGATTTTTATTTCACCCCCAAATGAATCCTCTCCAGATACACATATCAGCTTGACAAACAGTGAGAATCCGTTGCTGATAAAAATTTATGACACAAACTTGAAAAACTTTTAAGAGACCCTTCTTAAATAGTGATTACTGTTTTCAAGATATTCTGAGTTTTTATTGGACCATGTTCCCAAAGGACAGCAAAGTGAAATGATCTCTTTACTGGCTAAATCTGTGAGTAAACCTTGTGTTTCACTGGTCAACACTTGCTTTGTTAAAGTACATAGAAGGTTGCACAGCATCTTTTACCATTTGAGCAAACACTTTAATACTGGGAGGAAAGTAAACATTTCATCATGAAAAGCTTGGTGTGTATTCCATGGGGCAACAGGGCAGTTTTAAAATCAGCTGCTGGCTGTTCCGTTGTGCCAGCACTCAGCCAAGCATATCAGGGGACTGGTCCAGCCAAAAAGAACCCAGCAATATTGGGGTTTTGACTAGAGCAGTACCTGGGTCTAGCTCATGGTCCAGTCACATGAGTGGTGGTCCCACATTCTGCAGTAGGAATGAGGATGTGTTTATGGGGAATGAGATGCTTAGGTCACATTGGTCAGCACACTCACCTACTCTATAAATGCAGAGCAATTTTAAGTTAAGTGTCATTCAAGTCAAGGAAACATCAGCATACGTTCAAAGTTTCCCAGTAGTTTAAACATGTTTCTGAATTGTGTCTTAAAGTATTAGGACTGCCATTAGCGGTGCATTAAGAAAATTTAGTACTAATCATGACTTCTTGTGCTGCAAGAAGTCCACTGGTGGAAAAGTCCACCACACACTGTATGGATTAAAGGACTGCTGCTCATGCGGAATTTTTTGTACAGTAATTCAGTGGGTATGTTATTTTTTACCCTTTGAAGATAAAAGAGTAAAGCTAGTTTCTCAGGAGGAAAAATGCATAATTTACCCTCCTACCAAATATTGGTACCTTGTTATATGTCAAAACATTTTTCAACAGGTTTTGAAAAAAAATCTGTACTAACATTCAGCTTTTCTGTCAGAATTAAGAATTCCTTTTTACATCTGTCCAATATTGGTAGGATTTGACAAAATGTGAAGTGTTCAATCCATCAGGTTAGTATATCTCATTCCGTTACTTATTTAGGGAAGCCAGTGGAATTTGACTTTTGTATTAGATACCTCAGTTAAGTATCTGATGTGAAACCTCTTCCAGCCCCTGATTCATTGAGGAAATTTACATTTGTTTTTTATCAAGGCTAAAAAAGAGTGCTCTGAATCAACACATCGTAAAATGGATGAGGTTGGAAGGGACCACAGTGGGTCACCTGGTTCAGTCTCCCTGCTCAGGCAGGGTCATCCTAGAACACATGGCACAGGATTGTGTTGAGACGGTTCTTGAATATCTCCAGTGAGGGAGACTCCACACTCACTCTGGGCCACCTGTTCCAGTGCTCAGTCAGCTGCACAGTAAAGAAATTCCTCCTCAAGTTCGGGTGGAACTTCCTGTGCATGAGTTTCTGCCCGTTGCCTTCTTGTCCTATTGCTGAGCAGCACCAGAAGAAGCCTGGCTCCATCTTCCTGTGATCTTCCCTTCAGGCACTTATAAACATGGATATGGTCCCCTCTCAGTTGTCTCTCCTTGAGGCTGAACCTCAAGGTTCAACCTCCTGTCTCAACCTTTCCTTGTAAGAGAGATGCTCCAGTCCCTTGATCATCTTTGTAGCCCCACACTGGACCAGGAGCTCCATGTCTCTCTTGCACTGAGGAGTCCAGAAGTGGACAGGGCACTCCAGATGTGGCCTCACTAGGGCTGAGTAGAGGGGCAGGATCACCTCCCCTAGCTTGCTGGCAATGCTCTTCCTCCTGCACCCCAGGACACCATTGGCCACATGGCACACTGCTGACTCATGGACAGCTTGTTGTCCAGCAGGACTCTCAAGTCCTTCTCTGCAGAGCTGCTTTCCAGCAGTTCAGCCCCCAGCCTGTGCTGGAACAGGGGTTATTCTTCCCCAGGTGCAGCCCCTGCAACTGCCTTTGCTGAATTTCCATCTCTTCCTCTCTGCCCATCTCTCCAACCTGTAGAGGTGCTTCTGAAGGGCTGCACAGCCCTCTGGGCTATTGGCCACTCCTCCAGCTTTGTGTTGTCGGTGACCTTGCTGAGGAGGCCCCTTTATCCAAGTCACTGATGAATGAGTTAAACAGTACTGGGCCCTGTATTGAACCTTGGAGGACAGCAGTAGTGACAGGCCCCCAGCTAGACCCTGTACCAGTGATTACAGCCCTGTGGGTTCTCATGTTTAGCCAGTTCTAAATCCCCCCCACTGTCCACTCATCCAGTCCGCACACACTGAGTGTGGTTATGAGTGTGTTGTGAGAGACAGTGTTGATAGCCTTGCTGAAGCTGAGGTAGACAATATTCAGGTAGCTGCTTTGATCATAGAAGGCAATGAGTTTGGTCAAGCAAACTGTGAATCCAGGCTGATTTCTACTTGTCCCTTCAAAGATTGTTTCAATTTACATTTGAGCTCAGATTTGGGATGCAGAATAATGGAATATCTTGAGTTGAAAGGTACTTTCAAGGATCATCAAGTCAGGTTGATATATTTCTTTGTTTTTAAGATGAAATGAAACAGATCAGAATGTTAATGAGCATCCATATTCTCTTGTCTCTCTTGTTTTAAAAAATGACATGATGTGCTAATATCCTTTTTGTTAGGTGAAGGTAGATAAAATCAAAACAACTTCTCTTATGCTGACTGGAGAGGTAGTTATTTAGTAAGGTAAAGCACTTGCTGTCCTCCAGTGAAACTGAGCATCCTGCCTTTCCGGCATTCCCAGTCCCAGTATGTGTTGTGAGAATTCATCTGTCAGGTCTGTGTCTGTAGTGTCTTTTCTAGCTATAATCCATCAGTAACCTACTGACCCTGTGAGATGCCTTTTAATGTCCTCTAAACAGCTTCGACTAGCTTTCCTGAAATTGGTGAACATTTGTCATAAAACATAGGTAAGTGAAATGTAATGGCCATCACATACATCATCTGCTCTATTACGGCACACAGAGTCCTAGACCAAAATTCAGACATACTTTAATTCACTTAACATAATAGATCAAGTATTTTAATTGCATAAATCTGATATTTTTTTTTTCATTTTTTTTAAAGGTTATTCTGATTATTTACTTCAGTTTTATTTAGTGTGAAGCCAGTGAAATGTCGGTTTTTGTGACTGCTTCAAAATGGTGGTAGCAGGTGCTGTATTAGGCTGGCAGGCAGGCTTCATGACTACTTGAAGATGGTATTTGTCTCTTAATTTATGCCTTGTGAAATTTTTCTCCTTTAGGTGGTTCATGCAGACATCTGTACTCAGGCTTCACTTCTTCAGAAGGCTGATATTGTTGTAATGAATAATGTCTTCGAATATTTTCTTGACAGATGGGAACAGGCCAGGTAAGCTCTGTGTCCAGACAAGTTATCTATTTCTTCGGCAATGTGTGTGTAGCTTTGTGAGATATGGAAAACCTTAAGGTTGTGATTTTTGAAGTCACATACGTAAGTTACATAAGGAAATTGTCTTAAACCGTGTACACTTATTATACTTCACTGCTAAGGTGTTTACACAGTTGTTTATTGTTAAACCCACTAAACACTGCTGCTTTGTTTACCCAGACCTTGCCCTGAATTCTTGCAATGATCTATTAAACTAGTATCTTGCTGCTAAAGGATCTGAAATTTCTATATCAGCATAAAGCTTAATCTTCAGAATAAGACGGATAACTTGACTTGTAGATGTCAGAGCTATAATATAGATGTGGTGCAAAGCATGGTTATTAATGGTATTTCTAATAGATCTTCAAAACGATGTGGTAGCAAACGAACGTGTCTAAGGTTCTCTTTCAGGTACAAGATATTCACTGATGAACTTTTGCTAATCCAGTAGCATCAGTTTAAAATGTAAATTACTTGATCATTCAAAGTTACTGTTCTTTAGAATGGGCAGTCAAAAAGAAAAGAGTACCTGTATCTCCACTGTCCCAGCCAACTCTGACATTCTCTACCAGTTTCAGCTAAGGCTTCTCCTGCCCTGGGATATCAGGCAGTAATGACAACCAGAGGTGCACCGAATGGGTGAAGGGTAGTGGGTGTTTCAAAATGCCTGGAGATAGATTTCCAGGCATATGACAGAGAATTCAGTTGATTCTGTGATAACTCAGGGATAGTGGTGTAGCATTGTATTAGTAGGATGAAGACAAATGACATTTGAGGAGTGCTTTTAATTCTTTTTAGTCTGAATTGTTGTGCTATGAGAAATAATCTATCTTGCAAAATCAGAAAAAAAAAAGGAATGCTGGGAGCATATATTTAAATATTCTTATTACTAATGTCTTAAATGCTACAAAATCTGACATTGTAAGATCATATATTTCCTGTGGTTTTAATAGGAAGCTTGATTTTGTTCAACAAAGATATTTGCTTAGATATTAATAGTGACTGATAAGCAGGAATTGCAAATCTTTACGCTTAATCTACCTCTACCTAATCAACTGTGTTAGATTCATTGTGTACCAAATGTGGGGGTTTTTCCCCCTAATAATTAGTGACCTACTTTTAAATATGTTTCAGAGCTTGGGAATTTATTGCTTGTAATGTAAGGAAAAGAGGGTCCTTATTAGTAACAGTTCCAAGTCTTCAAGAATCACTTTCAAAGCTCCAGGTAAGTTCCCTCAGCCAATTTTAGCTGACACACTTTGTAATTTTCTATCAAAATGAGGTTAGCTGCTTTCCAGTATTGCTGTAAGGAAGGATATTTAATTTTGTGCAGCAGTTAAAAAGTATAGGACTCTGGATTCTATTTCCAGGTAGACCACCAACACATCTTCCTGTACTTCAATTGTCCTCACCTGTAAAATGGAAATCCCAGCCTGCACACTGCAGGAGTCATTGTATTATCTTGTGTTTTATTGAAAATACCTTAGGTGTGAGGTTAAACACTTGAACACTTCCAGGAGTGGTGACTCTACCACTTCCCTGGGCAGCCCCTTCAAATACTTAACCACCCTTTCAGTGAGGAAATTCTTCCTGATGTTCAGCCTGAACCTCCCCTGGCACAGGTTGAGGCCATTTCCTCTGTCACTGGTTGCCTGGGAGAAGAGACTGACCCCCACCTGGCTGCAACCTCCTTTCAGGTACTTGTAGAGAGTGATAAGGTCTCCTCTGAGCCTCCTCCAAGCTAAAAACTACACAGGACTTGTGCTCCAGACTATTCACCAGCTCCTTTCTCTGGACAAGCTCCAGCCCCTCAATGTCTTTCTGGAAGTGAGGGACCCAGAACTGGTCACTGGACTCGAGCTGCTCCCTCACCAGTGCCCTATACAGGGTGACAATCACTGCCCTAGTCCTGCTGGCCGCACTAATTTCCATACAGGCCAGGATGCCATTGGCCTTCCAGGCCTTCTGGACACACTGCCATCAGACTTTTTCAAGGTATAAGGGTAGAACTTCAGAAAGATAGATGTATTTTTAGATATCTAGAGGCAAAACTTTGTCCCTCGCTAGTTCTACATTTGCACATTGCCTTGAAACATGACAAACTGATTTGTTAAGCCAGTGGGAGAGAGGGACATCTTAAAGAAAGACCAACGCTGAGGATACTCTGTTTTCTGGCGATCTGTCAGCAGAGAGAATTACTCATGTCTGTATGAGCTGTTGGAAGTACAGAGTAAGGAGAGATGTGATCTCCGAACTAGCCAAGTGGTTACCATCAGTGACATTGCTTTGAATTGCAGTTAGAAACAAACACAACAACAGTGCATCCTCCAAAGATGTTAAATGCCTTGTGCTACTGCTGTTCCCTGGGTAGTAAATGCTTCTGATGGACCAGCCTCTCTGCTCTCTATCCCCTCTACTATTGGTCATTGGTAGAGTGTCTGTGATGCCTAGACAAATTATATGTCCTGGCTTTAGTTAGGACACAAAACACAGATCATACATGACAAGGTTATTTATAAAATTACTTTCTTGCCACAGTAGCCAGCTTTAGAGAAGTTGAATCACTTGTTGCCTGTATGCTGATGGGTGAAACAGGTCCTCAGCCCCAGGAGCAGCAGTGGTGTCATTTGACCATTTCTTGGAGCAAGCCGTGGTCACACAGCAGCTGAGAAGTCCTTTGTAGCCTTAATACAATTACTTCCTGGGTGTAAAACAGGAAAATACCTGTGATTCTTCCATTATACTGTTAGCTGCTCCCTCAGCCCTTCTGTCTGAATGTTGTCTTCTGATCACAATGTTTGAGGCTTATACAAATGCATATAGAGAGGTGGTTGTAATATGCTAGCAAAATATCTAGGCTGTTTTTTGAAGTTATTTTTATTCTCTCCTATTTAAATTAAATTAAAATGACATTTCCAGAAATGAATTTATCGTTGCTGCATAATTTGGAATGACTAATCTCTTTTATTATCTCTTGCCTTCTTAATGGTGTACTGACCTTGAAACTCCCACTGTTTCTCAACACAATGTTAATTTAAGGATCTATTTTCATTGTTACAGACAGATATACAGCTCAGCCAATGGGTTGAAGAGATGCAGCTGAACTATGATGTGTATATGGAAAAGGATGTCGACAGAGAAGCGCTGGAACAAATACATTTATACAAGATTCTCTAGTACCTGGAAAAATTTATTAGTATCCTTATAATATCATATATTTTGGGTCTAAAATTAATTTGAATTGATTTGTATGGATAAATCAGGTCAAAATTTATATTGTGATTAATCTGAGTCATATAGTTTATAATGAAGAAGAGTCGTTGGGAACTGGTTTTCTTATGGAGGCATTTCACCTCAACAGAGTATTTCAGCTTTTAACTAGGAATATGCTCGTGGAATTTTTGCAGAATTGCTAGAAAGAGTGGCTACATACTGATGCTAAAAGAATTTTTCATCCCAAGTATTGTGCACTGACAATGTTTTACCTAAGAATAGTGAATCATTATTAATATGAACGATAAGAATGCATTTAGCATAATGTTACTTAAAAGCTGTAGTGCTGTGTTGTTTTGTTAGACTATTTATTATTATCAGTAATAGTATTTATTGTGAACAGTATTATCTTTAGTGTTACTCCTATGGAATTTTTAGGTTTTCTTTCCAGGGTCTGCTTGATAACCAGAGTATCTACTGGCATCTCTTATGAGAGAAGCATGTTCATCCATTTGGTTAGTTTTCCTTAAGATGGATGTTAATATAAAATACTGAAAGACACTGTGGAGCCATTAAGAATTAATACAGCAAGTCTGGGACAATGGAACTCTTTTCCACCTCCTGCATGTCTGCTGGAGATGGTAGGAAGTGTAATAAGGGGTTAAGAAGATGAAAATTCTGAACAGGTGTCACAGCTTAGCAGAGGCTTGGTGATGGCGTAAAACATTGGAAATTTGTAACAGAGCCTCCTCAGAGAGAAAAGATCCACATACGCCCACCACATTTATATTTAGATGTTATGTTCTAAGGATGTGAAGCTTTTAGTCAGCTGAAGAATGTTTTGGGGTTTAGCAAACATTAACAATCCAATGACAAAAATATTAACTTCAGGAGTTTTGGACTAAGTATGTTGTGAATTTAGAAGCATTGTTAAAAAGTTTGCTGCACAGCTTCTGTCTAATGTAAATGGGAAAACATTAAATTGGATTTAAGTCTTCAAATTCTTTACAGATTAGTGACTTTAATAATATATGCTGCAAGCAAAAAAAGATCAGTGGCCTTTAGGCACTCAGGGACATAGTAAGTAAATGGCACTGTAGAAAGGGTAGTGATTATTACGAACTCAATTTTTGTGGTCTGTTTGGAGCAGAAGTGGATGTTTTAACTTCAGTGATACTAAATCATTGCCCAAATACTGTGTTGAATCTATTCTTCATGAATTTAAAAATGAACAAATATGGAAAGTTTTTCTTAAAGTGTTTATTTTTTTAAAGTACAATAACTGAACTGTTGATTACTTAGTTGTCAATGAGACAAATGGCTCTAGAAAGGAAACCTAGGAGAGGCTAAACAACAGGGTGGAGGTAATGCAAGGCTAATAGATCTAACAAGGGGAGAGTAAAGATGGAGAAATGTGTGTGTAATTCAGAATGAGGAAATGAGCATTCTAGTAATCAGTACAGTGGAAGCTGTGACTGAATTGGAGTTTGTAAACAGGCTGATATAAAAGGAAGACTGTCATAAAAAGCTACTTCATAACCCTACTACCATGTGAGAAGAAAACACCATGTCAGAATGTTTTTTACTTTTCCCAGAGGTCCTGCAAGATCTTCCAAATCCATTGTTAGGACGTAGGGCTCATGATACTGGGTTTGATCTGTGCCCTGCACCTTGTTTTAGTAATATGGGAACTACAACTTTCATTGCAGTTGTTTCCCCTCTTCTTGCTGAGTCTTCAAATACTTCTTTAGAGTGTTGATCTCAGATTAAAAAAAAATTTCAATAGACTGGAGCAGATCCCCAGCGTATTTAATGACATCTGTATCTTCTGACTCTGGAAATAGCATGCATGCATCTGGAGCTCATATGCAACAGGGAAGCTTCCCCTGTCCTTTTTAGACATCAGGAGAAATTCAAGAGGTGAGTTCAAGCTGTTAAAATGTGTATTTTCCTCTCATATCCTTAATTGGTCCTTGATTAAAACCCTCACCTCAACATGTTAATAGAGAAGAGGTGGTGGTAATTCAGTTTGGATTTGTTAAACTGATATTCAGAAATACAATTCCTTTGTCCTTTTAGAAGCTTCTTACTAACTTGGTTTCATAGGGCCAGAGCTTGTAAGGCCATTGTTCAAGATGTCATGAACAGCTTAACTCATCTGCGGAATAGCTAGAAATAACTAGTGTGTGAAAGAAGGTATTAATTTCCTCTTTTCCAGCTGGCCCCTTTTAGTCCTGCTATGGATTCCCACACACAAGGGTAGCAGAGGTAAGGTGTGATGATGTTTGCAAAACCTCATGTGAAAGGGGGTGAATTGGTCCTCCCTGTGCACTCTCAGAAGGCCTCAGACATCAGCTGCAACCCTCCTGGGAGTGTGTGTATTGCCTCAACTCAGGTTTTGCTTGTTCAGCTCCAGGAAGCTGCCAAGGGCATATCCAGCGTGCTTCATCCTTGTTCTTGGTTCTGCTACTGCTGAATGTGTGTGGTATTTGGCAGACGATTCAACTTTCCTTTGCTTTGGTGTCTACAGTGAAAATAGGAATAACAAATCCAAAATCAAAGCAAGGTTGGAATTAATTGAATATCAATTGCTCTTCTTTGTAAACTCACCTAATTTAAAAGACCTGAAAGGCAAAAAAAATAACCAGTACCTCTCTGAGATACTTTCTGGCTCTTTTCTTCGCCTAACAACAGTGAAAAGGAGGCACAGATTAACCACACTACAGTGTTAAAAATGCATAAATAATTATTTCCCAGTGCTCTCATTTTTTATACTGCCCTTGCTGTTAGATGGCCATGGATGTTGGGACAAGGGGAGAGGGGAGAAATAAACCCCACTGGTACCCAGATTTTTGGGTTTGTGTGCAGGTCAGCTCTGTAACAGCTACTGGGGATAACACAGTGGCTGTTGGAAGCTGCCAGCCCGAGCTGCTCACTGCCTGAACAGCTCTGGGGCTGCACGGCCAGTGTGCTGTAGCCTCCCATAAAGACTGCTCTGTGTGTGACCTGATGGAGGTCCTAACCCCAGCTACAACAGCAAAACGCTGTGGTCATGAACAACTCATAAATCACAAAATTTCACACTTGCAGGCCTGAGTTAAAACAAATTGATCTGAGGGAGATGCACATCTGCAGTGCTTGTAATCACCTGGAGTTTCTGTCACACACGGAAAGCATCTCTGCTATTCCCCAGCATCATAACATTCTATGTAGTACTCTCAGTTCTGCAGAATAAGCTATCTGAAATTTATACTCATCGAGAACTACCATAGTAGTAAAAGAAAAAAGATGACTTTCTGGATCCACTGTAATAGCACAAAAAATGTTAAGTGGTAAGAATGATAGATTCATTCTGCAGACAGATAATACTGTAAATATTTTTTCTTGAGATTTTATTTTCAAAAAGTCACCAAATGCCTGGTAAGGGCAGCCTGCCTCTCAAAGGTGAGTAGTTTTCCACGTGTCTCTTCCCAGTAAGCAATACTGGAAGGGGCTCATGACATAAGCTTGGGAAAACTTGACAGTGGGGTAATCTTGAAAAAGCTAAAACCAGCTCTTTCATTCCTCACTGTCAATGGCCTCCTCTGTTTCCTAGGTTCCTCCTGTCTCTTGTCTCAGCCATGTTTTCTCTCCCTGCTGCCAGTGCCAGGACTGGCCCTTGGTGCAGCAGGAGACATGCAAGAACTCTACCTGAGTGTGGCTGCAGCCTGCATGTTTTCCATGTTACTGCAAGACAATAATAGTGAACGTGAGTGGTAACTTCAGTTGAACAACTTCTAGGGTTGAAAGCAGACTGGAGTAATGATGGAAACATTTTTAAGGGGCTGCTTTGTACTCTCCAGGAATTACTAGTAGGGACTCCAGTGAAACAAGCAGAACCCGTTCCATCTCATCTGAGACCTCACAACAGACCCAGGCTCTTGCTCCCCTGCCTCCCTACTGCAGGAGTTGGCATGCACAGTGTCACTACTCTTTACCAGCGTTTTAATAAATGGCCACTCATACGCCCTTGGGCTGTTACAAGCCCTGTGCAATAGAGGGGGTTGTACTTGTAGAAATAAGTGAGAGAAAAGTTGCTTGGCCAACAAATGAATGTTAAATGCTTTTTCTGGAAATGTGTATGCTTCCACTCATTCATTATTTGAGAGCAGATTAATGTGGCAGAGTATTTTCAGGAAGGAAAAGAGATGGAACATCATGCTTAAATATATTTTTAAGTTCCTGACACTAGGTGCAGCTTGCTTAATTTAAAAAATGTCCATGTTTGTGTGGCCCTAAGGGTGAGTCTTTTCTGACAAGAACAAGGTAGCAGCATGCTTGAAAGCTTAGAGTTGACCACCTCCAGCATCCCTTGTAGCTTGTAATGTAGGAGTCTCCTATGAAAATGCATGCCAGAGTCATTCCCCACAATTCCAACAAAGAGATCTTAAACCCCCAAACCCAGAAGTTCACTATTGTCTTTTCTACTAAGCATTTGCATCCCCTTGTTCTGTTTTTTAATGCTGCATGACCTGTGAGATGTCCCTGCCCCTTTTACATTTACGGTATTTTACCTTTGTCTTGGCAATTTTTGCATTCATGCCTCTCAGGAGACTCCTCTCCTTCCACTTGGTGGGACAGAAGGAAGAAGGAAGCAATCTCCATTCTTCATCATAGGGTACAGGAGGGTCCTGGGTGCTTCCTGATCTGCCCCTCTCTGTGAAAATGTCTGTGAGATCTTACTTTCCATCACCCCACCAAATGCCTACAGGGCAAGTGGAGGAAAGGGGAGGTTCTATGGTTTAGCTGGGCTTCCCCAGGTTTGCCCAAGCATGGAAGGCAGCCAGCCAAAACTGTCAGCCTGGGCTGGAAATAGCATGAATAGGAAAAGTCAGCAAAAGATTTCACACCAAAATTTGAAGCAGAATAATTTAGCAGAGTTGCTAGCAGCCCCAACAGAGCTCAGGTGCCAGTTGTTTGCAGTATTATGTGAACATACGTATTGTGATTATATATATTCACGCATGGAATGAGAATTTGCTTATCCTCAAGAGTCCACTATATATATGGACAAAGGTAGAAGAAAGGAAATATTATTTCCTATCTTCCAGATGGGGCATTGAATTTTGTGTGGTTATTGTGATTGTGCAAATGAGGTAATTGCACGCACATGGTCTGCTGTAGGATTGGTGAGTGCAGTGTTTCTCATCAGTATTTTTAGGGACTTAAAATTGGGAACATGAAAATACATACATAGCTGTTAAATAGTCTCTATTTTAAAAATGACATTAAGAGGACTGCACAATTTACTGGGCAGGGAGGAGGGGAGAGGAAAGGAACATCACTGACAGCTTCCTGGCAAAAAAATTTAAGGCACTAGAATAAAAGCACTAAGCTGACACACAGATAAACATTGTAAAGGCGCTAGTGCAATGAAGGATTTGGGTGGAGCTGCCTGCTTCCAACTGCTTGAAACAAAGAAACTAATAAAGGAAAAATTAGCAATTTTAGTAGCAAGCCAAACAGAAGCTAACAAAACACAAGGCTTGGTGTCTTAAAATGAACCTAAGCATGATGTTGCAGAAGTGCTTGTCAGCTAACTAGGGTTCGATGCTGAGGAGCAGTATTTTGTACTAGAGATAACAGATGCCTATGTGTTTTCTTTCAGTCCTGTGTAAGGTGTGCAAGCTGAAGATGTAAGTAAACAGGTATATTTGCTTGGTACTTTGGGAAGCATTTTGAATAGTAAGTACATTTCAGTTAGAATCTGTGGCAATAAGGAAAAATAATTACTTGAACCAGGAAGTTCAGGTAACCTTGAGCTACTCTATGTGTGTGTACTAGGGGTGTTCCTCTTAGAAGTCTACACAGGAGCATCTCAGACATTCTCACTGATCCTTTCTCACTTGTGCATGTTAGAAAGACTGGACCAGTGACTAGTAGGTCATTGTCAGCACTCCGTTCTTGCCAGAACAATAACACAGGTCATTGGCAAAAAGATTGAAACCAGAGCAAGGCAATGAGGGGGGTCACAATAAGCATTCAAGGATTTTATAATAAAAACTACTGCAAATAGGAGTACAACATGTGGTGTTGCAATACTGTGAGACTGTGTTTTTAATGCACTTAGTGGAATTAGGATCTCCACTGTCTGGTTAAAATCTCTGCATTGTAGACTGACTCTCCTTTATTGTCATCAAGGTGTTAGCCAAAAATTCTGAAGCTGCAGTAAGATTTGCTGTTGAGCAGAAAACTCAAAAATACGTACAGTTTTTGGCCCCCTTTTGGGAAGGGGCTGATTGTGAAGTACAATACATGTTCTTGGGCTTCTTTTGTTTTTTAATGACTCATATTTTGGAACTTATTCCTGTTTGTCTTTCAACACCAAACAGAAAATACTATTTAGGTCAAACTGCTGTTTTGGTACTAATAGAAGCAGACATCAGTTTTGTCTATGGATTTCACAGCTGTGCATTTCTCAGAGTGAAGTTTCCTCTTTAGGCTACTGCTGACATTTAGCTGTGGTGGTGTTAATAACCAGCTTTTAGTGTTGCCTCTGCCACATTACTTGTGCACACACAGCTGTGGGATATAACTGGGGAGCTACCTTTTAGCTGTAGGTTTTTTGTCCACGCAGACTCCAAGTACAGCATCTTCTCTCAGATTCAGCTTTTGCGCTACTTTGTGCTGCTACTTCTGGATGGTCCTGACTCTTAACCTTTTAAGCTTTTCCGTACCAATGGTGTGATCCTGCCTCTTGGCCTGTCCCTGGCTGCTGCCAGCTCTGCTCTGTTGTGCTTCTCTACAGGGTTGATTACCTAACTCTAGCTCTCCAGGTTCTTGCTTACTGCTTCCTGATCAGTGACAGCTTTGAAGAGGAGCCTCAGCTTATGCCTAGTTTTTTAGCTTGTCTCCTGTTCCATGCCTTGTCTCAGATGCTGGTGTGTCTCCGCAGCAAGGTTTGTGGCACTGCTGCCCTGGAACCAATGCCTCAGAGGCATGCACAGGAACAGCATACCTGCAAGTTGAAGTGTCTCTGTGCAGTACAAAGTTGACACCATGTAAGTGTCTTCACCTTACAAGAGCCACTGTGACTCCCATTAGATGGTCATGAGCATGGGAATTGTGGTTGGGAGTGGTGGGCTGGTTCAGGTGCCTGCTGGTGGAACTCTGTGCATGCAAAACCTCACCAAATTTCTTTCAGTTCTCATCACTTGAGCATCTGGCTCTCCACCTTCATGTCTGGGCACTGAGATTTCAAAGATGGGTGTTTAAACCTATTTCTGCACAGATGACCAAGTCTTGAGCTACAGCCAAAGCTATGGACTGAGAAAGTACAAAAATGGATATAAGCTACCTTAGAAGTTCTGCCATATTTGTATTATTTTACTTGTTCTAAATAAAATAAATAATGCTTTAGTTTGCAGAATAGCCAAATATGAGCTGGGCAGTACTCATCCCACGGTCTCTACTACCAGCCAGTGTCTTGAAGGCTGAAATTAACTCTTAAGGCTACTATTTTTTTCCTTCCCATCCTTCTCAGATTTCCCTCCAGGTAAGAGGAACATCAAAATTACTTGTTTTTTTGTTCAGTTTTTGAGAGGGCTTTGCTAGCAGGAACAGCATGACTGAGCACAGCCTGGGAATTAGGTCTGGTTTTACTTGCACAGGTAACAAGATGGTTTCTGTGAAATTTCCCAGTCTCTTTTGAACCGATCCTCTTTTATAGTACATATATGATATAAAATCCAACACTACCTTCATTTTTCTGCCCTTCTTGGTTTTGTCTCTTGTTTTTGTGTTTGATTTTGTTCAGTGGGTTTTTTTTTTCCCATTTCAACTATTCCACTCAAACTTTGCACTCAGAACAGTGGATGCCACCCTGAAACTCTCTGGTAACAGGAGGATGTTCTTATCACTCATTGGTTTGAGTTGATAGTCATGCTCTAAATTAACATAAGTTAGTTGCAGCACCCACATTTCGTCATAGCTATGGATATAGCTTAGCTTTCAGAGGTAGCAGGGATGAGTTTTTATTTAGTAGCTAGGAAGAACTATTTTACTGAGACTTAGACAATTCAATCCAGAGCTAACGGCCTTTCAGTAACAAAGATTTGTGTCTTTTTGCTGTCTTATAACTACAGGGTTATGGTATCTAGACTCGCAATTATTCCTTTGTCCTTCCTGGAAGTGACTGAAAGGGCACTAAGGGAGTGGAAAATTCACACAGCTGGTCAGAAACTAATTCCTCCCCTCTCCATTCTGGCCTTAATAGTAATTAAGGACCCTGGCAGAGAGGAGAGCAGACAAGCATCATGTACATGTGGATGATGTCCATGCTCACAGCCTAAATGAACAGATATCTGGGCTCCAAAGGGACTATTTCCAGCCCATGGGAATGGGATCACCTTACTGCTGTGATCATAGCACAGCAGAAACAAGGTGAAAACTCCTCAGCATCTCCAGAGCAGCCTGGTGATTGTCTGGTGCAGAAAGCAGTCTCTTGGTGCCCCAGACAGGAGATAAAGCCTACAGCCCCAATGATGACCTGAGCCTAGTGATGAGCCCTGTTCAGTGCTGCACCACAGCTGAGCCCTTTCCATCGCTCGCAGCCCTGAGAAGCTCATCTGTCTGTTGCTGCAGCCACTGAGTTTCCTAAGTCAGCCAGGACTTTTCTCCACAGGTTCCCATTTCACTTCTTGCATGACCCAGCCTGTTCTCTCTCCTCTGCTTTGCAGAACCATCCCACCTCTCCCAATCATGTTTCCTGCTTTACTCTCCCTACAGTGTTTTCAGAAATGTACACAGGCTGTCCTATTACCTCACGCTTTGATAAGGGAAGTTGGAGTACAGAGGTTAATAGACTGGAATCTCTTTCTGCCTAAACTGGTTCACCGGGATGCTAGTTCCCAGCCAGCCTTCTTGTGAAGTGGGAAAAGGACAAAGTGAGAAGGAAGATCAGGAGAAATTTGGAGCAGCAAGGTTTGTTATGAAAGAATTAGGGGAAAACTGCTCCAGGCAAAGAGGCTGCTGTGGGCTGTGTATGCCTGGGTGTTGGGGTGATGCACAGCTGTTGAACAGCCTTCCCTTCCTCTTCTGGGTGCTCCCCATTCCCAGGGCAATTTTAAGGCACTGAGCATCCAATGAAGAGGAAGAGGTGGATAAGGAGGAAGAAATGGATTAGGAGGAAAAGGGACCAAGGAGCCAATTAGCAGGAGGAAGGCTCTGCCAAGGGAGGACTGGCAACACCTAATGAGAATGCAGCATAGGAGAGCAGCTAGCACTCCCTCCATGGGGAACAGCCCTCTTGAGTTCTAGTCTTCCACTGCTGTGCTCATTGGTCACTGAAGATCTCAAGTTGGAAGGGACCCATAAGGATCACTGAGTGCACCTGTTACCTGTGTTTTCAACAGAAAGACTTTCCAACTGGATAGCAAGAACACTCTTTCCCATCTCCCCTGCACTCAGACCCCGGTCTGTGAAGGAGCTCTCCCTGTGAAGCCTAGGCTTAACCTAACACTTTTAACCACCCCTATAGCCAGTGGTTTTTTCAGGAGCCATATTTATGACCACATTAGATACAGATTTCTTAATTTGCATAGGTGCCAGACACAGAGATGCACAAAACTTGGCAGGTATGCCCAGACACAAAGGGGGTGAATGTTGCAAGAGGGAGGAGACAGGGCCCGTGTTTATGTTCCTGTGGGGATTGCTTCTGGCAGGGAAAAATGGGTTTAACTGGAACCCAAAAACTTTCAGATCAAAGGTGTGAAAGGGCTTTTAAACCCATTCTCTTCTCTTCCTGCACTGCAACAGCACTCTCTTATACTTTAAGCAAAAACTTTCACTGTGGTCAAATTAATATGCATGTGAAGACGCTGCCAGCAAGAGGCAAATTTGGCAAATCAGCTAAGTGTGAGACAGGATGGTGGAACCCCATCAGGTTTCACAGTGATGGCTGCACATTGTCTACCTCCCATGTCCCACACCTCTGTGCCAGGGGTCATTGCCTCTGCACTGGCAGTGGCCAAAGCAGGGCTTGCTGCCTCCACCTGTGCAGTCCACAGACCAGACTGGCACACAAATTACCCTTATCAGCATTTGCTCTCGTTTTCCCTGCTGCTGGGACAGACGGCACTGGAAGAGGGTCACAGCAGACATGGGGGAGGTAAAGCCTTCAAGATTGCTGCTGTTCACTCTGGCAGAGCCCGTCTGTCAGGGCCTTTAAAATGCATTCAGTCCCAAGATGGAGGTTTCCAGTACAAATCCAGTGACCTTAGTTCAATGCTGTTTAGTAGAGTCTGCTTAAAATGAACTAAAAACTTGGATAGGCACCTCTGCCAAATCTAGCTAGGCAGTTTAATGCCTAACATAACCAACTTGCAGACCAGAAGAAGATGGGTACCACACCTCACCCCTTCCTGTTCACAGCCCAGTGTTGTGTCTTAAGCCAATAATAATGGTGGACTTGTGCAAAGAGATCAAGCTGTAAGTGAGGATGTCCCTCACAAATGTTCCAATCCAGCTCTGCCAACTGGCAAAAGAGACTACAACTTTTTGTGACTATGATATCTTGAGAAAGAGAAATCCATTAGAGGTCTGCAGACCCTTTGCTCCTGAGGGTATCTGCATGGGGTTTAAGATGTCTTTAATTGTACATATTTTCATGCCTGTAGCTGACTCGTCTTGAGCTTTCTAAGTGGATACATGGCAGAAATTTGCTAAAAAGTTAATGGACATTCTGCCTGTTGGCAAAGGCCAACTACGAGTAATTATTGTGGAGGCACCTGTTAACACATGAGGTTACTTACATCCTCCTTGTTTTCATCACTTCTCTTTGTTAAGCAGAAGGCACATCGGAAATTCTGTCTGAGGATGACAGCATATTAGGGATGTGGTTATCTGCCTCCACTTACTACACTCTCAACACTCCCTCTCAGAGGCTGAGTGGGATGGCCAGAAAACAGGGAGGATGTGGTTTCTGAATTCTGAATCATGACAGTTTTCCCCCAATACTCTTATCTGTAGTAATTTAAAAAATTCAGCCTGGTAATTAACACTGTAGTTGATCTCAAGCTCTGTGGGCCTTGACTAGCTTCTTAAATTTCAGGTCTAACCAGAGTAATCAAATTAAGGTTTTTTTTTAATTAACAGTTCTCCTAAACTGATAATCAATTTGAGGCCAAGCTGAGCAACAGCATTTTAGAAGTCATTCTATTACTTCCACTCCTGCTTGCATTTCTTCCCCAGGGAGCTCTAAGTCCCACACTAATTCTTTTTGTAAAACCTTGTAGTGGAGTCAGATCCAGCCTGCACACTAGAAATAGGTGATGTGAATGAAAATATGCCAGCAATTTGTTCTTTGCTGTTTCAGTCTGCATTGGAACAGAAGAGCTTCAGAGACCTCTTCCAGCCCTATTTGTTCCGCTCTTCATAGTATCTATGGGAACATGATGACTGAAAAGTAGTGGGTGCCTCTTGCTTTCAAAAATATATTTCCAACTGGTAAACAAGTTAACTGTATGTGTGGTCAAAAAAAAAATAATTTGAAAAACAACCCAAAGAAAACCTTAGGAGGCCTCCAGAACCTTAAATACATACCTCAGATTAGCTACTCTCTATTTTATGTAGTAAAGATGTGATTAATATTTCTTCTCAGATCAGGTTAGAGCACTTGGAAGGGAACTTCTGGTACTTTGTCAATTTTTACCCTAGTCCTGCCTGGCTTTAGGGTTCAGCTGGTACTTGGGTCACGTCTCTCCTGTGTCTTGGTAACAGCAAGTGAACAAAGCAGCATCTGCTTAGCAGTTGTTCCTGCAGGACCCCAAGAGGTCCCTTTTGGAGATCTCTCAGCTGACTTCAGGTCTGTCTGGTGACAGGATTATCTTGGTCCCCAATGAAGACCAAACAGGGATGCACTGCATCCCACAGACATTGCCCATGAGAACTTGTGCTGACACCCTGAAGTTCTGCTGCACTAACTCCAGTAAGTATGTTGGTGTAAAACCTCATCCTCTATGTAGCTGAACACCAAACTCAAATTCATTTATACATTCAAACTTCACTTGATTTAATGATGACCTCTTACAGATTTTTCTCAAGTTAAAGATTAGCTGACATATATAAACTGGTAGTTACTGTGATGTTAACCTTTTTCCTGGCTGCTGTTCAGCTTGTCTCTGAAATCCGTCTTCAGGATTTGGACCACTCTTACCTTCAAAGCTGAGCAATACTAAAATACAATCTATAATATGGTCATGGCACATTTTAAACTGCCTACACCTCATGGAAAAATCTGACAGATGCCTTACTTAGAAATACTTTGGTTTAGGTATGTCATTCTACTTTGTTTCCTTAATACAGTTCTATGCAAACAGGGTCATGGTTTAGAATTTAATCTTCTATGTATTCCTGACTTCAGTCATAACCTCTGTCCACATCAAAATTAGCTGGAACATCATCTTTTTACAGCACACACCAGATTAGAAAAAGATCTTTTCATCTTTTTTTTTTTTTTTTTTCCTGCAAAGATCTGAAACCTAAGCAGAAAAATAATTAAAGTTTTTTCATCCTTTTTAAGTTATTCTTAGTGTGAATTGATTTTGTGGTATTGATTCTAGGAATACTGTCTGTAAGCAGTTATGTTCTGTGCAATATATTATAAAAAAATTGCATTAATTTATAAAAAATAGAATAATTCTTTTATACATGTAACACATATACACACCTAACTGTAGAAATTCAGTCAGTCAAGAGGTAGTTGCTGGTTACTGCATTTATTTTTCTATTCTACGTTCTCACTAGAAAAGATGATAATGAGTCTGCAGTTGTCTTTTTCAGTGCAGAACAGAATATACATTTGAAACTTACTGGGGTAAAACACCCCATGAATTTCCATGAGTAGCTGAAAAGCTGAGAAAGAAAACTGGTGAAAGACATGTTATAACAACATAAAGAATAAACCAAACAACTAGCCCTTTTTACCTAAAATTACATATTCACTACAGGAAAGTGGATTTAAATTCAATGTCAGAGTGCCATCACCTGCCCTAGCTGAAATGATGCCTTTTCTTACTTTGGTTTTAAGGAGGTTGTATTTGAGTTATTAAAGAATCCCAAAATAAGCAAACCCACTCTTTCTTTGGGAATTTGCTCATTGTTCCCTGCTTTAAAAGGATCCGGAAAATGGTGGATGTATACATACCACAAATCAAAGTCAAGAGCATGATTAATAGGCTACCTGACCTTTCCCAGGGAGATTCAGCAGGAAGGGCTGGAGAAGACTGGCACAGGGAAGAAGGGGCTGTGCAGCTCCATGGGGCTCTCCCTAGTTCAGGCAAGAGCTGAATTCATGCATCTTTCCAGAATAATTTCTGAACTGTGTATGTTCCAGTCTGCTAATGCTTAAGAGTTCACCTACACCCTGGTTTTGGGATGAATTAAACTGTAGATCAGTTCAGAAAGAGGCTGTTATATGGGTATAGTGATAGAAACACCATTACCTTAATATAATTGTATTCACTCTAATGGGGCATGAAGTAATTTTAATTATATTTGTAAGTAAAAACATTACAAAAATATGTTTAAATCATCCCTGAAAGCAAATATAACAGATGAGTGAGCTGTATTGCAAAAGCTGGTTGAAATATTTCAATGTTAATAGTGCTAATGTTGGTACTTCAGAGTAATCTGCATTGTAACTTAAAAAAACAAGTTGATAAATCTTTCAATTTATTTTAGTTGTGATTAGTTTGTTTTCAGCTCCCTTGTCAGTGTGTGGCTGCTTAACAATAATTAAACTACACCTTATGAAATGCATTTTTCCAAGATGGTTTCATACAAAATTTAGTTTCTGGTGAATTGTTTTAGCCCACTTGGCATTGCAGGCTGAGATTCATCAGCCTCACCACGGTAAGGAGAACAATTTAAATCATTTCACTTGAGGTCTTGATTAGCATTTTTTACCACCGTGAAATGATCTAAGAATTAAAGGATGACAGAAAACTCCCTCAAATCACATTTTCAAAAGCATTTTCCAAAAATGACTATGTTAGTAGACTTTATTGTCACCAGAAAGCCTCTGTTAATCTTACAAAGCATCTGCAATGAATAATCTTCCCCTCCCCCATCCTTATTTGTTGCCAGAAACAGCTTATAAATGCTCAGTTGAAAACTCTGCCAAATTTTGCTTTTAGGCACACTTGTAAATAGAGAATATTTCCATTGATTTTGGTAAAATTATTCCACATTTACGTGGATGCAAGTGAAAGCCAAATTTTGCCTGTGTCTTTCCTCATCAGCTGCCCTGATCAGCACCCAGAACTGCTGCCTCTGGTGTCAGTAGAAGGCAAGTGCTTGAGCTGAGTCTGCCCGTAATTTGACAAATTATTATAAACAGATTTGAACAAATATTTCTTTACAAAACAAACTGGTCAGCAAGCTCCAGGCTTTATTCTCCTGATGCATTTTACAGGAAATAATGTCGAGTTAGCTATTATGAAACTACCCCCTCCTCAGACACACATAATTGCTTCCAGCTTGCTGATTATTACCCTTTCCTTAACTGATAGAGTGAGAAGAGAAATAAAAATATCTCCATACAGTAGGCCAAATCCTCATCTGGTATAAATCGACATAGCTCCATCAAAGTCAATAAAACCATCTTGATTTACACCAGTTGAGGAGCTGATGCACTGTAATTTTTTTACTTGCTTTCAAAAATAAAACCTTATGTGATTGTGTAACCAACATTGCAACAGAAACCAGCATTTTCTTTTGTGAAGTCAAACATGTGCCCTCCCTTTGACTTTCAAACATTTTCACTTACATAGTCCTTCGATAGTTTTTTTTTCCTCCTCCTTCTGGCGGAACATTCCTACACCCTTGTGTCACAAGGAAGGTACAAACTGGACTGAAAGATCATCAGGCGCAAAATAATAATTTCATGGAGTGATGAGGACAAAAAATGAAATGCTACCACTACTCTTTCACCGAAAAGAGGAAAAAGAGCTAAGCAAAGCAGAAGATAAGAAAAGTGTATCTGGTCTCCACTTTCCAATTAACCAAAATATATTAACAGCACCAAGAAATTAGTAATTTCTACTCAGAAATTACAGAACTGTAAACTACTATTACAGATCAAGTTTCTTAAATAGTCTTTATAATCATACAATGAGACTTACTACAAAGTTTACTAAAGCTGACAGAAACTATATGCTCTGCCTAGACAAACTCAGATTTCTAAAGTCTTTCTTTGCTTTTCACTAGGGGCTGTGAAACACATGGTGATTTTTTGGGGAATACTCTTTGTCTCTTGTTCTGATCAAGAGCACTGAGAGCTGTTCACAGCAAATCTTCCACATCCATTTCAGGGGTTCTAGGCATTTCAGTGTGATATATTGTCAAAGAAGGGTCTGGTCTTTCCCAAAAACCCTCTATTTTTTTTTTTTTTGGCTTGTTGTTTTGATTGATCTATATATTCAGAAATTCATGACAATTTCAATAGCATCCTAAAAATTGGAATGATTCCATTGTTAATGCTGATATAGTTTTGTACCAGTTTAGCAAAGACTTTTAAGAAAATTTGCATTTATAAGTTCTTGGTATTTAGCAGCCCCTAATAGCATGATGGTAGCTTTATTAAAGTTAATGGTGATATTTGCAGGATCACAGCCTTTAATTTCCAGTAGTTTTTTTTAATACTTTAATAAAAGATTAAGGTGTAATAAAAAATTGCTTTAGCATGCATTTCCAAATGTTTCTTGTGCAAAATGTGGTCAAGATTAAGCCCACTTTAGAATACATATTCCATTGCTTTGAATAACATCTTGAAAATCATTCTATGATGTCTGGAAATCAGTTGCAAATAATGAAATGGAATTCAGTCACACATTCTGGTCTCTGTTTTAATATACTTTTTTTTTTTTTTTGATTCATAGGCGAGTCTGAAACACATCCAGAACTGACTAGAAAAGTTTTATAATAAGACTTGAAAATTTGTGTATCATATTTGTTAGGTACCTCTACACTATTTATTTTGATTTGGAAAAGATTGTTTATATCTATTAAACTGTGAGCCCTTTCGCTTTGGGATCCTGCTTTAACTGAGACCATCATTTTGGATTGCAACCTTTATTTTGTAATGAGGCTCTTCCACCTAGTTGAATTAATGAATGACTACGATGTTGATGCAGAATTAAATTCAGATCCTTTATTACCTATCTGTTTTCATGGCAAGACATGACTTGAAAACAGGATCTAATCCCTGGAGAAAACAGTGGTTTCCCAAGTACCCTATAAGCAAGTATTTATAGGCAGGCACTCTCCAGATCTGTGCAGAGGAAATTAAAACATAAATTGGCAAACACTTTCCATTTAGTCAAGACTGAAAGAGTGGCCCTGTCTGTAAAGAAAGGTGGTGGTAGATCTTGCCAGACAATTCTGCCACACGTAAGGGTAGGCCAGCCTTGCATAACATGGGCAAAGGAGCATCAAGTCCTGTTGGGGACAAACAAAAGTTGTTCAAAAAGTCAGGTCCTGTCTTCTGTGGTACTGATGGGAACTAACAAGTTGCTACAAAATGAAGACAATTAATTGAAAAAGATTTTACTTAGCTAGAAAGTGCAGTCCTTCACAGAGCTGCAGTTCAGGCTTGCAATCTCTCAGGAGGTCTGTGGGGCTTCAGGAGGCTGGCTTTCAAGCTACCAGTTTAATAACCCAGAGCAGTCAAGCAGTCGCTCTCTACAAAGCTGGCCCTGTTTCCTACATGACAGCTAGAGCAACAGTCTCATGTCAACACTGACACTTGCAAGGCTTGAGGTTTTCTGGGAAAAGTCACAGTTGTTTTTTGGGGAAGTTGTGTCAGCCGGTATCAAGGTGGATGATTTGGATGCTCTATGCACAGACCATTTACCAGCAGGTTGGAGACTGGAGACCTGCCTGGTGTGGTGCCCCATTCTGGGGTGACTGGCTTCAGTTCTGGCTGCTGAAAGTTCATCAAAGGGAGTGCTTTCAATGAAACGTTTCAAGCTCAGAACCCGTTTCAGCAGAAAAATCAAATCTAACCAGCTCCGGCCCAAGGTTCTTTCCTCTAAGCATAAATCATATATGGAAAAAGTGTAGAAGATTTAGGTAACATCTTAGACTGCTTTTCTTTTTACCTACAGCAAAACTTTTATTTTATTCCAAAGTATGGCAACAAAGATTGAGAAAAAGCACAGCACTGCTTTGTCTTAACCATGCTGAAGCTTTGTGGCATCTTTAGACTGGATTCTTGGCTTTGGAGACTAGAGAAACCTGAAAGTGTACTGGAAGTGAAGTCAAAACAGCCTGTTACCCAACTTGCTTTTTCCACAAAGTATTGAAATATTAAGAACACAGGCAAATAATGCTTGGATGCAACTCCCTTTGTTTGTGTGGAGTTGCATTTGTTTGTCTGAAGCCAAACTGAATAATTTTGCATTCTTTATCTTAGCAGTGGATTGTGTGGTTCTGAAATTTGAGGAAGATAAGATCACAAACAAGTAAAAACGTGTAGGCTGAAAAGTCAATATGTTTCAAAGTAACAGCTGAGAAACAAATTATTCCTGTACTAATAGGCTGAAAACTATGTTTAGAGATTCTGCTAGGGCTGATAGTATTGCTAACAGCTTATGAAGTATTAGAAGGAAGTTGAGCTGCCTTCATAGTCAGATATTAATCATGCCATCACCTAGAAATAAGGTGCTCAAAAGACTGATAATGGTAAACTGCAACAGGAGGGATTTTTAAAGCTTCTCAGTCTTTGCATAATAATTAGATCTCAACAACTGTAGTTCTTTTTAATTACTCATGCTAGGGTCTGCTCTTTTGATTTACCCTGAGATTTTCTAGTATTTTACTTCAGTCATTCAGAATAGCTACTCTCTTGCTGAGATGCTCCTACTTTTCAGTTCAGGACTCGATGTCATTGTCTCCAAAGAGTGGTAGAATGCCTGCTAACTTAATCACATTCAGACCTATACCGTGCCTAACATCAGAAAGCCATTTAATAACCAGCTTGTACCAACCCAAGTCCATTCTCTCAGAGATGACACATCTTTAAAATAGTTTTTGCTAAATGAAATCAACATTTCTGTACTAAGTTGTTTTTTGCTAGGAGTCACTCAGTAACATTTACACTTTGCTGAAACAATACACTCATTGCCCTGAATAAGCCAAGCCTAATATGATACAATTCAAGAAAAATTAAAGGCACTAACTGAAACTGTAGGCTAGCAGCAATATAAATATTTCCTCTGCCACCAGAATCTGCCTTTTCTTCTTCCAGCTCCTCTTCCAACTTCACCTAAGACATTTAGAAATGGTGTAAGACTCAAACAACCCAACTGTTCAAAAATAATCCTCAGAACACCCAGTGTTTGTGTCTGGTACATAATTCACTAGGACAAAACTAGACATCTCTTGTTTATACTTCTCTCTGTATTCTGAGTGCTGGCTTTGTCTACAAGTAAGCTATATATGTACTATAAACATCTGTGTATTTATAACAGAATTACGCTATTTCTCATCACCTCAAGCTGATGACTGAATTTTTCAAAAATCTACACATGCAAGAGCAGTCCCATCCCCTCTGAAGGTATTTGTCTGGTCAACAGCATTCTTTAGAGAAAAGCTGTGTTGACAGGTTGTTGAGTTAAGAGGCTGTGGAACGACTGCAGTAGGCAGGACTCAGCAGCTACAAGCAGAGCTGTAAACCAAGAGGGGTGTCAATTCAGTCCTTCAACAAAGCCAGAATGACTCAAATAGCATGTTGAGGCACACCACCCAGAGTCTTATCTGCTTAGTTCTACATAAATGTATTAAAGACAAAACAAAACAACACAAACAAACAACAACAACAAAAAACAAAACAAAACAAAGTAAAAAACCAAATCAGCAGAGCTGCATCTTCCCATTGAGGATCATGCTAACAGTGCTTAATAAGGAGTTTGGACTAGAGGCTGTAAGTGAGAACATGTGAGAAGCCTCCAGTCCAGATTCTTTGATTTTTATTACACAGGGGAGAAGTGCTGTTTAAGGGAGTCGTGTAACTTAGAAATGGGAAATCCTCACACATGAGGTTACATGGCTGAGGAAAGGGTAGAAATGAAAGATGACTAACCTATTTTTTAACCTATTTAAGCATGACTATTTTATCTACATGCACCTGAAGTTCCAAGTTTACTTTCTCGGAAGTTTTCCAACATCTGAGAAATCACTCGTTACTTGCCAATTACAGTGTAATAATCAAAAATGAATAATCAATAACCACAGCCATGCTAGAAAAAAAGCAAGCTGGCAGCTGAGCATAAGTGTTAAAAGGGATGTTTATGACTAGATGATGAAGAGCAGCAGTTGGGAGGGATCAGGACTGGAAGCAGAGGTAAGGCCAGAGACAGCAAGTGGAACTGGAGCATACAGGACAGAAATGTGTAGTTTGAAAGCAGAAGAAAACTCTTGTAGTAGTGCTAAGAGCCTCACACATGTAATGTGAGAAGCCTGTGTCACTTCCAAGGGAGTAGGGCTTTCCAGTCTGGAAAAGACTGAATAAAACATGAAATCTGATCAAAATTGGCATTTTCTGTTAGAATGTGACCTGGTCCTGTTCTAGGAAGACTTTTGGTGTTGTGAGTTTATCCAATCACTTACAGGTCAGTAATTTCTAACTCTCTTTTTCTAGCACATTGATAATTGTTAGCTCCATGTCTGGAGTATTTCTAAAACAGTGACTGAAGCTTGTTTAGATTCCAGAATTGGTATCCCAGCCCTTCTGAGTTCCCAGTGGTCCTCCAAGTCCCTCTTGCTCCTCTAATCCAAGCTACAATATGCTGCAGTCATGTTGATGTTTGCAGAGGCAGCAATCCACAGCTATGTGCCCTGGGTGAAGAGAATGAGCTCCTGGGAGAAGCTGCGTAGTAGAGGCAGGAGGAGATAGGAGAAAGGAGGCGGCACTTGGAAGAGCAGGGCTCTCACTATGCAGGCCTCTTGTCCAGGCCATTCAAAGGTTGGTTCTGTTCTAACAAGTCCATTTTCTACCTCAGGTAACACCATTCAGCCTGTGCCATTGATACTTGTGTTCAAGCTTTAAATGTAATCCAATGAAGTCCATTGTGAAGTCCACACTATCAAATTCATAGCTGAAAACCCCACTTAAGAGATGTATTCAAAACAAAAATCAAAACACAACATCGCATTAACAAGATCCAAATGGAATTCACACAGTAATACAGACATGGTCTTTCTTTTTTTCAACAGTTTACTGTGGGCCTGGCTTGACACATACCATAATACGCATTACTTGTTATGAACAAGAAAACCTCTTATGACAGAGTACCCTATGGCATCTGTCATTATAAGTTACATAAAAGCATTCTTAAATACTATAAATATCCCAAGGAACTCTGACTTCTTTCTCCCTTTAAAACTTTTTATAACATCAGAGCAGGCTAACTTTTAATGTATGCTACACTGTAAAGCTGGATATGACAGTTCAACACTGAGCTGTGTTTCTCATTGATAAGGATGCACTTAAAGCTACACTAACAATTTATTTGTCCTAATGATCTAAATTATTCTGAAACGATAAATTTTAAGAAACTGTAATAAATTCAAAGATATAAAAAAAACTCAGCAAGCTGGAAAGGGCAACATTAAGAGAAATGTTATAAATCTATTATTTTAGAAAGTGGTGAAAGGCAAGGTACAGTTCACCTTGTACAGATAACATCTATATACTACTTTCCTTGCAGAGTGTCAGAATAGGGAGTCAACTGAATAATTTGGTCATAATTTTTTCTTATCTTTGGGAGACAAAGGTTATGCAAAATGATAAGGAGATGTCGAAAATTAGAAGGTGATTGTTGAAATTATGAAAAGAGTACTTTCAAACAGGCACCTGTGTTGCCTTTTTGTCATGTGTTCATCACTTGCTAGCTGACCTTCCAAAATATGGTAAGGATAAAAATCCCTCTCTGAACCAGTGTTTCATACATCTGCAGAAACAGAGGACAGGATATAGTAATTTACACCAAGGAAGCAGCTTTAAATGGGCTGAAATCAGCATCTTCCTCAGGTGTTCTTGTTCCGTTCCCTTCTCAGTCAAACCTAGAAAGAGACTATCCTGTGTCTGGAGAACATTAGCTGTCATTTCATTTTGCTAAGCAAGCCATGCAAGATTATAATGTCTCTAGATAATGTATTTTATGTGTTACCTACTACACTTTAAATTACTATAAACCTATCCCTGCACTGTTCAGGCTGCTTACTATACTGACAACCAAACAGGTTTAGTTTGAGGGTGTGAAGTTATCTTTTTCTCATAACTGGCATCACCTATCTCTTAGATGCACGTTGAGTGTTCCTCCCACTACACATCTGATTGTCAGAAAAGGGAAAAATAACATTTTCTTCCTAGCTTTAAAAGTTATTGTTGGAAAGTTTGAATCAGTATGTCTATCAGGACAACAAAGGGGCAGTACCAACTCTATCCTTTAAAGTCTTTGCAAACAAACAGATAGTAAGCGACTTCTTGTTCCCAGCCCTGTGCTTGGCCCTCAGGCACATTCGATGCCCCAAAGGGCTCCTTATTTACTTTCTTCTTCCTTCTCCCACAGTGTAATAACTAGTCACCCCCCAGGATTTGTTGCTAGTTGTAAAAGGGCAAAGGTTTTACATTACTCTAGGCAACAGGAACACAAAACCAAGATTTCCGTCCCCTTGCTCTAGGCAACTGCTAGACAGATTATTGGTCTTTTTGTTCTGTTTTGTTTTGGGGTTGGTGGGTATTTTTGGTCCTGGAGGCAGTGTCTTTGCTCTTAATTAATTCACCTGGGAAAACTGCACATACTGCCTGGACTACTTCTTGCTCAGACCTTCAGGTTCAAACCATTGCTTTGGATGGATGCTACATCTATGTTTCCAGAGTTACCACTCTACAAGGACACACGTGTCAGAGCACCCTTCAGTTAGCCTGAAAGAAGAGCCAATAGGTCAGCCAGCAGTAAAAATCAAGTAGATGACTGTCAACTGATTATAACTTTTTGATGTTGATTATTAACAGTTTTCAACATTGTAAAATGTTGGCTCTTTTTCATTACTTCACAAATTGTTTTTACTTCCTTACCAGACAGGAGCTTGAGAGCATGTTTATATAAAAGAAGCAACAGGAACTCTAAAATGATACCTTGGATGATTCACTAAAGACCAAGGAAAAGCAAGCCCTATCAGTTTACATTAAATAGTTTCTCAATTCTTATTCTGCCTATCTTCAAAGATGAAGAATTAAAAAAAAAGAGGGGGGCAACCCCAAAAGGTGAATATTTAGTTTCATTGTCTTGGAGTTCATTTTGTTATTTAAAGAATGAATTAGCTGCTCCTAGCCCAGGGGGAGGATTCCAGAGGCAGAGAGCCACTGCAGAGTGTCCATGCCTTTTGTTTCTTTGCCTGTGTTCTGGGAGTCAGAGTTCAGAAGTAGGGAAGTGTGCACTGTCTCAGCAGGTCTACGACTGGCAGAACGGTTTCTGGAAAAGTGAAAATAGTTATGGTTGGGGCAGTTAAGCTGGCTCTAGACCTGTTTTGAACTACTGGAGCAGAGCCAAGGACCTGGCTCAACTGATAGATTTTGTTTTCAAGTTGCATAAGCACAAGTAACCTGCAAGACTTGATTTTTTTTTTTTTTTTGGTACAGTGGTTAAGTTCAGATAGGATTATTTAAATAGCAGCTACAAAAGAACTCCTACAAGCACTTTTCATTTTACTTTATCCACCCTCCCAGGTATCTCATGCCTCATCCTTGCTTGTTGGGCTTTGGGTTCTGATCTTATAGCTGCTCTAATGTTTTGACATACAGATCACCACTGAATCTTTAAGAATTCTGCCCATATTCCTTCAGAAAATTTGCAGATCTTATTCATATTATTTCTATTAAGAAAAATAATCACATTTCATTATAAACAAAATAGTAATTTTAGTGTGATTGAACTTACATGGGTAACATTCTCTCCTTCTGGATACTTTTTCATCTTACTGTGCACTTTACATTTAATATCTCTAGAAGTTCAAACCCACTAATGAGCTGTTCCTGTCACAGGCCTTTTGCAAAGGCTTTGGAATATACTTATATATGGGTAAATAATTATCTCTTGAAATACATAGTTATTGATTGTCAAAGGAATTAATATATTACACTTAACTGTAGAAGGAAAGAGCATGTAAGTCAGCTGATGGAGATGGATTTTTATCTTTACTACTACTACAGGAGGAAAGCATACTATGACACATATTTCAGATACTAAAAGACAAATCTCCCTTTGATGGGACAAGCATATACTTACACCAGTCAACTGACACAGAATTAAGTAGAGTTCCTACACAGGCAAAATCCAGACAAAAGGAAACATTGGTCTATACACAAAGCTTATGCTGGTTCATCTAGACCCCTTTTTACTCCTACTTAACTAAATACCTTTAAAACCCTGTGTTAATGTGCTAATGTAAATTTTACACCTTGTTTCTCAGTGTGTCCACCTGACAGTTCACATAACAGCAGCTAAACTGATGCCAAAATAACTCCAGTTAAACTAGTTCATGGTCTGGTCTGCATGCAAAGCTCATGATACATCTAAGAGTAGGATTTAGGATTAGACTGTATTAAAAAAATTTTAAAAAAACCTCAGGAAAATTTCTTCCTGCAGTCCTTAAGACTGTAAAACTATAGCAATTTACAGGAGATTTTATTCTTCCCTAAATCCTTATGAATTGATAGTTTACAAAATAAAGGGACAGAAAGGACAGATTTAGTATTAGAACAAAGGCTGATCACATGCACAAGGTCTATACACCATGGAAATATGAATCACTAGTAGATTCATTCTGGTTCAACTGAAGAAACAAAGTCCAAATTATTCCCAGGAGTATTTTGTTGTTTGACCCCCACTAGAACTGATTACATTTTACGACCTCTTAATTTCCGCGAGGTTTCACACCCACGGCGCTGGACCCCACTGCGGCGGGAAGGACAGCACCGCGTACAGCGCGGACCCGAGCGCTGCCTACCCTGTCCACTACGGCGGTGCCCAAACTGAGGCCCGCACCCTTCAGAGCTCTCACATGGCTCGGAGCCAGAAGACACTTCCAGTGCCGGCCTAAATGGCATCAGGGCCGTGGGCCCCCTCGAGCAGGCGGTGACCTGCTCCGGATCAGCAGTCGGGGTGCGATGCTGTGCCGGGGTGCGATACTGTGCCGGGGGTGCGACGCTGTGCCGGGGGTGCGATGCGGTGCCAGGGTGCGATGCGGTGCCGGGGTGCGATGCGGCGCCGGGGCTGCGCCAGCCGCTGCTCGCCCTGCTCCGCGACCCGCCCTCTGCAGACACGCCGGGCACGGGCAAGGTGGTCTTTCCACGGCAGCCACTGCCCCGACCCCTCCTCCTCGAGCAGCGGCTGCTCCCGGCCCCGGAGCACCCCTGGAATACCTCTGGAACACGAGTCAGGCGAGCTGCGAGGGCCGTGCCTAAAGCGCCCGCTCAGCCCGCTCGGGTTAAGCTTTAACCAGCCGCTTTATGCACAAGTGAGAGGGCGGACCTTTATCCACGGGGAGAGAACGCCCGGCACGGCTGCCGGACCTCCTGGGGGTGCCGGGCCGGCTCCCAGCCCGCTATCCGGGCTCGCCATCCCTGCCCGCTATTCCGGTCCGCTCCCCGGTGCCGCACACTTGCCCGCCTCCAGTGCCCGTGGGGGCGCGTGGGTGTTCCCGTCCCGCACCGACACCGAATCTGTTCATGGCTTAAGCACAAAATGCGAAGTTCCTAAAAGTGTGTGGGGTTTTGTTGTTGTTGTTGTTGTTGTTGTTGTTTTCCAGATCCTACAGCTAGTGCCAAACTCCATCCAGATCCCACTGACAGGCCAGCTGCTGAAGCTGCGCCCACGGCGGTGGCAGTGTCAGCCTAACACTCAGGTATAAATCAACAGCAGTGAATAAAACTCCTCTGGCAGCATTTCCTCGTTCATGCAGTTGGGCTGAGCTGCGCCAGGTGAGGAGCACTGCCTCTATTTGCTTCTGTAAAGCCACTTGGAAAGTCACCACTTTCTGGAACCAAGTTTTATGTGAACCTTAAGAAGGATTCACCTGTGCTTGGTGTCATAGGTGGGTTGGAGTGACTGGCTGTTGTGGAACTCACCGAGAATCCAACCATCAGCACAGACCCAAACTGTGCTTCCTGGCATAGCTTTGCCTTTTCTCCTGATTTTTTGGCAAATTGTCCTCCTGCCAGGAGATTCCTTATGACTCTATGAAAGAAGTATTACTGGAGGAGGAGGGGGAAGTGTTTTCTTTCAACTTGTGTCAGCTGTTAAACATTTTTATTCAAGCATGTGTGCATGCAATATGCACAAGTATGAGATAATGCTGAGGTGGTAACTCCTTTTGATGCTCAACTCTCAGTTGCACAATAGGCAAGAAATGGAGAATTGAGGTCATGCATATGCTTTGCATGGTTCAAAACCTATATGAAGCAGGAAATTCTCTCACTGAACTTCAGTTTTGTCACAGAGGCACAACACACCCACTCACAGACATTAGAAAACAAAATTCAAGGCAGTTCAAGGCAGTGATGGGAAGGCAGAGGCATTTTTAAATCTGATCCAACCTTTTAAACCTTTCGTCTTTGTATTGACTTTAGTGGGGGTATTTACTGAGATAAGATATAAAGGAAATTTCTTGCACACTTTCTTCTTGTTCTCATTATCAGCTGCATTTCTTTCACTGGACCTCAGTTGAATCAGTGGTCCTGAGAGTAACTGAAACTATTTCTAAAGGAGGGGTCTTACCCATTGCATCCAATAGAGACTGCAGAACTGCAGGTGACTTTTATTTTTTTTTTTTTTCCACCCTGATGGAAGGTTGCAGTTAAAAGTAGCTGTCTGATTTCTGGGGGACAACGTGGTGACTGGTGTGCTGGTTTTAGTGTTTCTGTCTTTGTAAGTGCGGGTTTACATGCAATTTTTTATGACATTCTGTAATTATGGTAACAAGGGTGCAAACTTCTAAAATGTATTCTAGGCTAAGATATTTATACCAATTCAACCTTAAATGTGCACATTTAGAGATGCATAACAACACACTGAATCACTAGAAAGTGTTCCTACAGAACAGTAAACTATGTGGATACATGCATTTTTGCAGCTTTATGTCCACAGCATGGTCTATAACTTCCATGTGCGAAGGTAGTCTTAGAATTCTAAACTCTTGACTTTGCTTTTGGTCTAGGAACTTCTTGGATGACTAGAAATTACAACTGAAACAATAGTTTGTTCTTAATTCACAAGTTCCTGAAACTTAAACAACTTCATTCTATCAATTGTTGCACTAAATTAGTCCTGCTAACAAAAGAGTTCACATCTTCTTCCTTGCTATGAATACTTAGAAACTATATGGTACCAATCCTAATAACCTGCCAGCTGTCCTAAGTCTTCCAAAGCCAGCAAGACTGGATTTACCACCTTTTAAGTTTTTTCCGCTTTAGTTCTGCTCTACATCTGTGCTTTATATAAACCAAACATGTTTATGAGTGCCTGACTTTTAAGAAATGTAGAAATTCTGTCAGTATCTCACTTTCTCTAGGTATGAGGCCCCAACATGGCTATTGTTGACAGCAGCATAAAAAATGCCTGTCCCTGGATCTGTGGGAGAAGGGAGAATGATCACATGGACTTGTGCCTCAGGAGCTCTCATTTTGGAGTATTTCCCTTGAGTATAGTGTTCCCATAAGGGTTATATTTGGTGGCTGTGATGTAGTACGGTTGGCTCCCCTCCAGCTGTAGGATTCACCACCCCAGGCTTGGATCACTCTGCCAGCACCTTGTTAATATAGTTATGGAAAAGCAGTGTTCTGCAAAAGCATGAAATCAAAACTGCAACTCACTTTGTACCCAGAGCAAGCTACCACTTTACTCCAGCCCTCAATATGCCTTGGCTGAAGTGGTGGCCAGGGTCTAAGCATGTGCAGAAGCATCACGGTGGGGCTGTTCTACCTGTACACACTGTGACTCACCCTTGTGTTGTCAAGTGGGGAGACATCCAGAGTCCCTGTCGAGCTAGCTACTGTCTTTGAACTCTGCTCTTATTTAGCATCTACCATCAGAAGGGTGCCTGGATAGTTTATCTCTCTGTGAGAGGTAAGTAACAGGACAGAAGAAAATAAAGTGGAGGCCAAAGAAGTCTCATTAAATGGGTAAGTAAGTCAGAATACTAGTCACAGTTGTGAGTCATCACATTTGTCGAATAAATGACTTTATGAAGATCCAACATGGTCTGTATTTGAGCAGATGCATATGCTTCAGATTGACTCATCACTGTAATCTTTGACTAAATAAAATAAACCAGGTCAGTTACTGGGCAAACTTCTCTTCATGTGCTCCTCAACAGAAACTGCATTGCATGGAATAATTTCAATATGCAAGCAGGTTTGTCTAATTTCAGTATTAGTGACCAAAAAAAAAAAAA
>VXAU01003005.1:77549-115901 GCA_013399695.1 Formicarius rufipectus | reverse complement strand
CCCTCTTCCCTGCCCCGCTTCTCGGTGTGCAAAAGGCCAGTGGGAATGGTGAAGTTCCCGTTAACGGCCGAAGGCGGGTGGCATGGGTAGTCCCGAACTCGCTGCCGCTCTGCTCCGCTTGTAAGAACAATGGACAAAGTATTTAGCGAGATGTTTTTCAAAAGCCGATAAATGACGTGTTTTCAACCCCGGTCTGATCCAGCACCATCCCCACCTACAAAAAGGCCCCCGCATCCAAACACTGTTTTTTTTTAAAGGTGTGCAGACTAACGAGATTAAATCTGAAATGCTTCTCACTTGCAACGTATGAAATTAAAGCATACCTAAATCTTTTTCATGTTTAGGCTTGTTTTTCTTGCTCAAATACCCTTCACTTAATAAAATTTAAAGAAACTGGATTAGGTAACTTAGAGGGGTTATGCCTTACTGTTTCCTGCACTACATTCTCTAAGGGAGAAGAGGGATGTTGAATATGTTTTTGGGAATTTTCTAAGGAGTCTTTTCATTATAGAGCATATAAGCACCTAACAAGGCAGCGCTGTCAACCTCCTGCTTCTGTAGGAGTTAAGTTCCCCTCCCCCACCTTCCAATATTTTGAAAACTGCTTTTTGGGTTACAATTATTATTTTCACATTATGTACTGAAATGTGTTTCGAGTATATGTAGTTTTACTAAAATTTCAGCATGAAAAGTATCCTTTAAAAGAGCCTTTCTGCTCTTAAAGGGTTTGCTGATTATTTTAAGTACTCTCTGACAGGCTTATTTGTACTGCAAGGTGTTGTCACTCAGAGGTATGAAAGACCAAATTCCTTATTTAACCAAAATTCATGAATTAATGGGTAAATTTATACATGTTCACACAGGCAATCCCTGGAAATGTCAGTATGTGGTTAGCTCAGAGGTCAGGCCTTAGAATATTGTATTTGGGAAAACAGCGGAAAACTCTGCTATGCTTGTGTTTCATATGTGTGCGGTAGGATTTTGGTGGTGGTTTTTTGGGCTTTTTTATTTTTCTATGAGGGTTTTTGTTAGGTTGGGTAAAATTTATGCTTTGGATTGAAAAGTGTCGTATTTTTTACTTAGCAAAGCGTTTCAGTGCAAATGGGTAGAAAGTTTAGGTTAATGTTAGTTGCTTGTGACATAATCTGCTGGAGAACCTAGGGTCATCTTTCAGAAAATTTTGAAGATGCTAGTCCTCATCTCTGATAGTTACAGATAGCTGATAGCTAATGTTTTTTGTAAGCATGTCCCATTTCCTAGCCTAAGCAAGAGCAATTAGGGTAATAGGGGTAGGGAGGGCTCACTTCTTAAAAATTTTATTACCTGTTCCATAAAAGAAGACCATTGTCTAAATTGGGCTTCTCTGAATCTGCTTTTTGAGGGGAGAATTTAGAAATTACAGAGTCTGACTAGATCAGGCGGACTGGATAGGTACATATGGTAACCTTAATTCACCCTCTTGATCAACTATATGATTGCTTTTAATTAGTACAAACAGCTAAGGCTCAAGTTGTTCTCTTGTTTGTGTTTTTTGTTGGGTTGTTTGAGGGTTTTTTACAGAGCACAAACCTACTGTTGAAAAGCTTCTTTCATGCCCGTGTGAGTTTCAGTAGAGATGAATAAAATCATACAGTAGTATTACTCTTCTCCATATAAGAAATGATTATGCTAATGTGAGAAGAATTTGGCAAGACTAGTATTTTGTAAAGTGACTTTCCCGTTAAGAATGTATTTCCTTTTTAATCTGAAATAGTCACGTAGTTTTGTAACCCTTTCAATGCAGAGGAGCAGTGAAGGGGCAGTGTTTGGTTGTACTTATTGTGAATAACAGCAACTGGGGGAACTGATGTTCTTTGGGCTTGGTTGTATTCCTGGTCAGAGGGATGGAGTAACAGTGAGGCTCTGAAGACATAACAGGAAAAGCAAGTACAGTGCTGCATGAGATGTAGGGGGTACATGAGAAACGCATTAAACCAGTGGGATGTTACCACCAGGTTTTTACACTTGGTCTGTGAAAGTTAATAGCTGATAGAGATGTGTGGAGAAAGCTACTATTGAAGTGTCAGAAGTTCTTCTTGTGAGGACAGTTTGAAAAAGAAAATGATGAGTAGTACAGATACAGTGGTAGGAATGTTCCTCATTCTAGAACATGGGTGGGGAAGGAAGAGCAGTTTTGCATCTTCAAAAATTACTGAAACTTCTTTACAAATTGGCCTGTGTAGTTCTTGGTTACAGTCAAAAAGAGATCTGTTTAAAAGGCTTTTTAAGAGTCCTTAGTTAAGTCAGGTGGATTTTTCTGTTTTCTTGAAAAGAAACTTAAAATATATTCCTTAATGCATAATTAATATGTAAATATTAAGGAATGAATATAGTTCTCTTTTTCTTTTTTTGCTTGTTTGTAATATATAGTCTTGACTGCTTCGAAAGATGAAGAGCATAAGAAAATGCTGTGATCCAGCAGGGCAGAGTTGGTCTTCTCTGATTACTGTCTTATGATACATACTGTAAATGACTTGTTTTTAATATATGCTAAGAAAATGAATGAAAGTAAATGGTTTGAAACGAATATTCTTGAAGCACACTAAAAATACAGTAGATCTTGGACTCAGTGGACATATTTGGTTAGTTGAAGCAAAAGACATCTGTAGATTCTGTGCTGGATTTTTATGTTTATTGCAAGTGCAATCAGCACAGACATTGCAAGTAATGTATTTCTAGCTTCTGTTAATGAACTGCCTCCTATCTAATACCTATAGAGTAGCAGTGTTAAACTACTGCTCAATGATGTGCTGATAATTTTAGTTTGCTTTACCTTGCATGGAAAGCTAACTAAGGTAAAAGAGAAGACACCCAGCTGAGAAGTCAGCATTAATTACTCCTACAAAGACAACTTAGCTTTTAGTTTCTGCTCCCTGAGTAGTTAAGCTGATGTGGACATCACCAGGATGCTCACAGGTGCATTTGACTCCTTGCAGGCAGATACAACGGTGTATGTGAACTTTGTGGATGTGTTTTGTATGAACTTCTTGCTCCATGTAGTCAAGGGTCACAGAGACCTGGAATCATCAAAGAAGCCCCAAAGACCATAATACCCTAGATAAAGATGTAGGTAAGGCTTTGGATGTGATGCAGCAGCAGATGCTCTTGCTGTTGTGAATTGCAGTTGAATGTAGAATATGGTCAAGGGCATTATTATTTTTCAAGTAAAGAGAAAAGGTATTACTGCTGCTGCCGTTCTCTTGGTTTGGTAACTGTTGTGTCTGCTCTTTGTCAATCATTTTGTGATAACTGACGTCCACTGGTGAGAGACAGACACAGAAAGTACTACCAGTAACATCTTCCTGGTATATGGAGTTCTTTCTCCTCTCAGAGTTAATTTTGATGTGCTATAGGTAATGATAGCTAAAGATTAATAACGCCTTCAAAAATCTATGAATACAGTTGCTTTTCACACCGCTTCTTTTCTTCCCTGTAAATTCACAGGGGAAATATCCACACAAAACAAAAGAGGAAATGAGGGAGAATGAAACTAGATACACAAACTGCTCTTGTATGCAAGTGGAACATGTTTTCTTCAAATATGTTTCAGTTCAAGTAATCTTAACCTTTTTGCACTTGTACTACTCATGGATTAAAAACTTTTAGAGAGGGGTTTGTTGGGGTATTTTTATTTGACTTTTGTTTGCTTGGGTTTTTTAAGGGTTTTTTCTCCTATAAGTTCAGTGCTGTTGCTTTAAATAGCATGACTGCCTGGTGTCCCTTCACAAAGAATAACAGCAGCTCTTAAAGGGACACTGTCAGTGTCAACCTCTGTCTCTCCCTCCCTCTCTGATTCCCCCTTTTTTTTTTTTAATAACTTTCATAATTTTTAAAAATTATATTCTGGTACATTTCTTAGTTACTCTTTAGGGCATTTTTCCTGGCTAAAGATAATAATCAAGAACCTCTTTGGTAAGTGAGACACAAGAATATATGTAGATACATACAACTGCATGAAGATTTAAGCAACTGTTTTTTTATCTATTGAATGTTCATCCATAAAAATTATTGTCAGTCTAACACTGTATTGAAATGTAGGGTGGGAAGAGACCTGAAGAGATCATATTTTATGTATCATATCACCTCACAAAGAACACCAAACCCATAAAACAGATTTTTGTCTAACTTGTTCTTTAAAATGTTTTAGTAGCTATTATGCACAAAAAAGATGCACAAAGAATGACTGACAGGCGTCTGGTCTTCATATACTGAAGAATAATTTATCTTGCTCTCTGCTTTGTTCTTTTCCTTTTCTTGTTTAGAATAACCAAGTCCAAATTATCCATGTACTGTCAGATATATTAAGTAGATACAGGTGATAACAAAAATCTGAATTTTTGTAGGTATTAAATATTACTCAAATAACATATTTCTTCCTCTTCTGTTCTTTCCCACTTATCACAGCTGATGTTCTTCCTAAAGCCTATCTTGCTCAGAGGAATCTTGTGCTCATACAGAAGGGATTATCTGAGCCAAGACCCTTCATTGTCCTCAATCTGGAATTTCCATTTTCATTTACAAAATGTTATGGTTTATCTGTCCATCTGCAGTGAACACTGTCATCTGATGAATGTTTGCCAGCTTGAGTTTGCCAGCTTGAGTTTGAGAAAAAACTCAGTGTGAACTGTCCAACTCTCTAACCCTGTTACTAAAAGTGATTTGAACAGTTCTGCCCTTTTTAAAATGGGAACACTCTGTGGGGATTTTTTGTTTTGTTTCTTAAAGGAATGAAACTTCACTATAGGTGTCTCCTGTAGCATGCAGTTTTCTGAAAGGACTGTGTGTCTGCCTTGAAGTAGCTGTGTTTGTTGCAAGACAAAACAAACCTCAGTTTGTCATGTGTGTTCCATACTTATCAGTCCTAGTTCCTTAAGAGCTGTAAAGTAAGGCAACTTATGCAACAGTTATTCAACAATGTCTGAACTGGGGCATATTGAAAGATTACTCCACTGTCCGGTCACTGGTCCACAATATAGGATCTGTTTTAGCAGGTTTTGTGAATAGCTGCATCATCTATTTAATCTAGGAAGTGTTCTAACAAGCTGCTACTTTTCTGGTATCTGTCAAAATTGAACAGATATTGACTAATGAAAGCTCTTCTTTCTTAATTGCAGTATAATAGGTAGCAAGCAGTAATAATGATGTAATTCTAACATTAATTGGAAATACATAGGAGGAGAATTAATGTTTACTAATGGAATAAGAGAGAAGAATCTGTAGGAAAAAATAGTTCAGTACTTTTTTTAAGAGCTATACAAACACTGAAGGAATAAAAACTATTTAGAGAACTACTTGACAATTAATTTTTTACCTTTCCCATCTTTTCATTTGTGAGTTAAGGCACTCAAAATCTGAAAGTTATTCAAGTTGCAACATGTTTCCATGATCTTAGTTATTTCGTGTTTGTACAGTTATAGACGCTCCTCTTGCAAATATTTATGAAAATGGGGGGGGATGTGAGTATGATGTGACACCTGTTAAACTCAGTGTGATTATTATGCATATTATTATATGTTAATATTTGTTTGCAGCATTTCTGGGTCTTGATGCTGTTACTGCAGTCTGTAGTGAGAGGAGGCTTTAGTTTTACAATAGTGATTTACTGTGCCATAGCGAAAAGGTGGCAAATAACCCTTGACTGTCTACAACTTGTACAAATGCTTTTGCATTTCAGGCTTGTAAATGATATTTGCAATTTGTTGCTGTATTAACTGTTAGCAAGTTGAAAATGTTAGGTAGAACTCAACTGTTTTCTTTCTTTCTTCCCCCTCCCACTTTTCTTCCCTTTTCAGTGATTTTTTTGAACGCACCATTCTGTGCAACAGCCTTGTGTGGAGCTGTGCTGTCACAGGTAAACCAGGACTCACATATCAGGAAGCATTGGAATCGGAGAGGAAAGCCAGACATAATCTTCAAAGTTTTCCAGAGGCACTTGTCATTCCAGTTCTCTACTTGGCCACCCTTACCCATCGCACCCGACTTCATGAGATCTGTGATGAAATCTTTGCTTATGTCAAAGATCGGTATTTTGTTGATGAAATAGTGGAAGTAGTTAGAAATAATGGTGCAAGGTAAGTATATTTAAAAATAAATACTTCTTTCTTATCATTTGGTGTGGGTGGTCTTTGCGTGTGCTTTTTTAAACCAAAAACAGCGGTAATAAACTCCATCCAAGATATCCAAAGTGAGGTGTGATGCTTAAGCGAGTTATACTGTTACTGCTCTTCCCTATCTTAAGTGTTGTGTTGCTGTGCTTGGTATCTCTTTACTTACCTTTGAAGCAGTTGTGGAGATAGGACAGTGCTTGCAGGTTTGAACTGCAGGTTTTTTGGTCTGTGTGGTGGATTTGCAAAGGAATGTCAGTTCTTTGGTGTGAGAAAGGTGGGTTGTTTGTTGAATGTGATTTAATGAGAAACTAAGGGTAGCTATGAATTAAAAAGTTTTGATGAATCATTTGGAATTAATGGCCGTATTATTGGGAGCTTAAAATTGCTGAAAGTTGGATTTTTGCTTTTCAGGTAAGAGTAAAAATTGTGATTACATTCTCAGAGAAGTTGGGAATTAATTGTAAAATGTTTATTGTAAGTGATTGTCTGGGATTTAGTGCGATGGGGCTTTTTCCTGCTCAGAAATATGAGCTTACTGTTACGCTGGTGTATATATTGGAAGTGTTTTTATTGTTAGACTCATTAAAAACTTGGAAGAATCTTGAGCTTCAGATGGTTTCTTTCTCATATCACTAGTGCATATGCTCTGTTGTATAAATAGGCTTGAGGTTTTTCTTAAAGTAGCTTTTGGGAGAGGTCTAGAAAAGATCCATGTTTTGTCTAAATGAGTTTCCAGTTTCACCCAACTGAGGTTTAAAATGGGAAAAACTTAAACATGCTCAACCTGCAAATACTTGCAGAATGGGTACTAAAGCCTTTGTGGGTTCACCTGTTGCTGGTGGGTTTTTTAATTGTTTGTAGGGTAGTTTTGATTTATTTTTTTTTTTCCCAGGAGAAAGATGACAGCTTACACTGCAGAGTAGAAGGGACTTCTGTGGGCAGCCTGATCCTTAGCACATAATCTGATGTTTATTGGGTAGTAGTGGGTTGGTTCAAAATGGTCCTTGGAGAACAATTATTCTGTGTGAGTTTTTGTAGTGGCTGATCCAGATATTATTTATGACAAATGTTGTACTACAGCAGGAAAAAAAAAATCTGTTGATGCACTGCAGGAGACAAGTTGTAAGGAAGTTTGCATGAGTATGTACCTAAGGTCAGTGCTTAGTAGAAAAGCTTTCCATCTCTTCCCTGCTCTATTCCTTTTAGCCATTGAAGTCCCAGTTTGCAAAGCGAGAACAAGAACAACTTCAGTAGACTTGCTGCTTTCTGTATGGAAAAGTTTATTTCTATCTTTCTCATATTTATAATTGTCAAATGACTAGACTGAGGTTGCCACTAGTTTTACAGTCATTTTGCTTAGAGGATAAGGTGTTGGTTTGTTTTGTTGGTGTTTTTTTTTTTAAACTTAGAAACCTGAATATTATGAACTGTCAGTATAGTTCAGGTGTTGTTTCATTTGCGTAATGAAATGCCTTTGTTTTCTATCTTTGAAGATACTGTTAGTTTCCAAACTAACAGCAGAAAAAGTGTTTCTTCTAAAACTTTTTTCCCCAAGAATGGCTCTTCTGTCTTTCTGTTACACTTTTGAACTATATGCTGAAATATTTATATAGCTTTTCAAAGCTGTTCAGGTAAAGTTCTGATGTGATTCTGTCTCGTTGAGATAACACTATCATTATGTTTACCAGCCTTTAATTCAGTCTTCTTGATTACTTGAAGTTGTGTTGAGATACGTACCTAACTATTTCGTGTTTATGTTCTACTTTCACTGATCAGTATATTAATAGTATATAAGATAAATCTCTTAAGCCTTTGGGATGGACTTCTTTGAAAAGATAGAAGCTTCAAATAAAATTTATTGCAATAAAAAATTAGCCTGTTAGAGATGGTATATTTTAAACTGCGCAAGTATAAATTGGTGCCTAGTAAAATGAAGAATGAGAAACTTGCCTTAGCTGATTGTATGGCACTGATATTCTAGACAAATGTATAGCAGAGAGCTAGTTCAGACCTTTAATACTAAATCTAAGAAACACTGTAAATAGCATGATAGTATGGATGTGGGGAGGTATTTCTACACTTAGAGATGTGTAATTAAAGGATATAAAGTAGGAGGACATGAGGCATAGTTTTTCGTCTGCTCAATTAACGCTTGACTTTGACCTGTATTTTGAAGTACTACGTTGGTGATTAAGTGTACCAACTGTTGTTGCTTGTACATAATATGGCTTTTCAGCAGAGCTGTTTGCACACATTTGTCACGTGCAGCTATGTTTTTGTGATATTTCTCTAGCAAAAATTATCACAGTCCATCTATAGTGTAATAGCATCCTGTGAGACCAACAGAATTTTGCAGATAATGAAAACCCAGTTGTTATGTGGTGTTGTAAACTTCCACTGCTTTTATGTATGAAGTTTTTTGCATGTGTAATGTAAGCGGGATCATTTGTTTTCTAAGCTCAGTGCATCATTTATTGCACAGCCTGCAACATAATGCATGTGTAACTAGGGGCTGCTCAAGCAATTTAAGTTTTGATATTTTTTAACTCCTAACTTTGCATGTGTAATATCCTTGTAGGATAGATTGCTTTGATGCAGCTTCCTAGATTTTGAATTAAGAAAATGGAAGGGAACCCAAATAGTAGAAGGGTTAGCATTTTGGCTTAATATAAATGTATTTATCTTGAGCATATGAGGTAGTCTATAGTACTGTAAGCAACAACAGGTGATGGAAAGAGAAGGTCAGATGGTTCATTCAGAGTCTGGATGGAAGTTGTTTTATTATATCAAATCTGTGTGTTATGGTAGTATCTGATGCCACATTACGCTGTCCTACAGAGCTTCTGGTTTCTAGCATTGTGTTGTGCTGCTTAGTTTTGAGTTTGTCTACTTCTGCCTTGTTACTGAAGTGTGGTAGGAGGAACTCAGGAGTTTGAGAGATACTGTGTCTTCCTGTTGTTTTGCTGTGTGTGGTGTCTTCAACAGCCCTTATCAACCAGAAATAAATGGCAGAGAACCCCCTGCCAGTCCTATGATGTGACTTCTAGGTAGTCTCTGAAAATGTGTGCAATTTGGTAATCTGTTAGAAGGAACAAGGAGATAATTCTCCTTGCTCTTTAACCCTTTCAGATGATGTATTGATTAAAAATGGCCAGCTTTCTTTGTTTTTATGTGTTCAACTTTTCTGGCCAAACTGGGTCTGACTTTTTGCCAAAGTGGCAGCTGTGCTATGCTTTAAAACATGAGGTGCTCAGATTTCCAGTTAGAAAGCTGTAGGAGTTGTGTGACAGTGTTTTCTTAATACTGCCTTTACAAAAGACAAAATCATTATTTGAAACATTGATCAGAAACATCATACAATACATAGAGAAAAATTAATCTCAAATTAAGTTTGAGTTGATAAAGAATTGAAACAAGTTGACACTGTAAATATTGTTATTTTGAACGTCAAATTGTGGTTTATGGAAAGTAATTTAATGAAAAAGGCATGGAAATTATTTGAGAATTTGTTGGGGTGGAAAATTAGAGCAGTACTTCATAATTAATATGTAAAACAAGCAGGTATTGCTTTAGCTCACACTTTATCGAAGCAGAGAAAAAATGTTGGTCACTTGATTGAAATAGCTTTCTATATTTGCATTTTAGAACTGAAAATTTAGGACCCATCATGTACTTTTTGGTCTTGAATTTCCATGGAATGGCATTCCAAGGAATGGCATTTCTTGCATTAAGTTGTTGATTTCTTGCTGTCTTAGTATTGTGTTTATTATAGGTGCGTAAAACTTGTGAGACTGATTTTCAACGTCTTGACATCTGGAGTCCGTTGGAACTATTGAAAGCTGGAACTGTGTGGTGTGGAAGTTCTACCTGATACAATAACCTCAGCTAATGCCTCAGACACACCAAACAAAACCTTCAAAAGGCTAACTCACTTAGCAGTAGGACATGTTCTTTTCTGCTTGAGGTCAGCAGTGTGCCTCTTGGTTTTTATAATTGTTTTAATTTGTTGGAGGAAAAACTAGATTTAAAGCATGTGTAAACAACCAGTTGTGACTTATTATCAGTGTTCTGGATCTGCATATTATCACAAGAAATAGTGGCCATCTTTATTACGGTATTCAGGTGAATAGGATGATAATTAATTAAACTATAAGCTTTTGATCTGACTTGAGCAGTGAGGAGATCTGAGGTTGTAGGTTGGACAAATCTACTAGCTCTTCAGTTTCCCCTCCCCCACTCTTAAAAATAGCTTATGTGATGATGTCTTCCCTTCTCCAATTGTTGTCCATCAGTTAGTATGGTACTTAATTAAAAAGTCAACCACTTACAAACTGAAATAGATTGCTTAAAGGTTGGTGTGTAAGAAGGAAGAAACCATACAGAACATGGCAGATGCAAAAAAAGGGCACATCTTTTCTCATTGAATTTGACCACTAGATGACACCAGTACAAAAGAGTATTTGGTTTAGTATCTGTGAGCAAGCAACGTCAGAATGCTTTTAAAAATTAACCTACTTGCAGAAGTAGTAGGCAAATTCTCTGTTAAAAAGTTTGCTGCATCTGATCATACATCTGGTATAGGTTAACATCCTTTCTCTGCTTTGACCAATTTTATATTGGTCATTGCCAGGCTACAGGAAACACAGATAATCACAGAGCAACCTTGTCTGCAAGTAAAACTTTTTTTAACTCATCGATTGTTTGGCTGGTGTCCCAGTGCTTTAGGACTGTTCATAGTGGATTAAAGACTGTGTTAGGCCAATTAAAAGATTTGCATACTGTTTTAATCTTTGTAAGTCTTAACTGGGGCACAGTAAGCATGTTGCTGGTCATGACTATAGCAGATAGGGAGTTAGGATGGTAGAAGATAATCCTTTAAGAATTAAGTGTATAGATAATTTTCCAACTTTTTAATTAAAACTGGTGACAAGGTATTGCTCTCTTTTGTATATCTATATATGTCTGTCTATATGTAGTTGTCTTCTGAGCACTAGGGTAAGTTAATATTTAAGACCAGTAGGTAGTAAGTGACAAAGTGTCTTCCATGTTTAGACTAATGAGTTACAGTGAATTAAAGTTATTTAAATTATTAATTGTAGTGTGTTTTTCTAGTGGGATGGTTAAGCATAAATTCCTGTGTACAAAGATAGATTCCTACTTTATTTTGGAAGGTGAATTTGAATTCTGGTAGCAAAATTAGAGTGGTGCCTTTGAAACAGCATCTCTGGCAGTACTGGAGAACAGGTTACCTATTCATAGAGCAAGTACAGTTTGTATTCTTCTAGCATAGCTGTTTAAGCTTAGATCAGGGAACTCCTGGCCTGAAAAAATCATGCTTAGGAAATTCACTTTCCCCTACCCTTGAGTCCTTTATGATATAAATGTATTTGTTTTCTTGACTAATAAATATATTTGTATTTGACTGGTGGAAGCTGTGAGATGATGATACGTGCAAAAAACCCTGCAACTCCTTTCTTAGAGATTGTTGAGCAGGTGTTACAATTGGCACTGCCAGTCTCTATTAGCTGTCAATTCTGTTCACACTCTATTTTTATGACTATAGATTCAAAGGTACAGGTTTTGGTTTCTTTCTTATTTATTTGATTTTAATGTGTACAGTGCTAAGAACTGGAGGCTGGGCAGTCAAAATAATGCATATACCAGTGCAGTACTGTCCTAATTCCACAGGAGACTGCTGATGCTGTTACTCTGTGCATGGGATTCTCTTGTCCTAAGCAAAACCATGCTTCTTATTAGTCTCTTTGAAGCACACAATATTACCTTTAACTTGGCAGACAAATGAAGATACTGAAACTCAAAAGCAACAGCTCAGGAAACCATTGTGCATAAAACCTGTCTCTTTTTTGTGCTTTTGTTTTATGTGTGCCTTAAACTGTACCAGTTAGCTTAGTAAAAAAGATGTCACTGCTTCAGATCTTGTCTTGCTTTTATCTCTCTAATTACTTACAAGCATATGAGAACTGTTAGGACAAGGATAAGAGTTAGAGCACTTACCTGACATTTGCTTCTTAAAAACAAACTAAAAACGGATGAAACAGAATGAAGCTTTTTGGTATTTATTGCTGTAGCTTTTTGTATTACTCTTTTGGGATTTCCTCTATTCAGCAAACTTTACGTACTATGAGAAAAGGTGTACTTTTAAAATTTTGCCATCTGAAAAACTTTGCTTTTACTTGTGTGTCTTAAGTGAATTTTCTTTTGCTTCTGACTCATTGATCATTGTATTCTTAATTTTAAAAGTTGGCCTTAAGTATTGCAATGTTCCTGCACTGCCCCATTTGAAACAGCTGTCTGCATCTAAGGAATGGTTTTTGTTTGCCTTTTGAAATGCTGTCTAAGTTTAGAGAACTTACCAGGACAAATGCACACAGAGGCACATTTATAACTCATTTGGGCCTGCAGGGTATCTTTTTAATTTGAAATGGGAACATAGCAGAGTGCCAGACTATTATCTCCATTCTCTATCAGGATAATAAGCAGTAGCCAGATCAAAAACTGTATGCTGAACACTCAGCTGATGAGCTGTGAAAAGTGATCTCCCCTCTTGCTTCTAGTACCGCCCTTGCTTGGGTGGATGTAAAAGCCTACTCAGCATTTGGGGAAAAACTTTTCTGAGAAGTGAGAGTGCCAATAATTGCAGGGTCAGTTTTCGCTTGATACTCTGTGAGGGTTGTTTTTGGCCCCTTACACAGTGGAGTGCAACTTGTCTTCCTCCTCTTTAAATTGTGTTCTACCTCTCCAGCAGTAGTAGATAGAGATACCTGCTTGTCCTGCACCTTATAATACTTTGTGTACAGGTCTTTTAGTTGCTGAGATGAATGAAAGAATTTGTCAAGTAAATTGTGCTTAGCCTTCGTTCTGGGTTTTCCTGGATTACTCTTCTCTTAGAGAGAAAGTGGAGAGGCTGAGGAGTATCGGGGAGTATGAGATAGAAATAGACTGGTGGAGTTAGACCCTTCCATTCCTGAGAGAAGTGGACAGAAGCTTGTCAAGAGTCAGAAGAGCCCCAACCCTCTCACCATTAAGCAGAAGAGGACATAAGAGATGAGGGTGAATGCAAACGGGTCCCTGTTCAGGGAGGTAGGAGAATCCTGTCCCAGCCTCCCTTGTCTTTCCAAGTGCCCTTACAGCATAGGTATGAGGCTCTGGAACCCAAGGAGCAGGCAGATAATGGAGATAAAGGTCTACGTGGGGGCTTGCCCAGAAAAAGTCAACAAGATAGGCTGGAACTTTGAACTTTGGATATTAAGAAAGAAAGAAGGGTTATTGTGACTCCCTTCTGAGGAGAACTGACGGCCTGGTATGGTGATCAGACCTATCCCACAGAGAAGTCTGGTGCCTCTCTCAGGCCTGGGAAAGAGAGAGAATCAGTAGACCCTCTGGACTAATTAAGCGCTCAGATTATTACCCAATTCTGTTTTCCAGGTCAGCAGTGATGAGATTGATGACAGAAGTCCTGGATGGGGTTTGCCTGTCTAAAAGGGGAAAAAGGATTCTAGCCCCTGAGTTGGTGAGGCTGATTGAGAAGGTTTTAAGCTTGGTTTGAAAGGGGAAGGGAGCATAAGACCAATATCTATAGAGATGAGCCTGTGGGCTGCATGACAGTGTTGTGGATGAAATCAGTAGCCCAGCTGAAGTGCCTGTGCACTCTGCTGACTCTTGAATGTGCGAACCACACTGGTACACAGTCTTACAGAGATGAGTCAGGGACTCCTAAGGTGTTAGAAGCCAACAGGTAAACACTAGAGGGTTATCTCAAAGGAATTAAGGGGTGTTCCTCTAGGAAGGTGATGTGGCCTACAGCCCTGCTGATGTGCCTTTGCACCAAAGCAGAAGGAGTTGGAAGCCATCGTCCTGCTGGAAAGCTCTACCTTTCTGCCATTACTGAAACTTAATGGGTCAAATCTCATGACTGGAGTGTGGGTATTGGTGGCTACAGGCTGTTCAGAAGAGATAGGGGAAGAGGGAGAGGCAGAGGGGTTGCCCTCTACATCAACACGTGGATTGTGAGTGAAGAGCTGTCTTTGAAGAACAAAGTCTGTGGGTAAGAATCAGAGACCAGGGCAACAAAGGGAGGTGAGTGGTTTGTGTCTGTTACAGGCTGTCTGATCAAAGGGAGCCTGTTGATGAAGGTTTCTGGCTCTAGCTGCAGGAGGTATTGCACTGCTGTCCTGCTGTGGGGTTTCCACCACCCAGACATCTGCTGGAAAAGTAGCACAGCACACTGTAGGCAATCCAGGAAACTCTTGGAATGTGTGAAAGGATAACTTCTTAAAGTCAGGTGATAGCCCTAAAAGAGGAGATACAATTACTGGATCTGAACGTATGAGAACTAATTGAGGACATCAAGATTGGAGGCAGCGTGGGCTGCAGTGGTCGTGCACTGTTAGAGTTTGCAGTCCTGAGGGATATGGGTCAGGTAAGTTAGGCCCCTGAACTTTAGGAAAGCAAACTTTTGTCTCTTCAAGGGGTATAGTCAGCGGGATCCCCTGGGAAACTGCCCTCAGAGACAAGGGGTTGGAAATGTTGGCAGATCTTGACGGAAGTCTCCCACAGAGCAGAAGAGCTATCCTCAGGAGCAAGAAATTGGGCAAAGAAGGCAAGAGACTGGCATGGCTGAGTAGGGTACTGCTGGTCAAACGAAAGGGAAAGAAGCAAATATTTGAAGTTAGGAAAGGTGACCTGGAAAGGATGTGGAGGTGAAATTTGGTTGTATAGGGATGGGGTGAGGAAGGCAAAGACAAAGCTGGAATTGAACCTGGCAAGGGATGTAAAGAATAACAGGAAGTGCTTCTACAGGTGTGTTAACCAGAAAAAGTTGGTCAAAGAAAATGTTAAACCCCTGCTTAAACAGTGCTGAAAAACTGGTAACAGTGGATGAGGAGAAGGCTGAGGTTCTCAAAAACTTTCTTGCCTCAGTTTTCAATGGCAACCTCTTCCCACACCTCTCTAGTGGGTGGACAGCTCTCCTCCCATTTTGTCTGTGGCCAGTATTTGCCTTTTGCATATGCTCTGGTTTCATCAGATCTTCAGTGAGCTGTTTAAAGTGGCTGATACAGCACAAGCTTACCCAGCGTTTCTCTTTGAGCTAGGAATTTTTGTTTGACTGTTTTGTTTGGTTTTTTATATATGTTCTTCTGTTTGTTTTTTTTGTAAGGTAGTTGAATTCAATATAATGGCAACCAATAAATAGTGCTGAGTGCCAGAGCTACAAAAAGCAAGCACCATGCCAAGTATGTGGCTGGAAGAAGGAATGGCAAGGGAAGATTTCACCCTTTGGCAGGAACTGTTAAGTGATCCCCACATCTTGTGGATCAGCAGCCTGAGGCTGCAGGTGCAGTTTGCTTCAGCCTGCTTCTGCCTTACCGTTCTGGCAGTGACAAGGTTCAACTGGACCTTAGTTTTCTGCTAGTTGTGATAAGCTGCCACAGTCTCTACTCAGTGTCTTTTGCCCTTAGGTTGCTGGAGTCAGGTTGTTTCGACTGTGCAGCTGTCCAGCCCTGTGCAAAATTCAGGGAAGTCAATGGAAGTTCTCAGGCTTCTTTTTCATTTGAGAGAGAAGATATAATGATATTTTTAAAAAATTACATTGGTAATCTGGGCTCCTGTGTTGTTCTTTTCTTTCTTAAAAAACTCAAGCCCCCAAAACAAAACCAAAAAACCGCAACAACACTGATTTAGTCATAAGGCCAAGCACTTATTGTAACCCTTCCCATTACATAAGAGACCTCAAAGAGCTTAGTTTCTGAGCTTAATAAAGAACAGAACTGTAAGCATAAAGGCCATCCTTGGGACGGCACAGAGGACAAGCACCTAGTTGTTAACAGCCTGTAGTGCAGAAAGAGGTAAGCAAAACTGCTTTGAGTATAGGTGTCAACGTCTGAGCTAGAGTTGCTGGAACTGTTGTGTAGAAGTTCCTGATGGCTCTAAATCTGATCTTTTGTTGAATACGTTTGGGATTCACTTAGTATGGCTGTAAGCTTTTCCACAATCTTTATCGTAATTTGAAGAAAGTGCTTTCTGACTGAGAGGGATATTTAGGGTACATATGTATGTACTTTAATGCTGCTGTAGTTTTAAATGGATTTGCCCCCAATCCTTACTTTTTGGGAAACAATATTGACTTTTAACATAGACTCTGTAAAGATCTTCGACTAGAAGATTTTTTTTTTTTTTAGAAAGTTCTTCAAGTTGCCTCATTTCAATATTTTGCTTCAGCTTTTAGCTATGTTATATGTGCTTTGTGGTATAAAATAAGAGTTGTTATTGGTGAACTCAGGGAAAATTACTAGGTTATTGAGCAGACTGTTTGCACTAGAAGCAGAGTGTCTTTGCCTCTTAGTCTGGGGAATTGAGTGCTACTAGTCATGACTTGATTGTGGCAAGGCTAAAAAAATCGTTTGTAGATTTTTTCTGTAGTGCCCGAAGGAACGATTGCATCACTTTCTTTAATCTCCTGTCTATCAGTAAACATTAAATTGCATCGGATTGTGCTTTTATTGAGCCAGGTAATGTGTGTCGTTAACTTGATTCCTTCCCCAAAGGTTTCTGGCAATGATTTGAATGGCATAGAAGATGGAGTATCACTTCCTTTCTGGGATAGTTTAATATCTTAGTCATTCTCCCTGTTTAAAAAGAAAGGAGAAACAAACATAAAAGGCAGCTGTATTGGGGGTTTTGCCGTTTACTGAATCAAGCATACAGAATATGTAATTTCCATCCTTAGCGAAGAAGATGTGATACCCTGTAAATTACAGGGCTGCCCGATGGATAAGCAGGTAAATTAAGTGTTGGAGAACTAGCCGTTGACTCGAACATTCAAGGTTTTTTTGTGCGGGAGGATGGAGCCGGGAGTGTGTTCGCTGGAGCTTCTTTGTCCTTGGGCGGCCCTGGGCAGTGCCGGGTCCGCGCTCCCTCTAGCGGTGTGCGCGGTGCTTCTTTTCCATTAGAAATTAACTCTGTTTTAATTTGAATTGGACTCCCTAAGAAATATATTTTAAAATCTGAAACAAAAGTAGTTCTACTAAGAGTTCTTCATTTTAACAGGTCATCTTTGTTAGATTTAACAAAACGCAGCATAATGATATGTATTCTGCTGTGCAGTCAGCATCATAGTATTTAGTGTGAAGGGGAGGCTGTGATGTTCCAAATAGTGGGCAACCAAGTTAGTACTGATAGGCTTTTTATGTAGAACTCAGAGTCTGGTGCTGGGCCAGACCTTAATAAACCTTTTTGGACTTGGACTTACTTTGTGAACAGCAACCAGGTCCTATCTCCATCATATTTGGGTGCTCTTAGTTCTTTACACAGAGCCTATTTAGATTTTCACAGTTAATTAGGTTGGGCTCCACTGGCTGGGAAAATATGCCTTCCAGCCCCCGACCAGCCAGCTTTGGAAATGAGGGAGGCTGCAGTGGAGTGGCAGTGTGCCTGTGACCAGCGAGTCCGAGCAGGCTCAAGCTGCCTCTGTGTGCAAGCAGCTCTCGTGTCTCTGTGGATAATTTAAGCATGGGTCACGTTGTTCGTCTTTAGGGGTAAATAACGATTTTAATATTTTGGTTTTGTTATTTTTTAAATTATTTTCCTATATTTTTAAATAACCTACTGGAGCATCCTGGGGCTTTTTTCCTGTTAAGGCAGCTACGGACTCTTACTGTGTTACTGATCCTGGATAAATTCACAAGTGAATACTACTTTAGGATATTTTAATGTTTTCAACTTTCCTCCCTCTACTACTCTCTTCCCCCTCTCCCCCTTGCCCCCAGCAGGTGCAGGTTTTGGATAGCGCTGTTTGCTTGCAGAAGGCATGCTTAAGAAATATTTTGACATCGTTTGGTTTTTGCCAGTGTTCAGTTCAGATAGAACAACACTTAGAATTTGTCTGTCATGGATTTGTTGGGGTTTGTTTTTAACTTAAACATGACACCACACTAATTCAAGCCCAGTACTTCATATATTCTCAATTTTATTAATTTTATTCTTTGTCCCCCTGCTTTGAGCTTTTAGTGGTAGTATGTGACAGTGTCCATTGACTACAGTAGTTGATTTTCATGAATCAGACAAGGCTTTTGGATGTTAAACTAAAAATTGTGTACTGTGGAATTCTAGAAAGGGGTGAAAGTGTTTAAGAACCAGCTATAATATAGTTACCCAGCATGAAGTGTTGATTAAATATACTTTTTGATATGTAGTTAATTCTGCCTTTTATGACTAACATTCAGAATGGCAAAGGAATAGACTTGTTTTGTCAATTGTGTGCATGCCAGATGGAGCCTTAATATGTGTCAGCAGATAAATGGGCCATTATTAAGATTAGATGCATAATGATCATTTCAGCCTTGTTTATTTAGGTCATCGACAGCAGTAGAAGATGATCTCTTATAAGAAAAAATACTTTGGGATCTGAAAATATTTTGCTTTTCTTAGACTGCTGTCAAAATAAATGTAGAAGTTTTTTTGTCTTGCTTTAAATGAAGACATTAAGTTAACTTCTTAGTTTAATGAGAACTGGAATAAAAAATTACAACCACAAGGAACTCGATTTATTATCCTGAGTAGTGAGTCTCATAGCTGTGTAAGCAGATGAATTTGTTCACTTCTTAGATGGTACTCATGAAATCAGTATTTTAGCTAGTAGTTCAGTGCAAGGCTCTTAGTCATTTACTTATTTTGTGGACAATGCAATGTTCAGTTATATATGTATTCTTTAAATAACATCTGCTGTAATTTTATACTCTTTGCACTAGTGAAAGACTTTGACATTAATGTCTGTGTTTTCTTTCAGGTTGCAGTGTAAGATTTTGGAAGTCATAGCTCCAGCCCATCACAATGGAATGGCAAACGGCCACACCAGCAGTGCTGATGGAGACACGATTGTCATCAGCGATAGTGACGACTCAGAAACGCATAATAGCTCCACACAAAATGGGTATGTGATACTTTTACAGTATAAACCATTCAGATTAGGTGGAAAGATGTGGCTGAGTCTGATTGAAACAAATTACTTGATCTGTATGGATCATAAGTGTTCAGACAGTTGAAGGTGAAAAGCTGAACATTCACAGGTGCCAGTTATGTTAATCCACCAGGAAATTGTGCATTAGGAGAAACAGAGTACCTGCAGAATAATCATAGTTAATCTGTTTGCAATTACAGTGTTTTTGCTGAGAGATGGTGGAAGAGCTGTGTGTGCCTGTGGATAGTTCTTCAGCACAGTCTGTGCTGCTGTAGCTTGGAAAATGCAATCATGTTCTGCATTTCTGCAGTCAGGTATTACTTCACTCCATCATGAGGCTCAGAGTTGAAATTGCCTTACAAGAGAAGAACATGCTCTTACTGGAACTCTGTGAAAAGTCTTCCCAGTGACTTTGTATGTTTGTGTCCAAAAAATTAAGAACATACAAAGCTTTCTTCACTGTGCATGTGTCCATATAAATATATATTCTTGTATTTAATGGATTTGATCATGAATTTAGGTGCAGTGAAACTGTGTGTGTTGTGTCCTGAGGAACTTTCTGTAGGCAGGAGTAATTTTGTAGTTTGAGTAAGAGAGCTTCTTGGCTGTAACTGTGTTGCTTAGTTTGGACTATCCCTTTACTGACCAGTAATTGAGCTTGTATATGCATCTTATCCTAGCAGTATGAGAAGATTTCTGTGCTTCTCAAGCACAATGATGAAAGAAGGGGGTTTGAATCGGGCCCCCATCTAGCAACAACAGACTTTACACGAATTGTTACTGACTTTAAGATGTCACATTGATACAGAACTTAATCTTACTGACTGCTGCTTGATGAAGTCATGTTCTGACATGCCTTGAATAACTAGGATGGAGCTCCTCTGTTGGCTAAGAAAATAGCATGGCATAAATAATTTTTAAATTTCTTTGTGGTCTCTTGAAGACAGTGTCAAAGTTGTTCATGAAGATGCCCTACATATTTGAGAAAATACATGCATTTTTGATGTTCCAAAAGGCATACGGCATTTGAAAAGAGGTTATTCTTGGAATTATGCAAGTGTGCACAGAGCTGATGGTAGGATTGATCGTGTGCTGTCACTTTCATGCATGTGGAGCTGGTAGTCTTGCACTCCCAGGCAGTCTGTGGTTCTCCTTAGCTGATTAGTTATTTTGACAGTGGAGAGAAGAGAGAGAAAGGGAAATCTTGTGAGACTTATACAAACTTTTGAAGCACTTTTCTGTGACATAACTAATATCTGTGCTACAAACCTAAATTGCAAACCTGTTACGGCTTTAAAATGTTTACTGAAGTTTTAAGTGAGCCTCTTTATAACAAATGCAAGAGTGTAATAACTTGTCAGTTGTTTTTTAGATATATTCTGGGTATATGCGAATTTGGAAAGTAGTATTTGCTATACCTGTAAAACCTATCTGAAAGTAAAGCATTGTTGTCAATTTTTGTGTGGTATTTAAGATTCTTTATACTTTTACTCATAAAAATAGGAAATCTCACTGAACTGAATGATGTCACTTTGCAGCCCTAATCTTTCAGGGACTATATTTTGCTGTTTATAGAGAAACTTGTTCTGTGGAAGAGTGTGGGTGTTAGTCACCTTGGGGCCAATGTCAAGTTGATACGTGAAGAATGATGGTCGTGCCTTTGCCTGCACACAAATCTCCAGGTTTTGAGACCCAGCCTTTGTGCAAAGCTGCAGTGCTGTTAAACAATGGTACAGCAGATGCTCAGGGTGTTTGTGAGAGAGGGGGAGGGGAGCACAGCAGATTGATGGGCCATCTGCAAATATTTTTCCTGAAGAATCTGTAAGGCTAGAGAATCTTAACTGAAAATAGATGTCATTAGAGATCTCAGCCTTTCTGTGACCCTGCTCCTGTCTGTGTGGGGCAGGAATAGCTGTGTAGTCTGTACAACTGTTCCTGATCACAGTTTTTGTGTTCTGCAGTAAAAGTTGAGATAGTACAGGGAGAAAGAGTGCAGGATGTGCTCACTCTTCCAGTCTCTCAGCAAAAACAAGTTGCCTTCTAAGGCATAGGCTATGAAGCAAAACGTTGCAATCATCTGAGTTCTTAAACCACTTTTACTAGGCCTTGAGACCTTCTGGTACCATAGGAGAGTGATCACATAGAATAACAGTGACCACACCTTAAACTGCTAAACTTTCAGGGATAAGGTTGAACTCTTGCATTTGCTTTAGCACTTCTCAAGAGTGTGGAGGTTTTACTGCTAAATGTGTACAATTCAGCTGCAGCTTAATAATTCATGGGATTCTTTCTGCCAGGGCTCTGAGTAAGACACTAGAAAAAAAAAATTGGTTTGCTGGCTAGCTTGTAGCAGTAATTTTGGGTGTTTGTTCGATTTGGGAAGGTTGAATGGTTTCTGCAAATTTTGGGATATAAGAGGTAACAAAGTTTTTTGAAGTATGTCACTGGAGCCTTACTGTCCAGGCTTTATATGATCTTTAACCTAGTTTCCTGACTTTATTTGGAGAAGAAATTATGAACTAGATTTGTCAAAAAGTGTGGGCATAGCTTGTCATCAAAGCTATACAATATCTTCAATACAACAAAACTTTTCTTAATTTTTAATCCTTATCTTTCTTCCTCTCTCACCCATCCTTCCCTTGAATCAAGTAGTAATGATGGTAAGTCTTAGTCCACTTTATATTGTACGGAAAGACCAAAGTATTGGATCAAAGACAGCTTAAAGTAATCAGAAGTTCAAAGCCAGAATTTTGTTGCAAAATGCAGTTGTCTTGTCCCTAGTATAACTGTGTTGTAAACAGTCATCTGGTTGTTCTGTTTTGTTGTTGAAGTTTTAGTCAGATTACAGAACATATTTGCACTTCCAAATGGGCAGTTGTTATTGCTCAGTAGGAGTTGCTTGTCATTGGCATCATTCAAAGGTGTACTGAGGTCAACTTTGCTGTCAGGATCAGTATACTGATAGGTTACCTCTGTGTGAGGCTTACACTGAGGCATAAGGAGACCATAAATGATTGTGTTATTTAGTTAGCATTCTTCGAGAGCTTTTTCCATTCCCAAAGTCAGAGATAAGGAGAAAAGCCACTGCCTGTTTTTGGAGAAGTGGTACAGCATTAATTTCAAGTGCATTCCTGATCCTCTAACTTTCAGTATTTTTCTGTGCAGTTTTTCTGCTTCTCTAATGCCATAAGGTATAGGTAGCTCTGGCAAGTCTCAGATGAAACTGGAAACTTTGAAACTATGCAGAAAAAATGTAGTGTCTTGGAAATCAGATTTGGACTATTATATTTGATCAACTGAAGTTGAGAGAAGGATTTGCACAAACTAAAAAGTAAAGATTAACAATACAATAATTGAATATTTGATTATTCTTCACGCTCTGTGTTTGATTGCAGACAGGATCAGAGCTTAAAATCTATTCAAAATGTATAAATAAGCTAAATACTTTTGGTCTAACATTGATACTCCGTTGCCTTTTATATCTGAATATTATCTCTTTGTGTTGTTCTTTGTCTTATTAGATGAAAGGGATGGAAACACAGGGGTTATGGTGAGGAGCAAGTTTATATTTTGTACTATCCAGAAGTGCCTAGTGACAGCCTTTATTACTTCAGCTTTTGGGTCCCTTAACTGAGGATTATCATGGTGTGACCAAAATACGAAGGCTCTTTCAACAAACTTCTGTAGAGATATTAAAATCTTGACAGTAGATACACTCTATTACTTTCTGTATACAAGTTATTTGTGTTTTGCTAATATGATTAGCTGGGTAGCCTTTTTTCTTTTATGTTTTTTAAACTGGAGTTGGTCTGAGCGACTCAACTTGAGCTTTCAGCTTGGATAGCATCGTGCAAGACCGTGCATGTCATGGTACCTGTCTGTAAGTCTGGTAGGTGTGTTGCTGTTTCCAAGTATAAATCTCCTTTTTTTCCTCAGTCCATTTATTCTTAACTATGTTAATAATTTAATCATTATAAACTATTTTTCTTGAGAAATTTGCAAATTATTCTTATCTGAAATGACACTGATGGTAAATAAGTACGGTTGTCTTTTGCATTTAGTTTGTATGAATGTATTTAATATTAGGCACGGAATGTTACATTTCTTTTGTTTCATAGAGTCAGTGGAGGAATATAAGAATTGGAGCAAATTTCATAGCCTACAACCTTGGAAAGTACTGTTCTCTACATCTTCTATATGTTGTCCACAGGGCTAAAGAATAGCAAATAGTGTATTGGTTTATTGTGGCACAGACTCCATCTTAAAGCATTTCATAAGTGCCAGAAGGACTGACATTGATGAAATGCATAGTCTTAAATCTCCTAGTTCATCCGCATAACTACTACTTCAACTTTCCTTACTGGTGAAATAAAATTATTTAATTCTTCCTGATACAAGAGTATGACTCTTGATTACAAATTGCTGCCCTAGGAGAAGTTAATTCTGTTGTTTAATAGCAAAATTCAACATGATTTAAAGAAGGTTGTGTTAGTTCATCTCTGTTCATGAGGTCTGTCCATAAATATGCCATACTTTTTAAAATATATTGTCTATGGCAACACCCCTCTCATTGTCTTTTAAAGAAATGAATTTTTTGTTGTGGTAGCATACAACACCTAGAAATTATTCTGCTAAGGAGAGGTGTAAAACAACCCTCTACCATTACATTAAAACTGCAGAAATACATTCCATGAAGGGGAAAAACCCCCTGGTTCTCTGTAGTGATAGCTGTAAAAGGGAAGTGCACTTTGGGTAATAAAACTTACCTGATAAGCCTTGATTTTACAGTGTAGATGCTTTGCCTTATGATTTCTGTTACTTTCAGAATAATGCTGGCGAAGCTCTCTTTTTNTTTTTTTTAAATAGGAGTTTTTGAAAAATATTTTAGGTGCTTTTTATTTGTTTTGCAATGTGATTGGTAGCTCTAGGGCTACTATTTCTCTTTAACTCTGTCTCTTGCACTCCCTCATCATCATCATCATCATCTTCTTTTTTCCTGCCTCTGTGTTGCCATCACAAATACTGAAAGTATTAAGGAGATGATTTTCCAAAGGATAGAGTTGTATCATTACTTATCTTTCTCTCTTTGTTCTTCCTTTCTTATCTCCTATTTCCCTACTAAGAAAACCAACATCCCTGATCCCTTTTCCTGTTCCTTGCAGGATCTGGTTTTGATGCAGATTTAAATGTAGTAGCAGAAAAGTTGGCACAAGTTAATAGGTCGTGTTTGGACCAGTGGAAGTCAAGAGCCTGTATTAAATATAGCTTGGTTCAAGAGGTCCATTGTGTAGACATATGAATATATTAAATGTGTACAATAAAAGGCTGATGTGTGAATGCAGATTTTTAACTATTTTTTTTTTTTTTTTAATTTTAGGGAGAAGAAAGCCATAATTGATCCTTCTTTGTTCAAATACAAAGTCCAGCCTATTAAAAAACACTTATATGAACCTGTTATTGTTAAAGCATCTCAACTAAGGTAACAATTAGTATGTTAAAGTTAAAATTATGAGTGTTTAAGATGTTTTTGGTATAAAATGGCATTTCAAAACAATGTTAGACCTATTAATTAAAAACACTGAAAATATTGTGTTACAGGCTTTATATAACAAGGGTTTCAAGCTTTACTGGCGTTAATGCAGGTACTTGCTTCTTGCGAGTTTCTGCTTTTATTGGCAGACAGATGAAATATGCTATGACTTCTGATACCTGTGGGTACTTTTGTGATTGATGGAGTAGGTAGAAAAAAGTTTGAGAATCCTGTTTTATAATAGTAATGAACCAGGGGCATTGTGAGTGCACTTTGTGGGAGCATTGCTGGTTTAAATGTTGGAGCAGACATTAGGAATCAGACTGATTTAAAATAGAAAGCAGCTGAGGTTTTGCTTCTTAAATAACAATTTTGTGTTGAATTTAGTTAAAATACATGTTTAGAATAGGTTGTGCATCAAAACTTTAGAAACTGGATGTTGTAAAAAAAACTTAAGTGATTTCAAGTAATTTAGCTCCAGCACAGATCAGGATTCATTTTTTCATTAATTACACTCCTATGTAGTTAATTTTTTCTGAAGTAGTGAAGTAGTGCAGGTTTCCTGGAATGCCAGGAACCATCAGATGCCCACTGTCCTCTAGCAAGGAGTGCTGCAGCCTGACCAAGCAGTGTGTGAATTCACCTCCCCTGCCTTGTTGTTTTGTGTCCCCTTTTGAGAGGTATGATTGCTACTTTCCCACTGCCCTTGTTTGTTTTCACCCTTTTCTGAAACAATCAGATTTTACTTTTATTTGGGAATTTGAAGAAATTTGGAGGATTTATTATGGATGAGTAGACTGTGGAGTTTGTATTTCTTTATAAAAGATCATGTCAAGATCTTTAAAGTAAAAATTACAAATGCATAAACCAACTGTTTAAGTATAACTTGGGTTTTGTTTTATTCATAAGGAAATTTTTTGTTCAGTTAGGGTTGCAAAGAATGGCTATTGTTGCAGTGGTAAAGCTGTTATTTATACTCAAGAAAATACCAAAAAGGTCAATGATGTGGTGTGTTTCATATATTCTTGCACGTATTTTCAGCTGTACTGAAACAGTAATTGAAGATGTTAGTTGATGATACTACCTTTCTTTCCTACTACAGCCGGAGGAAACATCTCTTTTCTCGAGATAGACTTAAACTTTTTCTGAAACAACACTGTGAACCACATGATGGAGTAATTAAAACTAAGGTAAGTCAGAAGGAATAACTTGTTTGATAGAATATTGACCCTGTTTTGTAATTTTTCTCTTCTCTACAAGCAGCTCAGTGCTTCTTTTTTAACAATATAAAATTTAGCTTTTTGTAACTATAATATACTGAGTTACTATTTGACTTTTCCAAAATAAAAGAATAATTGAACTTTTTGCATAAAACCAGTTTTTTGTTAATTTCTGCTTGTAAACGATGGTAATTTTTCTGTAGAAAGAAATTACATTCTGTAATTTTTCTGTAGAAAGAAGCAGAATTCTCTAATTTCTTTTTTAGCTACCAGTTTAGAAAAGTTCCCAAAATAAAAAAGGGAACATTTACCTAGAAAAATTTTGTTAAAGCATTATATACTTCTGCTTAGTCAAACATGAGTTGTTTTCATTCTACAAGGTATGCAGGTGATATTTCTAAGTCAAATAAAAATGAACTGCTTCTGTTTTGGTAAAGTAAGCCAATACAATTATATTGTAATGCTTTTATCTGGAAAATGTTTTATGGTAGATTGCATTCAATCTCAAGATCTTCAGTGAGATAAAAGAACTGAAGAGTTCACGTGGCTGGAATGGACTTTGGATGTGGCCTTAGATATTGAATATGCGTATTTTTGTCATTTTATGAGACAAATGTGGTAATAGTACAACTTCAGGCTAAAGTTCACATCTTAGTTGGCACAGGATAACTGAGAATTGATTTCCTTGTGCTCGAGGAATTGAGCTGCTTTTACCACCTTAACAAGTGGACAGCAATTCCCCTTGCCTTGCTTGCTGTCCCACACGAGATCCCGGACTCTTTCACTGTGTATTGCAGCCTTGACCCTGAAATCCTTACCTTCTTGTTTTTAGAAAGTACCTTGGTTTTGTGTTTGTGTGGTGCTTTCTGCTACAGCCATGTAACTGCTCATTCTACACAGAAAGGCTCGGAGAGGTGAGAGCATCAGTGAGAGTCTTGCCTCTAAAAGTTGTGGAAAGTAACAAAGGCAATCAATTTCTAAATAAGTTTGTAACTTTGGTATCTGCCTATTTTAAAGAAACAGAAATAGGAGAAAATGGAGCTGAAGAGGATAAGTGACCCCCTTCCATGGTCTTGTTAGTGATTGTGTTGACCCAACTCATTGTAACAAACACATCAAGGAATAGCGATCTATCGATTAATGATGCTTTCTGGAGTCTCAGGAAAAATCTTATATTCTGTGTATGTCCACAGTTGTCATGTTGTCTTTGTTTGGGCTTTCTGTGGAGTGTCTTCTTGTCCTCTTGCTAATTGCCTTGTATTTCACTTCTGTGAATGTGTCCTGTTCAGAATGTATTCTCATCCATATTGCCTGACAAGGGCAGACTTCCTAAAGTCATCAGGTTGAGAAAGTAAACTCGAAACCGAAAATTTGCAATGATCTTCCTCCAGAAATAAGGATCATAGAGATTTATGTAATTCTTTGATAAGTTAATTTTCTGGCTTTATCTGTCAGAAGTAATTCTTTACACCTTTCAATAACTTGTTAGGATGACTGTGTCCAGATGTATTTGCTAAAAGGCATCTAAAGAAATAATATCTTACCAAGTGAAACCAAATTCTGTTCTCAGATGTGTGCTGCATACGTTGTTATCCTCTTGGTAGATTGACTCTATACTTCAGACTATTTCAGAACTTTATTTCTTACCTGAAGTTAACCAGTTGTGAATCGCATTCCTTTTATCATCTTCTGTGAATTAATGATTCATTAATTATCTTACATTTATAAAAGGGTAAGAATTTCACAATGAATGACTGTTTTCATCTTTCTTACAAAGGCAACATCCATTGAAAAATACAATCTAGCAGAACAAAATTTCTCTTACTTCTTTCCTGATGACCCACCCACATTTATCTTCAGTCCTGCAAGCAGGCGGCGAGGGCGACCTCCAAAGAGGGCGTCTACTAGTCTTGTAAGTAATAACATTTCTTATCCCAGATCAGGACACATCAGCATAGTCTTTTCAGTTCTCCCATTTGTCTGAATTTTCAGAATAGTTGGAATGCAGGGTTAACATCATGCTTTTTTCTTTGAGGATGAGTTGGGATATATTACATAATTGCTATTAAAATAGTTGCTGGTAAAAAGGACTGTATTTGTTGTATTTCTCATTTTATCTTTATTTCTGTGATCCCATCAAGAAAATAGGTTTTCAGTGTGTTGTGAAGACGTGCAGAGTACTTGCCCCTTCAGGGATTAATAAATAATTTGCTAAAAACCTTAATTTGAACTTTTAGACACAAGTATATCACTTGGCCTCAGATACAGATATGTCACTTGCATATATGTAAACATAGAGAAATCTTAATGCTCTTAATATATTTTACCATGTTCTAGAGAACAGTTAAAAAATTGTGAATATCTTCTGCTGGTCATTTCATCGTAGTTATGTTCTTTTTTCCTCTCTCTCTCCAAATTCTCAATCAGGAGGATAGTATTACTAAACGAAACACCCCAGGAAACAAAAGTAAAGTATCAAGGGAAAGGACAAGGTTCCAAAAGCAAAAGGAAGATATGCAGGCAATGGGTAAGTTGTGGTTTCGTCCTATGACCAGCAGAACCAGTTTTTGCAGGTTTGAGAGCAGGCCATAATTACAATATTTTTGGAGTTGTATTTTTCAAATGGAAAATGTAATAAGACTCTACTACCACGGCACTATTGCAGAGTGCTCCTTTCAATGGTTAGGATTGTTTCCTGATTTTTATTTTTCCTTGTTTTTTCATTTAGTTTACTGAACTGGGAAAATGGGGGAACCGTGTGGTCCAACTGTGTTGATTTCTATCTCAGATAAATAAAGAGCTAAATAATTTTTTGCAGAAGTTTGAGTGGTGAAGTCATGTAAATTTTACCAGCTGAAGGTGTATCAAAGCATGAACATATAACGCAAATCAGTTTGTTGAGTGAGGAAAATGCATAAATGGAAAAACAGTCTCAAAATTTCAAAGAATTGGTAATAACATTTTGAATTTTTCTCATTAATAGATCACAAATCACTTAAGAGATTTTTAGTTTGGACTGATTGAATAATTTTGGTTAGTTTTGACATGTTCCTCATCAATTTAAGCCTGATTTCAAATGAAGTAAGGAAACCTACATGCCTTTAGTATGGGTTTAACTAGATAAAGTGTTGTGTCTTTTGAAGAGACAAAGCTCAGACAAGGAGATATTCTTCTGGATTGTAAGCACTGATGTCCTTCCTAAGGAAAGGCTTTCATCTCTGGAAATATTGTAGAGAACTCCTGCTTTCAACCTCTCATTTCCACAAACACAGAATGCTTTAGGGTGACAAGGACATCTAGAAATTACCTGGTCCAACATCTGCTTAAATAGCTGCAAAGTTGTCTGATGCTGCGTTAGGCCTTTTCTTCACAGGAGACAGAACACATCCACTAAAACTGTGCATCCACCTTTTTGCACAACTAGCATCTGTTTGTTGTGTGCTGGAAATGACAGCATAGAAAAAGGTAATAGCTGATTAACATCAAAACTGCTTCCTCACCTGTGTGAGAAGAAACTAGAGCTTCTAGAAGGCTATTTAAAACACATTTTCACAATGTGGAAAGATAGCAAAATACTAGGTACCTTGAAATATTAGCCTTCTCAGTATGTAGAACATTCTGAGGGGATCAGCTTCATTGCATTTGTTTGCTGAGACACATGGCTGGTATGTATAGAAGCAAACTAGCCCATTTTTCAACTTTTATAGGAAAATGTAATCAAAATTTTTTTTCAGTACAATCCATGTGGTAAGAGTGGATCTTTTTCATTTGCTTGTGATTCTAGCTTTTCTGTTTATTCAATTAAACCAGTAAGACCCCCTTTTACTTGTTAGCCTGTGTATGGGTGTGCTAGTTTAGAGTTAAACCAGCAGGAGAAATGAATCCAACTCAGAAAGGGATTGCAAGTCAGAATAACAATTTAATAAAAGATCACAAAATACACTGATACAGAAGGAAAAATTCGTTTGTGCCACAGAAGCAGATGTACAGACCAGCACAGTGGGGCATGAGCTGGATGGAGCTCACCACCCCCTCTGCTGAACACCACATGGCACCCCTGAATTCAAAGTAAGAAGAAAGGAAGAAACCTGCTGGGTGAAAATGATGGTTGCAGTCCGGTGGCAGTCTCAGTTCAGTCAAAGCTCTGGTCCTCCTCTGGATCTGATGAGAGCTCCCAGTCCCAAAACCCCAAGCTTATCTCTGCTTGGGCTCAGATGGGAACACCCAGTCCCTCCCCCAGGGTGCAGAGTTTCCCAATGGGTGATTTACTCTGTGAGGTGAACAATGGCATATTTTTAGCCTCTCTGATGGCCCATTAGCAGACATGACCACTCAGGTGGGTGTGAAGGCACTAGTGGCTCCCCAGAGGGGAGAGATCACCTCTGAGTCACAGGTGTGAAGACACAAAAACTTCCTTATCCCACAGAAGTTCCTAAACACCCATCTTGTAGCCAGAGGGGTCGGGTGTGCCTTAGGCAGCTGCTGCAAATGGGCCATGTGAGCAGTTCATGAGAAGAATGACATAGAGGGTTTAGAACACACACCCACAGAGTGACAAACTGATCCTGGCTACTATAACCAGGACAATGGGTTGACAGGCATTGTTTTCCCACAGAAAGTGGAAATTTGTATACTACTTATGTATATGACTACAAAGAAATCTGCATCTCCTCGTGCAATAACATTTATTGCCGATTAAAGTTCAGTTTAACTGTGTAACTGAAGTAAAACTTGTACAAAATGGACCGAAATAAATGTGTAGGTTTCAAGTGTATCGACTTTACAGTAACTCAATAATAACTAAAAACTTAAAGATCACCTATTTAAAGGTTTTTACTATTACAGGTATTTCATGGTTACATGCCACACCTGGTTGTGGCATGTGTTTATTAAGCAGTCATTACTAAATGTCTTGCTGTAATTATGTGTTGTTGGAATCAGTTCTCATCTTTATATGTCACTTGATAGAAACCAATAAACAATTATAATAAAGTTCTGTATACTCATAAAACTAGATAAATTTAACTTCCTTACAGTGATTAAATCCCTGTAGAATGTCTAATACTTAAGCTTAAATTTCTAGTTCTCTAAAGGACTTTCAAGTGTTTAAATTTCTGGTTGGCATAGAAACAATTCAGTCTTTATAACAATATATTTTTCATATGGTAATTACAAAAAGGTTAGTCTATTTAGCAGTTAAAACCAACATTTTACAAAAGAAATAATAACTTTGTTTTTTCCTTTTATAGCTTTTGAAAAAGCTAAATTAAAACAAGAGAAGGCAAATGCTATAGAAGCTAGGAAAAAGGAGAAAGAAGATAAGGAAAAAAAGAGAGAAGAATTAAAGAAAATTGTAGAAGAAGAAAGAATGAAAAAGAAAGAAGAGAAAGAGAGACTCAAAATAGAAAAGGAAAAAGTAATGCATTTAAAGTATATGTGTTTCATAAAGGAACAGCCTGATGGCTTTTGAGTTTTCTTATCTTCTGGTTTTTTTAGTTGTTACCTTTTTCAAGTTATTTTCCATTAACTGTTTTCAGTTATTAGGAATGCACTTTAGAAGAATGAGCAAGTTATAAGATTGGATTATGGGTTTGTATTTTTGAATAACATTGTCTGTAATTCTAGTTCACATTACTTCAGAAGTAAGTTAAATTTTAATGTGATAGTTTGGGTTTTTCCTTGCCAGTAATACATAACATTGTTTAATTTTATGATTGTTTTCCATTTGCATGTTAAAGACTCTGTACTTCCTCAGATTTGCAGCATATCAAATGGTGTGGGTTTCCTTGGACGGAATTTGCTAAATAACCTTTTTCTCACTTTGAGTATCAAGAAATTATTACCACAGCCATATCCATTATATTTTGATGGTCTTTTTTGAGGCAACTTTCATAAATATTCTAGTTTTTAGACTTTTTCTCCCTTGGCCTCTACCATTAAAAACAAAACAAAACCTGAAACATTCCCCAACAAAGGCAACAACAGATTCAACAAAGTATCATGACATTAAAACATTTTTGCCAGTATAATTTTATGCAAAATAAAAATTAATACATTACTTCATTTTAATGAAATACGATGCTTTGCTTTTCAGTCTGATTCAGTTGTAAGTGTGGAGTTTTACAAACTGCAGTAATGCCATCTGACAGTATTTTGTACACTGTTGTGACCTTTTTTTCAGGAAAGAGAGAAGTTGCGTGAGGAAAAAAGAAAGTATGTGGAATACCTGAAACAGTGGAGTAAGCCTAGAGAAGATATGGAGTGTGATGATCTTAAGGTATGATTGAATTTGGAATAACTCAAGTTCATACTTTGCAAGGACCCCAGGCTGTATTCCCTAACGCAGAGGGAAATGTAGATCTGATTGGAATGCCAGAGGTTGTGAATAACTTGCAGTCATGTACTACGTATTTTCCAATGGCGATGCTAATAGAATCGTCGGCATCCGCATTTTCAGCCTCCAGAAAAGTCTTGCAGGCTGTACTCAGTCTACACATGCAGCAAATATATGTTTAAAGTGCTGACATTATAGTGGAGGGTATTGAGTATGATTTTTCTGTTAAATGTACAAGATGAGCTCACCTAGAACTACAACATTTGTGGAAAGGAGCTGTGCTAGAAATTGTTCAACTCTGTCTGCTAAGAAACATTGAAAAACAAATCTTGAAGAATTATATCAAAATAGTAATTTCAAAGTCAAACAGTGTTAGACACTGTCATCTGTGATTTGGAAGTGGTGTCTCTTAAGTGGTCTGGTTATATGGTTACATAAGCTCCTTTAAAATATCTTCAGTTACCCATAAGTGCCTTAGCAATGTTAAAAACCCAACCCCAGAACATATGGTCATCAGACATGATCTTGCATATCCTAGTATTAGATGGGTGTGTTTTATGTGAACGTGTTGGGTTTTTGTTTGCTTATTTTCACAACCAATCATAAGTAATCTTTTGCTTGTCTGGACAGCATGCTGAAATTCAAAACTCTTGGGAAATAATACAGGTTTAAAGGAAAAATCTTGACAGCCAGTGTTGTTAATTTGTAGTGGGTTTGACTTCCTTTATTAAAGATACAAACTTCATGAATGTGAATTAACTTTAGACAAAAAAGTTTTCCATTCAGATTGCATGCTCTTTGCTTTCTAAAGTTAATACTGCCACAGCTGTTGCTGTGGTAACTGATCTCTACCTTGTGGTACTCTTTTCAGACCAACAGATACACCCTTTAGAATAATAAACTGTGTACTCTGCAAAACCCAAGTAAGATATTAAATTGACCCATTTGGATTGCAGGAACTTCCCATTCCAATGCCTGTGAAGACGAGACTTCCTCCTGAGATCTTTGGTGATGCTCTGATGGTTTTGGAGTTTTTACATGCTTTTGGGGAACTTTTTGATCTTCAGGATGAATTTCCAGAAGGAGTAACTTTAGGCAAGTTTTCATTTATGTGGCAAGGAGCCCCGTTTTTGTGATGTCTCTTCTTCTACCAAACGTCTAAAGTACACCCAAGTACCACTGCTACAAAATTTTCTATGTGATTTTAATATATCAGTGCTTACACATGCATACCAATCCAGTTTTCACAGTCAACTCTGCAGTGTTTGTAAAGTCAAAATTAATCTCTGTACAAGCTGTTACTCTACTTATTAAAACATCTTCTTGTACTTTATTCTTTCAGTTATATAATGCTGTTTTGTCAGCACTGTTTCTCATACCAACATCTCAGGAATACATGCAGTAAATTAGAGAAAAGTAACTTGATTATCTTACCTAAAGGAAAAAAATGTTTTTATTCTTCAGTACATAATTGTTTTCCAACTCTGCGGCAAAAGTGACGCTTCTTAAACTTTATTCACAGAGGTTTTAGAGGAAGCTCTTGTAGGAAATGACACTGAAGGCCCACTGTGTGAATTGCTGTTTTTCTTCCTGACTGCCATCTTTCAGGCAATGGCCGAAGAGGAAGAGGAAGTGGCCAAAGATCAAATAGCTGATGCTGAGACCAAAGGTCAGATCCTTAATTTTACTGCTGAAAAGCTGAAATGGTACTGGAATTAACCTTAAGCTGCATGATTTATGGCATTCCTTTGTTTAACCTTGTCTTACTATGCATGGATATTATATGCAAATGGGCTTGTTTTTTCTCTGTTATCTGAAATTAAAGCTTTAAACTGGGCATGGAGCGCAGGGTCTGAGGGAAATACGGAAAAAAGAAGTTCACTGTTACTACAATTGTATCCAGCAAAGCATAATAAACTTTTAACAGTACGCTTATGTTTTGGAGGTGCAGGAAGTGTCTTCGCCTTCCTCCACTTCCTTCAGCACTGTTTAGATGTTTCTCCTGAGGGTGAAGAAACAAGTAATTTTCCTAAGTCTTCTCAAAAGTCTCTATCTGTGTCTATTTTTAAAAAAAAAATCTGGGCCTGACCAGATTAAAAACTCAAAAGTCCCCAGCACAACAATAATGGAAGATTCAATATTCATTTTCCTTCAAGACTTGAAAGTATTCATCCACAGCTCCTACATACTACCACTTCTCTTTTTTTCAGTAAGGGGCCTCATAGTAACTCTGCCTTTGGCCTTTGCACTAAGTTTGAGTTGCCCTCATTTTCAGAGGTATTTGGTATAAAGTAACCACTGATCAGAAGACAACAGGCTTTGTTACAAATTTACATGGTCCTGCATTTATGGACTGCCAGATTTGCTGGCTAGTTAAAGGAGAATCTTTGACCCTTCCCCTTGTCTCTATTTCATTAGAGGTAGAAACGAACATAAGAACACTCCCCATTTGAGGTCAAGTGAATTCTGTGGTGCCCCTGCAAGATAGATGTGTGAGGTACAGGAAGGTTCTTTTAATTCCTCCCTTGAAGACTCTTATTTTTTATAAGATTTATGTCCACTCTGTAAAACTATAAAGCATGGGCACTACTTTCAGCCATAGAGGCTGCTCTTGTTAATTGAATAAAGTTGCAGATTTGATACGGTGTTAACAAATTTAGACTCTATTTTAATTGTTGAATTTAGTAATTAAACTGTAATTTTTAACTACTGAGAGCATTGCTTTGGCAATACAAGCAAGGATTGCGTTATCAGGTATCATAGAATAGTTTATGAGATTCTTTATCAATCATAGGACAGATCAGAAAAAATGTAATTTTCGTATTTTAATTTGACTTCAGGAGACTGACAATTGCAAAAATCTGCTGGTTTTTTTCTAGTTTAGCAGAGTTATGGGTAAGGCACTTCATCTGTTACGTTTTATGTGCCTTGGAATTTTCTTTATTGTCACTTATTTAGACATCTTCTTTCCATAAAAAAATTATATGTTCTTGGCTTTGTAATTCTGGCTAACCTAACTAGTAGTAGTCAGCACGTTTGCTCAGTTAAATTTTGTACAGGCAGTGTTTCTGCAGCAAAGAACACTGTGGATATGGGGTTTTGGGGTGTACAGTACTTTCCTCAAAGTGTGTGTGATGGATACAGTGAGAGGCGAGGTGCAGAAGTTAATTTTGCAATGTCTGGGTGACAGTTTTCAAACATCAGTCATCATACAGGATTGTTGTGGACTTACATTTTATGGAGTCTTAGTTTGGATTTGTGCCTCTGTATTGACTTGGTGACTTTAACAGTTTAATGATTCAGATTTGAATAAAGTGAAATTGTAGAGACAGCATATGGTGCTGAAAGAATTTGGCCAACCCTCCGGAGAAATAACTGTAGGTGCTGAGGAGACTTTTGTTTAAAAACCAGGAATTTGCTGTTCCTCTCTTTCAGTTCCCTGCTGTCCTGGTCAGTTTGCTTGTGTGTGATGCTTCTTAAATGCTGGTGCTTGTTTTGGTGGAATATGATTTATTTGTAATGACTTAGTAGTAAATGTGTTTGTGCAGAGCAGGATGTATCTAAGTTAGATAGAAAGTGTACGTGATTGGTTTGGTTTTTGTTTCCTAAAAATGAACTTATAATAGGAAATAAGAGTTCATTTGAGGAAAGGAAGTACAGGTGTTTCTTGCACTGTTACTTGTTTGTGCTTTCAGGTGTGTTTATGGGTTTGTTTTTGCTGCCTTTTATGTTGCCATTGTGCATGTTTTGTGTGTTGCGGTTGCTTTAACAGCTTATATGCTGTTCTTCCTGTATGTAGCATGTGGTGCATGTCCTTAGCTTGTAGTTGGATTTTTTAGTTGCATTTAAAGATAAGTACATTTTTGTTTGGATGCTGAATTGAGTTTTGAAAATATTGATGCTTTTGTAAATATTGGCCCTCTTTTTGCTTTGTCTGCAACTTTTAAAACACGGCTTCCTTTCCTCCCCTCCACAGTACAAGTTTTAATTTGCACTAGAATAAAGTGTTTATTTCCTTAAAGATTTAACAGAGGCTTTGGATGAAGATGCAGACCCCACAAAATCTGCACTGTCTGCAGTTGCAACTTTGGCAGCTGCATGGCCCCAGTTACACCAGGGTATGTGTGGGTTTCACTTTTTGTTTTGTTACTCTTCTTATTTTGCTCTGTATTTTAAAGCACTTTTTAATATTTATATGCCTTTAAATGTCTATATAAAATAACTGTTCATTCTTCTCAACTATAGGCTGCAATTTGAAAAACTTGGATCTTGATAGCTGCACTCTTTCTGAGATTCTCAGACTTCACATTCTAGCATCAGGTGCTGATGTAACATCAGCCAATGCAAAATACCGTTACCAGAAACGAGGAGGGTTTGATGCTACTGATGATGCTTGCATGGAGCTGAGATTAAGTAATCCTGGTCTCTTGAAGAAGCTTTCAAGTACCTCAGTGTATGATTTGCTGCCAGGTAATAAAAGACAATACATATTAGAGATTATTAGACTGCTCATTAAGCAGTCAGTTTTGTATCAGGCTTCAGACCAACCGTGATCAAAATTTACTCTATCATAGAATAATTTAGGTTTGAAAGGACCTCTAGGTCACCTAGACCAAAACCTACTCCTGTGCGTCAGCCCCCACAAGCAGATCTCGCCACATCAGAGATTGCAGAGCTAGGCAGTCTCATTACTTCTGAGTAGCTTTTTTTTTTAATCTCATCTCTAAAATGTTAATTTTACTTGAAAGAGGGGATCTCTCTGGGAGAAGCATCGAGGTATTTGATTCAGCCCCTGCTTTTTATTTTTATTCTGGTTTGGGTCTTTCGTTCATTATTTGGAAAGGGAGGAAAAAATACTGTCTACTCTTCCTTTATCTCTGTTTTGAAGATAATACTGCATTGTGCACCTTCTTTTGGTGGTTAAAGTTGTTAAATTTAAAAGTAAAGGCTTGTGTGTCTGAGACAAGCAGGTATTTCAGGAAATTTCTCTTTGCAAGTGCAGCTGGTACACTACAGATGTTTGACTTCATTTGTTCTTGAGTGAGAAAAAGTTCATTCTGGAGTGTGTAAGAGTAAGGCTTATTATCAGTAATATAATATAAACATTGGTCTGAATTTTATTAGGAGAAAAGATGAAGATCCTTCATGCTCTCTGTGGGAAACTTCTGACTCTTGTCTCCACTCGAGATTTCATTGAGGACTCTGTTGATGTGCTACGACAAGCGAAACAGGAGTTCCGAGAGTTAAAGGCAGAACAGCATCGCAAAGAACGAGAGGCGGCAGCAGCAAGGTAAAGCTCAGATATGGAAAACTAAATTTTGTTTCTACAAATGAGCTTAATTCCTTGGTTGCAGAAGGCATATGAAAAAAATAATGTTTTTGGTTTATGCTGGTTTCTTGAGACTGTAGGCAGGGGTGAAACTTCATTGTGCTAAATGTTGTGCTTTCTCACACTTAGTACTATTTTTGGATGATGTTTTAGTATAAAAGAAAAGAGACATGGGCAGATCAGATAAAGATTAATTGCAACTGGTTTTCTATATACTTCCTATTAGGATACGTAAGAAAAGAGAAGAAAGGTTAAAAGAACAAGAGTTAAAAATGAAAGAGAAACAAGAAAAGCTGAAGGAAGAGGAGCAAAGAATTCCTGCTGTAGAAATATCTGTTGGGTATGATACATAGTGTTTCTGTAATATATATGATATAGCACTTTTTAGTTACATGGCCAGACCTATGTGGTTTTAATTGACTTGAGCATATGCAAAGGTTTATTTTAAGTATTTAACCCTTAATGTTGATTTTATTTTTCTTCCCTGTGTTCTAGAATTGGTTTATAGGAGTGATTTTTTTCCAATATTTGTAATTCTGGTGAAAGCTTGACAAGAGAAACATGTAAAATGTAATTTGTTTTTTGCATTGCTTTGTCTTGCATTGATTTCATCACTATGGGTATCTTCATACAGACCATTAAGTTCATTTTCTAGTTTGAGGAATTGATCTGATGTGATCTAGAAAGTACTGACCTCACATAATTTATTAACCAAATTTCATAGTATTTAAAAAAAAAATGTTGTTAGGCAAGGTAATTTCCATTAAAAAAAAGATTGTGTTTGGTTTCTGGTTTTTTGAGGTGTGGTGTTTGTTTG
>VXAU01003005.1:40704-77356 GCA_013399695.1 Formicarius rufipectus | reverse complement strand
TTTTTTTTTTTTTTTTTTTTTTTTTTTTTTTTTTTTTTTTTTTTTTTTTTGGTTCTGTTCATAAAACTGTATGGTTTCAGATGGTAAGATTCAGACACATGCACCTGTCTGTGATTCCAGAAAAAAACCCAAAGTGTATATACAATAGTATATCCTTTGCCTGCTTGAGGAAGATAGTTAATAAAATAAATCTGCTTGTAAAAGGTGAGCATGGGCCAAAGATAGATTTGTGCTATGTTTTGGAAATTATAACTGAGAAAAATAATAAAATAAATGTTAACCTATAATAATTGCCTGTGGTTCTCTAGGCTTTTAACTATATTTGTTAGATGAGGCAAAAATGTGAAGTAAGCATTTTACAAAATGGTATATATCTTGACGAGAGAACTTTTTTTAGACATGAGGAAAATCCATGTCAATAAAACTACATTAGGATGTCACCAAAAAGGATCTGATTATAATAGTACTTTTCAAATGAAAGTGTGGATACCAAAGAGAGCACGCTTTAGTCTTTAATATGGAACTGCCCACTTACAGTTCAAAGGCTTTCTTCTGAGTTTTAATATATTCTGTGACTTTGAAGTTGATTTTTTTAAAAGCATTTGTGGTGGTTTTCACCTGGTGTCCACTCAAACCTCCAGGCCCCCCCTTTCCCAGAGGGAGAGGAGAAGGACATTTTACTAGTTCAAGTACTTGCTAGAGAAAAATACTGTTTGTGTGAAAGATGCCATATTTTGTTCTGTATTTTTTATAGTTCAGCTTATAATGTGTGGTTGGTTGGTCAGTCACCTTTTCTTTGTTTCGCTGTGTCAGGGAGGAGGAACAGGAAGACCTTGATACTAGTACAGAGAGCAAAGAGATTGAACGTAAAGAGCAAGATGTGGACACAGTGACAGATGATGAAGAAGAGCTGGGACCAAGCAAAAAACGACGAAGAGGTAAAGCTATGATGTGTTTGCTTGTGTGCCAGTATACATGCATCTGGGAAGTTCTTGTGCTTTATAGTAAAAGTATCCTTTCCTGTAATATTTTAAAAAGAATAGGGAAGACCCCACACCCAAGCATGATCGTAATAGGCTACTAAGTATATTGAGCCAGCCTTACGTAGTTCTTGTTGTCAGCTGCCTGGATTCCTCTTTTGTCTAAAAAAATCGTAGGCTGTTGCCCAACAAACCATTACAGTTTTAAGTACTGGCCTTAGAGAGAGAGTGGTAGGAACCCTATCTAATAGGGATGGTGTGGTTTTGATTCCTTTTTTTCTTTTTCTTAGTAAGCTACAAAAACAAGTATATAAAAAAAATTGAGCATTTGAGTTTAGCTTGCCTTTGTTAATGAAGCAGCATGCCTTCTATACAAGAATACAACCAGACTTACTGCCAGATTTAATTTTCTCAGCAGTGTGCTAGTAGAAACTGCAGTGCAGTAAATGGCACAGCCTGCTATTCATAACTAAGCATAGATGTCACCACAGGAGGATGAACTGTTGATGGCTTTGGGCTGCTAGCTCATCTGTGCCTTTCTGCTGGGAAGACTTCGTGCTAGTGTCCGTGCCAGTGAAAGTTTTGGATCATTGTGGACCTTATTTGCAAATTTGTATAGTCCCTAACTGTACCTGGGATGGAGGTTCTCATTCAGTAATAAAAATTTGCGTGCTTACTACAGCTTTCTGATGGTAAAAAAAGGAGATCCTAAACAAAATTTCAGTTTTCGCAAATACCCATGTTCCAGGCATTGTGACTTGGATGGCAAACAAGTGTTACTATTTCATTCCTACAATTGAGGAACTGAAGGTCACACTGGACACTAGTAGAAGTTCAGTGTTGACAGCATCTCTCAGGTTGCATGCATCAATTAGGAGACATACTTTTCTAGATGACTGCCAGAACCTAATGCTTTGATACACGAATATATGAACTGAAATATTTTCAGCTGGTACAAGTTGAGGAGGAAAAATAGTATATATATTTGAAGAGAAAAGTGATAAAGTAAGGTACCTGAGTTTGCCATAGAAGCTCCTATAAAGGGATTCTAGCCTTGCTTGAGACCTTTGGGGAGTTTAAGCTGATCCTTTTGAGCATAATAGAGTCTGAATCATAGTTTGTATTCAATAATCAAATTGTTAGAATTTTACTTTATAAGATGCTTCTGTGACATGCTTTTGAGTTCTTAAAATTTTGGTTCTTTTATGGTATTAAAAATAAGTGTTGGTAAATGAGACTTGGTCTAGTTTCTGCAAAGTGAAAGTGTATTCAAAATTACTACCCCTTCATCAAGGGAAGAGCAGTTAATCACTTGAGTTTTTCTTTAATAAACCTAGTATTGTCTCTTGATTGGGCTTGATGGTCTTTGAAGGTGTAAGTTTAGATGATTGAAAAGGAACAGAACTAAAACAAGCCCTTTACTTGAGCTTTTGGTTAAAAAAAAATGAAAAGTTAATTGCTACCATACTTCTTCCTTTAGGAAGGAGAGGGCAAAATGGATATAAAGAATTTACAAGACAAGAAGAGACCACTTGTGAGAAGAGTGAACCTCTTACTGCTGAAGATGAAGAAGCTTTAAAACAGGAGCAACTAAAGAAAGAGAAGGAACTGTTAGAAAAGATTCAGAATGCAACAGCCTGCACAAATATCACCCCGTTAGGTCGTGACCGTCTGTACCGACGGTACTGGATTTTCCCTTCTGTTCCTGGATTGTTTATAGAGGAGGACTATTCTGGTCTCACAGAAGACATGTTGTTGCCTCGAACCTCTTCCTTTCAGAATAGTGGACAGTCTTGCACAAATGAACCTCAGGTATTCAGTAAAACTGGAGAGTCTTTGAAATCCTCTGAATCTACCTCCAATAGTGACCAAGATTCACACACCAGTGTTGTCGTAGAGGTGCCAAGGCCAGTATATAAACCAAACCGTTGGTGCTTTTACAGTTCTCGGGAACAACTGGACCAACTCCTAGAGGCTCTCAATTCCCGAGGACATAGGGAGAGTGCCTTAAAAGAAACTCTTTTACAAGAGAAAACTAGAATATATGAACAACTAAGCAGTTTTCCTGTGGAAAAATTTCATATTCCAGGTAAATGAAAAGTTACTGGTATTAATTTGCTTCCACAGACACAACTTCTATGTAATAATCTAGAAACATCTAATTCTAATGTAATTGTAATTTTTAAGAAATGAGAACTATTCTTAAGATTTGTTTCACTTGATGAAAAACATGTTTGGTTTTTCCCTTCCTGCCTGTTTTTTTGTTGTTGTTTTTTTTGTTTGTTTGTTCGTTTGTTTCCTCCTTGACAGACCTTTCTGGCATTTCTAGTGTTTCATGCTAAAAAAAAAAAAGGGGGGCAATTTTTATGTTATTTTACCGCTTAGCAAACTGTGTTTGGTTTTTAAGCAAACATCTTTAGGAAGCAATTTGAGCTTTCGGAAAAAATTAACTAGAGTGTAAAGATTAATATGCCATAAAAAATGGTGTAGCTATGTTGGTTGTTATGTGGATTAACATCAGTGTAGTGGGATTCTGTGATACTACTGTTTTCTATTTTTTCCCCCTTCTTTTGGCAGATGTTCAGTATAGGAGGAAACAAGAGTACAGCAGATGTTTATATGGGTTTCTAAATCTAGGAGTGTATTGAAAAACCACCCTAGAACTAGGATTTAGAGGTTTTTCCCTTTTCTACTAGCCCAGTATTTTGCCATTTATTGGCAAGGTGTTAGTTCCAAACACTGCTAAAATGCTGTATATACAAGCTTGCAGCTGGATTTCTTATGGAGTGTTGATGGTAGAGTATGTTACCAAAATGAAACTCCCTAGGATAATGTTTAATTGCATTTTGTTTGCATTATGACAAATTACTGTGAGGATTTTGGGTTACCTGTACTGGGGTAAGGGAGAATTATTCACAGCAGCGACAAATTCTCTTTTCCTGGGGTGAGTATGCTAGGACATGATATGCTGATATGCTGTGTGCATATCAGATACTGCTGAATTTATAACTGATCTACCATTTCTTTTGATGGAAGCTAGCACAGGACAGTGTGTATGTGTAGTAATTAAGCTTTATTTGGAAGCCTTATATCTATGTTTGTTTTTCGTGAGAAAAGCTCTGTCATCTTCTGGTGCATTTGAATTTGTGCATATTTGCCTAATTGCTGCACCTTTATCTCTGTTTTGTGTGTTGCTTTCTGCCCTGAAGCAAACTGCTTTTCAGAGTCATAGATTTTTCTTCTCTTTCAGTGTTAGAATTGTAGAATGACATGGATTAGATAAAGAAAAAGGCAGCTTTGAACTTCACTTTAATAGAGATGAGGAAAATTGAAATGGCAGTGGCCCAATGCCAGTGCTGCCACCACTGTGTGATAAGCAGGGATAAGTGGCCCTGTGTAGCTGCACTTCGTTGGGAGCTTTTCTGCTGTGGACTCCAGCTGCTGCCCTATTGCCTTCACTCAAATGACTGGCAGAACAAGTGAAAACGACTTCCTAATTCTCTTGCACTGCCCTTCTGCCTTTTCCGGTTCCCACTCAGCAGAGTATGGAAATAAAATTGATTCATGCTATTACTTGATTTAATTCCAGTATCTGTTAACTTTTCCTCACAATTTATTTCTAAAGCAGTTGCTGCTTTTTCAGCTTAGCTCAAATCAAAAAACATTGCATTTCTTCTTTGCTTTTATACCAAAAAGGACATTTCCTGCATCCAGGCATTAGAGTTGCTAGTCTACGTTTTGAGAATTTTTCAGTTACAGAAAATTGTTTCAGCAATTGAGAGCACCTTTGAAATTCAGCCTCTGCGTTCTTAACAACAGCTTTATGGCCTTTTATTTAATTTTAATTAAATACCTCTAAGTTCTTGCATGTATCTTCTCATCACTGCTCTCAAATGTTTTACGATAAATCCTGTAAACAGAAATGTTCACCACATGCAGATTTGCAAGCACCTCTTTAGGATTTGGGCAGACTTTCAGCTCTGTCCTGTGGCTTTTGAGCTTTTGCATGAACTTCGAGTTCCCTTAGGAAGAGTTTTTACTTGGCAGCCCATCATCAGCTCTTCTGCTTTTTTCATACATTATCATGCTGCCCTGTTCCTTTTTTCCTGCCTTCAATTAGAGGGCACAGTCAGACTGGTCTCTGCCTATATCATCTTACCTGTTTATTTTGTTTTAAAGTTAAGTTTTTAAAAGGGATTATACTTTCTTCTGATAGGTTTCATGATTTTCTGTAGCACGTGCATATTTTAAATGTTTCTGTGGTAAAGATCCATGCATGAAAGAAAAACTGAAGGGCTCTCTTGTAGAGTAAGATCCATCAAACATTAGAAATGTGACTTTATTATATCTTCCTTTTTTTTTTTCTTCCTCTCCTTGCACTTTTATAGCAGAGTTGTTGCTACTTGTCTTCTGCTTTAGAAAGCAGTTTAAGGCAAGAGAAGCACTCCTAAATTAACAAGCATTTCTCATTCTTTGTGTTGGGATGAGTGGATGCCACTCTACAGGTCATTCCTCAAAAGAATACTCTGATTGGATCAGATGCCTTAGTTGCCACAGGAGGGGAATTTTGAACCCATGTATAGTTTGTTCTGCCCTGTCTTACTTTTATGTCCTTCCCCAATGACTGCTTTAAGGAAAAAGGTCTACCAACACCACATTATTTGCTGTTCTTGCAGATAAACCTCAAAGTGACATCAGACCTCCTGCAGGACGGGGAAGGATTCAGAATGCCCACGATGGCTCTCACCTGTCTGCAGAGAAGCAGCTTGAACTGAGACTTAGAGACTTTCTTTTGGACATTGAAGACAGGATCTACCAAGGAACGTTGGGGGCTATTAAGGTATATGTGAATTGTGGAGTGCCTCGGAACATGGTAGTGCCGTCAGGTCTGTAACTGAAATGAGAACTCTTGAGTGCTGTGGTTCTACTAAAGGCATAATTAAATTAAATGTAGACAGTAATTGGCACTAAAAGTTTGTGGCACTTGATTCTTTAGAAACTTCAAATTTGTATGTTTGATTCAGGTCACAGACAGACAGGCTTGGAGAGCAGCCTTAGAACATGGGCGGTATGAGTTTCTGAATGATGAAAACAAAGAAAATGGTATTATTAAAACTGTGAATGAAGAATCTGAAGAAATGGAAACTGATGATCAAGATAAGTTTATTGTGAAAGACAGGTAAGAGCTGTAGTTTAAATGATGGCTCTTCTCTCTGAGTTTTACAGCAGTGCTCCAGTTTGGGTTTTTTGGATCTTCAGATTTTTACCCTCATTCTTTGAAATGGTGTTTTTTAAGATTGGAGTAATAGAATATGAGAGTTTTGCATCGGTTTATAGTCTCTAAATTATGCTATTCTATTGCAATATAGGATTAAGTAATCAGTTTTTACAACTTTCAAAGAAGGAATATGTGGATTAATTTTTAAATAATATAAAATGCAGAGAAAAATTAATTTGGCAACTGATGTTTTGTTTTCCAGAATTGAGAGGGGGGAAAAAAAAAGACTCAAATTTGTGGAAAGAGTAGGAGTGTTAAAGAGCTAAAATGGTAATAGTAAAAAATTGCTAGTTGAACTGGCCAGTGTACCTCTTCATGAGTCACAGGAAGAGTCATCAAGACAACAGGCCATGATCTGGATTAGCTTTTAGCACTGCAGCAAAATGGAGATACAATTTTACAACTTCATGAATGATAATACATCTGTAGAGCAAGTTAAAACATAGTAAGAGAGGAAGTCTCAAATCATGTCGTGTTGCAGCTGTAGAAGTGTTTTGTGGAGTTTCGTTTGGCTTTTAAACAAAGATTTGAGGTAGATGTGGGACTCATGTACATTTTTTTTTGTAAGTCAAACCTCCGAAACTAAGAAATGGTGAGGATTTCTAAATTTAATTATCAGAAGTTACAGACTTCTCAGAGCTATACCTTCATTTACTTGATACATATAAACTTATATGTCTTGATAGGGTATGAATTTTAAATACTTCAAGATTTATTGGAGACAGTCATTGTACTGGTACAGTGTTTGTTTATGTATTCTCTGAGATTTTCTACCACTTTAATAAAAGTTGAATTTCTGAGTGGACTCTTGAATGTTGGGTTGGATGCTAAGAATTTAAAGTTCTCTGAAGTTTTTCCCCTTTTTATTTCAGCTTCCTGAATTAGTGTTTACATATATAAGATTGCCCTTTGAATCAGAGTTCTCTAGTTGCGTGCAAAATGGATAGGGTCATCCTTTATATTAATTGCACTATTTACAGGTGTTTGGTTCCTGAAAACCACAACATAGAAATATTCCGCTGTTTTAAGAAGATAAAATGTATCTGTCTCGACTCTACAATGGGCACTTGCTCCATTGCCAGCTCTCAATTCAACTGCAGAAGCTTGTTGCCTTTTTTTTTCCCCCATTTGATACCAACTCCATCAGAGTTTCTGAATAAAGTCTACTCTAATAAAGTCTTGCATATTAAAACAGACTATGGGATTCTGAAATCGTGACAGATTGCTTTTGATGCTGGGCTTTTTATCCACCTCAGAGCAAGTGACATCTCATTAAGACCTTGGAGTTTGACTAGTGAAATGTAAATAACTTTGCAGCTTGCTTTCTATTTGCTTTCAGGGGCTCAAAATGTATGTGACTGCAAAATATAACGAACAGCTTTTAAGTGTGAAAAAAAGAACAGGGACAACCAAAAGCACTACTTATTAATCAGAATAAAGCAGAATCCAGACAATTTTAGTTGTTTTTTTATAAACCCCAAGTATAAATTGAATTTTATTTTCATTAGTGCAAGTTGCTCTCCTGCACTGTACTTAATGATTGTGGTTCAGAAAGATTAACTACATTTTGAAATTATTACTTAGTCTTTTGGTCCCATTTTATTGGAAAATTACTGTTTTGGTGTTTTGTCGGTCGGGTTAGTTAGGTTTTGTTTTGTTTGTTGTTAATTGTTTTGGGGTTTTTTTGCTACCCTCATATGAAGAGTTAGTATTTTAGTGAGATACTCCAAGGATGAGAACATACAAGTTAACAATTCTTGATTCACATTCTCAGGTTACATTTTGGTTTTATTTCATTTATTTTCTTTTTAAAAAATCTTACTATTTGTAAAGGTCTGTATAGCTGAACTTTTGCAGATGGAAGTACTCTAAAAGGCTACACCTCACCACTGGAAATTTTTTCACTAAAGAATTATTGAGACTATGCTCTTCACAGAAATCTCATAAACTAGCTGATAGATGCTGCATCAAATCTTTTGGAAATCTTAATAATTGGATTGAAATTTATCATCTACATTTCTTGAAATTTTTATCACTGTTACCTAAAGATGATTTATCTAGATTAACTGAGCTAATTAAGCAAACATAAGAACTAGGGTAACTAATGACACCTGTGCAGTATCTCTTCATGTCCATAGTCCATGCATGTAATTAAAGTTAAAATAAGCATCTGTTCTGGTGTTAAATTCTAAGTATTCAAAGATAATGTTTCTTTTCAAGACTCACTGGGTTGAAAACTGAAGCTCCAAGTGCCGCATCAACGAGCACAAGTACACCTCAGCCAGTCAATAATGTGGTCCACTACTTGGCATCTGCACTGCTTCAGATAGAACAAGGAATTGAGCGCAGGTTTCTCAAAGCACCTCTTGGTAAGCTCTCAGAATTGAAACTTACGTCTCTGATCAGTGCAGAAAGACTGTCCCAAACCCACTTGCTTCTTTTGTAAGACTAAACGCTTTAGAGGGACATGTTGGGGAACAGAACAAATAATTAACCTATTGCTGTGTAACATTGTAAAATTTAAAAAAAAGTTAGCTTGTTAGTTTACAAGGCAATAGATCACAAGAAAATACTACTGTTTTTCTTACTGTTCTACATGTCCTGAATTATATGTATTAATTAACAGCAAATTTTACTCTTAAATACATGCTTACTTAACATGAATCATTTCAGTGACCTTGTTTGTGTGGGCCTATATGATCACACTGCACTGGGAGACAAATTGTACCCTTAGGCAGAAATGAGTAATCTTTCTGGGGGAATGCTCTAACTTAGAATTGCTGTTGAGGCCAATAGATCATGTAGCTCTACAGTGGGTTTCTTCTGAGTGTTTTGTCGGATGTAAAAATGTATGCTGCTTTTCATACTGTTTCTGTGAAAGTAATATTATCCTGGTTAATATGGATCACCTTGTTTGGTAAAATGTGGGAAATACTTTGCAGACTTTCAGATTCTCAGGTTTTGTGTTTGTGCTGTAAAATTTAGAAATAAAAGCTTGCAAGAAAAATTTAAAGCAGGATTATAGCTTGACTTGGACACACATTCATTCATTCCTTGACAACCTCTGATAGTGCTCTAGGGGTGAGAGAGAAGATCCAAAGTGCATAAAGTAATTTTGTTTTCCAGTGATTCCTCCAGTCTGGATTCCTTAAGATCCTTTTGCAATTCAGAGCTGGAGTTTTGTCTTGGAGAAATGTGTAAAGGTGGTTCATTCTTCCCGAGGCCATCCTGTGTGGATGGCACACTGGGGATGGGCTATGCTCTGTTCTTGCCAGACTGCTTTACTTGTCACCCGTGTGAGTGCAGTGTGGGTTACCAGCACAGCACATACCGGGGTTCCCCAGAGCAACAACTGCCACACGCCCAACAGATGATACTCTCCCCTGATAATCACTGTGTACAAACCCCTTACAGTCTGGCAGATTTTGCTGTAGTAGTTTAAGATGAAAACGCGGGTTTTGGTGTTTTAACACTAGATGTTAGTGCCCTGTGGCACAGTTGACCTGAAGATGTTTCTGCATCTTGGCTGCTCCTATGTGGAGTCTGCTGTCTGGGTATCAGTTGCCACTGAAGATGAGTTTGAGCTAGATTTGTGCCAGGGACTGACATGTAGGCATGGGTTCCCTTCCACAAGTTTTTGTTACTGGTGTAATGACTTCTAGAAGAGGCAAGTGCAGCAAATGATTGAGATGAAAGGGGAGAGCACCAGAATAAACTTAAATTGCAGCTGTTTCAAAGTTTTACGTGGCTAAGTGTTTGGCCAACTCAAATATGTCTGTACATCCCAGGCCAGGCATGGTACAGCTTATTTCCTACTGTATGTGACTCTGTTTGCAACTTGTGCAACAGTTAATTGACAGCGCATCGAGCATTTGTTCTACTTGCTCTTCATATACAGGTTGTAAATACATTGTGCATTATATGCCTCCATTTCTAAACTGGCTTCTACACTTGCTAACAGCATCTTGCTGACAGTTCTAAGTTTACTATTTCCCTAAAGGGGAAAACCAAGGTTATTAGAAGGTTTTGGCCATTGATCATGCATCCTGAAATAGAGGAAAAGGACTAGAAGAAAAATATCCCTGAAGTATTGGAGGGAAAGTTTTTTGATAGTCCCTCTGTATATTTTGGTTTTTAGTGGTTCAAATTCTGCCATAATCTTATGATGGGTCATGTTTTTGCCTGATCTTTTCAACGATGGTGGGATTTCTTTTTTGATCAGGACTCCCATTCTCTTTCAAGTTCTTTAAATGGTGTGACAAAGAAACTGTATAGGGAAAGCAATTGTATGTGATTTGCACATCCTAAATCTCTGATGTTCATTTACTGCAGTGTACCCTTGCATCTTTTCTGCTCTGAAAAAAGCTACTGCTCTAAAATTAATGTGTAGAATAACCTACCTCACTGAGGAGCAGGAAGGATCGCAGGTGTCCTCTGCTCTGGCTCACTGCCTGAACCATTAAGTGACAGTGTCAGGTTCTCTCTTCCTTGCTTTACCTTTGGTGCCAAATGTCTCATGTTTTCGGTTGCGTAATGGGCTGGTTTTAGCTGGAGTCGAGTCTGAACGAAGGCAAGATTGCATATGTGTAACAGGCAAAGCAAAATTCTCTACTTAGCTTGACAAGCAAGTGTTTGTAGTGCTACTAAACCTCTTAGGGAAAAGTGGACATTGCTTCTTGTTTGGGACTGCCTTGTGCTCAGAGCTGTGATGCACTTTTTCTCTGACCCCTGTAGAAAGTGCTTGACAGTATTCTGATAATAGAAAGTAGGTCTAAATTTGTAACCACTGGATTTTGATTTGTGGAATTTTTGATTGACTCTTTTTATATAGATCATTGTGCCTGCACATATTTAGTTTTTTTTTTCCTAACAGGAGTTTCTTTTTATATAGCTGTTGTAACTATTTGAGAACCACCTCCTACACAAAATGCTTTACACATCTGTTTCTAATGTTAACTCTGATAATCCCAACTTTTTAGGCTGATTCGGTTACCGTCGAAGTTAAAACACTGGAAGTCAAGCAAGTACTAGGAGTTCTGTTTTGGCAGCAGTACAGGGGAATACTTGTGGTAAAAAGTGTGACCCTGCTTTTCTGCTTTAAGCTGGACTGAATGTGCTTTGTCTTTGTCATTATTCCAGTTGTCACTTTCACTGCAAGGTTTCTTTACCCTCTCTGCGGCCCCCTTCACTCTGCTCTGTTCCTATTAGGGAATGGAGCCGTACTTAACAATTTTTGGTTTTCATTTATGGCTGCTAGTCCTAAAGCCAGCACAGTGAAATTCCCTGCAGTCACTGGCAGGTTTATCTCGGTGGCCTCCAGGGTGCAGAGCAGACAAAGGGACCCGGCACAGCAATAAAAGGACCAGCTGTTCCTCTCTGCTCCGTTTTTGTTTGAGGCTCTATCAGGCTGCCAAGAGCCTTGCTGGTGATTCTGATAAGTTTAGAGTTGAGGTGCATACCAAATGTTCAAGTGGAAGAGGAAGAAAAGACTGACACAGAAGATAGTGATGCAAAAGGAGATCTGGAAACCCCAGAAATGGCCCCCTCAGCTTTGGAGAACTGCTAGATTGCTGCTAATCTTCTGTTGTCTGGTGATTCAATGTAACATGATTTGAATTGCATGCATTTCTTAATTATGAACTGTCTTTTAGAAATCTTTTCATTAAACATTAGCTATATTCGAGTTTTCTTCCCAAGACTAAGGTAATGCTTGGGGAGAAGCATGAAAAGGAGGGGTGCAGTTGCAGTACATTGTTTTCCTGCAAAAATTTATTAGTTAAGATGTAAAAAAGCCTTTTTTTTTTTTCTTTAATAGCTGTTTGAAGGAAACTGAAGTGCTGATTCTCAGATAAAAACTACATTTGAGAGGGAAGAAATAGAAACAGTTTTTATTGTGGATTTTGCATCTTTTCTGATACAAGTTTACTTTTCCTTACATTTCAAAATACTTTGCAGTGCAGGTATCTTCCTATAACAGAGATGTGAACATTGAGGTGTAAAATTAAGTGATTTGGTTGTCCTGGAGTTTGTTGAGGCAGGCCCCATCCACCCCCCCAACCCAAAAAAACCCCAAACAACAAACAAACAAAAAAAACCAAACAGACAAAAAACCAAAAGCACACCCCCACACACACACACAAAAACCCAAACAAACAAAACAAAAACATAAAAACCACCCACCAAAACAAACAAAAAACACAACAAAAACAAACAAAAAAAATGACACAAAAACCTGCCTTCTGCACTAGTGCAGGGCTTCAGTCATTAAGCATCCTTCAGATTTTCATACAAAAGACTGGGTTCTAATTCATGGAAGCATCTTTGTGACTGATGTAGGGAGTTGTTTACCTCCTTTTTAACTTGTACCACCTACATTTTGTGGGACAAAAAAAATAACCATCTTTTTTGCTTGTTCTTGCTTATCTTTGTTTCATTCCTTTCTTTCTAGATTTCTATTATCTTTGTTTTTTCTGCTCCTAAAGTTGTTTCCTTTGAACTGGGGTGGGATTAATATATACGCATACTTTGTTGTAATGCTTTCATTACTTCCCTATGGACTTTCATGAGCAGAGGAAGCAAAGGTGGAAGTGGTTTCTTTTTTTGTTATAAGAATTTTGGTTTACTCTTCAGAGAAGGCAGTCAAGGTACATTGTAATTGGAGCAGGTGAGGTTTACTAAGGTTCTTCCTTCCTGAGAGGTTAATTTAATCATTTTAACACTCAAGAACATTCTTGCACAAAAATATCCAAAGTACGTTGTTTCACATAGACAACTGAGGTAGTTCTCTTGGTCTTTGAGATAAGACCAGATAAGTTGTTTGCTGAGTGAGAAAAAAACCTGTGGTCAGTATCTGCTCCTGTAGCCCTTTGTACCAGAGATGGCCCGAAAGGTAAGGCAGGGTCGGCTTCAGAGTTTTCAGTTCAAGCCTTCTGTTTGTGGTGGGAGCCAAAGTAAAGCCTGGGATGTGCAGTTCTTCTGTGCACATTACTCTCTTACCCTTCACTTTTCTGTGTGCACATGTTTGAAACCACTGTTTTGGTTATGTTTTTAGAGTACACAGGTATGGAATATAAAAATTAAAAAATAATCTGCTGTGCCTCAAAAAGGTATTTGAAATAACCCTATGAATTTAATGTTAGGTAATTCAGAAGATGATGAAAGGAACCACTGTGGGTATGAAAGGAGGAAGAGAGTGAAAGACAAGACTAGTCAGAGAGATGGTAAATTTTAAATGTTACTTGTGTTGCTTAGAATTAGAAAGCATTGAATATTTAATCAGGTTTTTTTTCTTGTTGTTTTTTATTTAATTTTGTAGCCAGTTCTTTACATTGAAGGAATTATGGTATTGAAGCCAAAGGTTTAAACATGGGTACTGAAACATACAGCTCAAAGATTTAAAAAAAAAAAAAAAAGTTTCTGCAGCCAGAAATAAAGAACTGTATTTTCTTTTTATCACTTTGGGACAGAAATCTGCATGTTCACATAATCCCCCTTCCTTTTAAATGTCCCCACTTTTCTGAAACTTTGCAGCATTGTGTAACTGTGTATCCTTTCTAGAAATACTAAAATAGAAAACCTTTCCCTGAACTCAATTAGCTATTGATAGATGAGTGCATAGATCTGTCAAACAACTTCATTTGCATTGTAGCAAGGCTTGGAGGACTTAACTGACAGAGGGGTATCCCACTGCGCAGTGTAGAGCTGCTGAGACACAAAGGAAGAGGCCATTTCTCCCTCCATATTAACAATATAAATGAGAAAGATGATGGATGGAAGAAAGTGTTATTCTTATTTTACAAATTGGGATCTGAAACAGCGGGTGTTGTTTGGCCTGTTTCTTTCAGTGGCACGACACGCTGAAGCAAGTCGTGGTCACTAATTTCCATCTCTGCTTGCACTGCAAATCTGTAGTTGCAATATATTTGTTGTGTTGTGTGATAAACTATATTGGTGAACGAATCCAGGCTAAAAATAACCTCCAAATAAAAGTAATAATGCTCAAGCTGTCATTGTCAGCAAAAGAAATGCTTGCCAAACTATATATATGCTTGTAGTGCATATATATCTGGTAGTGTCTTTACCAGAGTTACAGTAGAAATCTCTTTTAAGCAGGTTTAATTTTCTTAATCGAATTTTAAAGAAATACATTGAGACATACTGCAGTGCAGTCAACTGTCCTCAGAAAACTGAACTTGATGCAGGAAAACCTAAGGACAAAGTAATAGGAAATGTTAGGAAATACAGGTTTATATTTGCAATTCAGGAGGGGCTGTATTTTATTTATGAAGCTTTGTTGCCTGTTTATCCTCTGCCTTCTCCCATCACTTCTCTTGTGCTGTATGCTTCTAATGCAAATGTATGCAGGATTAGACAAATCGTGGCAGCCAGCTGATGAGAAGGCAGAGGGGCCTTGCCAGGAGAGTAATTAGTGTAATTTTTGTTCTTTCATTGTTTTTGCTATTAGATATTTTCTGATTTTTGAGAATAAGTAATTCGGCAGACAGATGCATCATAGACCATCCCTGTGCCTAGCATAACAGGCAGGGAGGTGTTACATACTGGAGTGTATCATTAATCAACTAGAGATCACACAGTAGTAACTGGACTATCAGTTTCAGAATGGAAGTCTGCAAACATTGCCATAATCAAAAGCAATGCTGTATTGTCTCCTCCTGTACTCAAACCTTACTTTGAAATGCAAGAAGTAGCTTTCAGCATTAATAAATTCTCCTTCTGCTCAGCAGCAGTGCAGGGTGTCATTTATACTTTCTTGTTTCCCTTAGGTCCATGAACAGCCCATTTGCTTCTGTAGTTCCCAGCTGCTTGTTCCCATTTGGTACTGCCCCCCTCACTATTGTGTGTGTGTGTGTGTCTGGTTGCTTCTGTGGCTTGGATTGCATACCAAACCTGCTTGAAAATACAATCTCATTTCTTACCCCTGTGTCCTCCCCATTTATTTCTAACTTAATTAGGATCCTAGGTCTTATACTTAGTTTGACACTTGATGAATACCACAGATTCCTATGTGCCACATTGCATATAAAGTATTGAGGAAACAGTTACATTTCAACCAGACCCAGTCACCCAACCTGGTTAGTCACACAGATGTGCAGGTTCTTGTGAAAGCAGAGTGCAAGGCAGGAATGAAGGCATTGAGATGTGGTCAGAGGGCTGGAAGGCTCTCTGCTGGTCTGTACTGCAGCACATGTGGATGAGAAGTGCTCTTTAAGCTATTTTTGCCAGTGAAGTTTCAGGTACTTCCTTTAAGTGTAAATATTTGGGGATTTCGAAATGCACATAATGAGGGAAAGTAAATTGGACATGTAATTATTTTTTCATAATATTAAGTAAGTTTTATTTATACCTCATAAATGAAATTCTTACGTTTCCAGGTTGACATTTGAGTAAGACTAAAGTCTTATTCATGACCTATGTATGTGCAAGTTCTAAGTTGAATAGATTTTAAAGAGTAAAATCTTAAAGGCTTCAGCAGCTTGGAAACAAAGGAGAAAGTATTCCAGTCTTGAAGAAATAAGATAAAAGTTGTGATAGTATCCCAGTTTACTACTGCTGTCTGTTTGGCAGTTGAAGTCTTACCATGTAGTCTAGAATAACCTGGGTCTTTGAAAAAGAAGTTTGATAATTCTGTTTTTTTGTTGTTTTTCTTTTTTATTTAAATCCCCCTTTTAAATGGAAGATGCCAGTGACGGTGGACGGTCCTATAAAACAGTCCTGGATCGCTGGAGAGAGTCACTTCTTTCTTCTACCAGCTTGTCCCAAGTCTTCCTTCATCTGTCCACGTTGGATCGAAGTGTCATCTGGTCCAAGTCCATCCTCAATGCTCGCTGTAAAGTGTGTCGAAAGAAAGGCGATGCAGAGAGCATGGTACTGTGTGATGGCTGCGATCGAGGCTATCACACGTACTGCATCAGGCCCAAGCTGAAGGTATCTGAGGAAAAAGAAGTGCTTCCTTTTCACATAGAACTTAAATAGTTTTTATATGTTACTAATTCTAATTTCTACTCTCCCCTTCTGTTTCTAGGTCATTCCTGAAGGAGATTGGTTTTGTCCAGAGTGCCGACCAAAACAGCGCTCTAGACGACTCTCCTCCAGACTGAGACCTTCTGTGGAAAGTGATGAAGAGGCTGCTGAACAACTAGAAGGGGAAGAAGAGGCAAACTATGATGAGATGGGACAAAGTGAGGAAGAGCATTATGAAGAAGAGCAGGATGAGGAGGATGAATCTCAAGAGGAGGAAGAGATAAGGTAAATAGATGTCTGTTAACTGAAAATATCGTGATGATTAGGTGGAGCAATTGTTCCAATAAGCATGTATCTTTGTGGGTTTTTTAAAATGGCGGCTTATTATGAATTTGGCTCTTACTGAAAGATTTAATATTACTAAAAGCTAGGGCGGGCCACTGAACCTAGGCTCATTTTTCAGCATAAAAATTCCAGCTTTGGATGTATAGGTGAGAGATGGCCATCAGAGTTGCAGTCTGTATAGCTACTGTTTGAATATAGAGAGAGTTTCAAACAGTAAAGATTTTTTGGAGGAAACCTGGAGTTGTTCTTGTCTAGCTCTGAATTCTAGAGAACTAGATGCATGCAGTAAGTATTAGAACATTAGGGAAGACAAAGTCATCTGTCAGAGGCCATATGACATGGAGAGGGCTTGAGGACTAAAGCTGTAGCTGTTTATAAAAGCCTAACAAACCAAACTCAACAAAAACAACCAAAGAAACCTTACCCCCCCAACCCCCAAAAAACACACACAATAAACTAAATAATCCAATGATAATTTCAGTAAAAATTTTATTTGATACATGTGTGCAACATAAAACTTGAAAGAAGCTTTTCTGATCTCGGAGTACTTTTCTTCTTTTTTGTACAGTCTTTTGAATTGACTGAAGAAAGATTATTTGCAGCTCTGACAGCTGAGATTCAATAGTTGGAGAGAACATGCATCTCCTTGAGAAATAAATTTATCTCTGAGATCTCTCGTGCAAAGGAAGGAGAGTCTTGAGTATTAGTTATAAACCCTGACTGGAGTATAACTCTCATACTTACTGTTTTACAACTGGTTTGTTGATATGACTGATAATAAAGTTCAGAAATACAAGTAGTTACAGTTGTTAGTGTTACAGTAGTTACAGTGAGAAATAAGTGATTTAAAGAAATTGATAGCTGGTGCTCCACGTAATGTGTTCCTATTGCATAAGCTGCAAGGGGGATCAGTATTCTGAGCATTTCCTTAAAGTATGTGTTGCACATAATATTTAATTGAGAGACCCCAGGGCAATATTTAAGGTAATGGTAATTGCATGACTGACCGAAAGCCAGCAACTTACCAGTCAGCCTTGGATGGTTGGGTTTTTTAAGTGCTGAATTAAAACTGACAGAAAAGGGTTGACTGGAATTTGGGGATAAATAAACATAACTGTTCACTTTTTGTAGTCCATCAAAGCAAGGAAGATCCCAGGTCAAGTTTCCATTAAAAATGAGAGCAGCCAAACTCAACAACCCATTCTCAAGTCAGAATAGCCAGCGTCAAGCAAGATATGCTTCTCGGAGTCAGCAGGCTGAATCTTCATCAAAACTTACCAGAAGGGGTTTAAGAAACATAAAATCAGTGTCTTCAGCTGTAACAAAGCCCACTTTAAGACTCAATAGCCGGACCACTCGTCAGAGCCAAAGTTCACTACAAGCAGATGTATTTGTGGAGTTACTCAGTCCTCGAAGAAGACGACGAGGAAGAAAGAGTGCTAATAACACACTGGAAAACAACCCTTCCAACTCTCTTGGATTTAGAATTGTTGATACTGCAGACCCCAGTGAAAGGCTTAGGAAGTATCCAGTTTCTGCTTCAAAACTTTCTCTTCCTGTTACTGAACCCAAGAGAAGAGGCAGGAAACGACAATCCACAGGTTAGAGAAATGTCTTTATCACAATGAAACCCATGTTTTGTTCCTTGGTAAAATATTTCTTTGGTTGAGCAAGGAGACTGGAGTGGTGGTTGAAGGCAGTTTTGCCTTCCAACAAGACAGTTTCTTTTGCAGTGACAAAAGTGAACCTTAAAGTTTTCAGTCATACAAAGACTTAATTTGCCAGGGACATTTTTCATGTCCATATTGGAAATTCTGTATTTGCCTACAGTACAGGGAACCTGTTAATAAATGGATAGAAAATAAGAAAGTGATATTTATGCCTTAAGCCTTGCAAATCAAGTGTTTACTTACAGCCTATATGCTTTTGTTTTTTTTTAAAGAGTTGAAAAATGAAGAACACAGATATAAGCCAGGTAGTGAAATTGTGAATATACACACACACAAGAAACAGCTGCCAGAAGAAAAATGTTATTTCTCTGGTATATGGCTAACAGTGTTTTTGCCTATTAAGCTAATACTTGGATGGTAGGGAAATACTTGGAAAGATGCAATAACCTTTTAAAAACAGATTGAACCCAGTGTGAGACTGGAGAGTATAAAAGACTTGCACTCCAGTGTGGCAGTCCTGTATTGTGAATGATTTCTGTCCTTCACTACTGGGAATTTCTGAGCTTATCCTCTAACCACCCTGGTGACTACTCTTGAAAGCAGATAAAACCACTCTGAATGGAGGTTTTGTGAAAGTAAAAGTTATGAGTAGGCAGCTTACTCTGTGTAATAGGCCTTTTCAAGTGTTTGACAAATTGTTTTAAGATGGAAATCAGTGGGAAAAAAATAATTTCCAAAATTAATGCAGTGGAGGAGGCACGCAGCTAAGTCGTGGTACTTAGCATTTTGTATGGCAATAGAAACACTTCAGTAGTAAATAACAAGACTGTAATGTAGCTAACACTTGAAGCCAAAGTACATGTCTTGGGTTCATAAACTACAGTTTTAGTACCCAAGAATAATGGTGTTTCACTTTTTTTAATTATTTTTTATTTTATTTTACTTATCAGGCCTTTATTTTTATCTGGTGGGGTGTTGTTTTTTACTTTTTTTCCAGAATCATCTCCTCAGATACTGAACAGGAGAAGTTCAGGACGTCAGGGAGGAGTCCATGAACTCTCAGCTTTTGAACAGCTCATAGTGGAACTGGTACGACATGATGACAGCTGGCCTTTCATGAAACTGGTTTCCAAAATCCAGGTAACTGAAAGTACTGTAGAGGGAATAATAATAATAATAATAATAATAATAATAATAATAATAATAATAATAATAATAATAATAATAATAATAATAATAATAATAATAATAATAATAATAATAATAATAATAATAATGGCTGAGAATCCTGTTTGCTGCCAGTAAAAGTTGACATTTTATAGCATTGCCCAAACAGGGGGATAGAGCTAAGCAGTGGGATTCAGGAGAACTCCTGCATTTCAGCTTAGATATTTGGTGCCAGAAATAACTTTCATGATTGATATGCTATTGGCAGAATTTTAAATATTCTTTTCATCAGGCATTTAAAAATATGCAATGCTTTGGTTTGAGGAAAAAAAAACAACCAAAAAAGTAGAGTGCAGCACTACTATAGGTAAGTTTATGGTTATTAAATAATTAGTTGAATTGATCTTCAATTTATGCAAGATACTCTGAGAACAGACCTGCAATAAAATAAGAAGATAGAAACAATTTCACTCTGATGTTAAGTATAATGCACTAAAAAGATGAATTTGTAGCTTTGTTCTTAATTTCCCTCATTTAAATTTTAAAAGTACTGGATGGTACCCAATGTAAATACTATGTAGAGGTTTTCCCTACAATAAAAGTTTCCAAAGGTGCTCTTCTGCAAGCTGCACTGGCTTGTCAGTTGTAAGGCACTGCTGGGACTACCTGACTCTTGAAAGTGCCTGCCCTCCCCAAGCCCTCTGGGGCAACTCTATACAGACATTCTTGCAGGACCTAGAGGCTGATACTTAAGTGCTGTATTAAAATTAATAGTGATAGCTCTTAAATGAAGGCTTGAAATTCTGAATTCAGAATCACAGAATATTCTGAGTTGGAAGGGATCCACAAGGATCATTGAGTCCATAAATAGTTGGAAGGATTGATCTGTTAGAACAAAGAGAATGATGTACAGATGTGAATGAAAGATGTGAGCACGGAGGAGGAGGAGTGAAATTTTTAGTGAAATGGAGATTACTGTCTGTGTCCTAGGGTACTGGAATTATGCTGGAAGGGGCAGGAATCTAGGTGAATGCAAGAAAACATAGAGAATTCAATTCAATTTTGACCTTGGAAAGAAACTTCTAGAATTCAGTGCATTCCAGTTTCCCTGAATCAATCACTGAGTGATACTCTATATAGTTTGGAAGGAAAAATCCATACTTGAGTGACCCAAATTTTCTTTCTCATGGTAGAAATTTTGGTTTAAACTTTTTGCTGCTTTTGAGACAGTGTAAAGAATACACTGAATGGTCAGTGCACAGCAAGCCAGAAAGAGAAAATTACCTTCTTTGTCGTATTTACATAAACAGCACTCCTAAAGGGAAAGGAATGAAAAATACGTCAGTTTAATTATTTCTCTAGGTTCATTTACAAGTTGCACTTGATATATAGTAAAGTCACGGGCCATAAACCAAAAATTTGGATTTAAAACATACATGACAGTGCATGTGGATACCTTTCCCTGAGAGGAGGAAAAAGTCACATTTGGATCAGATACCTTTTTCTTTTATTCCCTTGCCCTGCTTTGTGAGTGGGACAGTCACGCTAAGCTTGATGCTTGCTAGAATTAAAAATGTGATCCAAATGACCTGTGCACTTCAAGGTTAGGCAGTCCTTTTCTTCCCCTCAACTCTTCATTACATAAATGTTGTTCTTAGTCGCTCTTTATCTCTGATGCTTGCGTACAGTGTCCTGCTTGCTGTAGAAATGTTTGCTGCTTTAACACAAGTAAATGAAGCTTCACAATTCCATTTCTTCAAAACAGTAGTGGAATCAAATCTGTCATTACTCATGATTAAAGAGGTTTTAGTATTGTAATGTTACAGGAAAATGAAAAATTTTAAAATCATGGAAATAATTTTTGTACTTGACAGGTGGGAATAGCTGGAACATCATACTGCTTATTGGGTCATGCAGTTTTTTTACAGTTGCTCACAGGGTATCTAGGATTAGATTTATTCACTGAATTGCTGCCTCTAACGGTTGTTGTGGTCTGCTACTTTAATGATACAAAAAATGGAAAAGCAATACCTGAAAACTAGTATTCAATTCAGGAAATTAAAGTGAGTACCTGAGACTCCTCTGCCTATTTAAAGTGTGCTTTCTGCTAACGTGATTTGATTAACTTTTCACATAGGTATAATTTTAAGCTTCAATTTCTTTGTCTATGAATCTTCTTGTTTGCTTTTTTTTTTTTTTAGGTACCAGACTACTATGATATCATCAAAAAACCTATTGCCTTAAATATAATCCGTGAAAAAGTGAATAAATGTGAATATAAGTTAGCATGTAAGTATTATTTATTGAAAGGCGTATTGAACCATGTTCTCTCACTTTAAATTCTTGTCCTGAAATAGATGATTAGAAATCTGAAATTGTGTTTGGTTTAGGGCTTTGTGGTGTGTTTTTGGTTGTTGGGTGTTTTTTTGTTTGTTTGTTTGTTTCCCTAAACAGCAGTTACTCATATTTTTTAAAGTAAGATCTGTTGAACATGGTTCTTTTAGTACCAAAATACACAATGTAAAGATAGATAAGAAATGAGCAGCTGTGAAACTGCTGGTAATTTTTCAAGCCTTTGATGTCAGTGAGTGACACCAGTGAAATATTTAGAAAATGTTCCTGTTTCATTTCTATTTCCTGTATTGATAATCAGAGAAATTTGGGTGTTTACATGGCACTGCATCGTTACAGTGATAGAAACTTGACATGCTTATAAAGACATTTTTGTACTGCAGTTCTGTGTGGGATCACTGTATTAATTCAGTGGTGTCATATGGCTTTTTATACTGCACTCTGATGACTTGAGACACGCTAAATTAATTTATTTGCTTCTATTTCCTAGCTGAATTCATTGAAGACATTGAGCTGATGTTTTCGAACTGCTTTGAATACAACCCTCGTAACACAAGTGAAGCAAAAGCTGGAACTAGACTTCAAGCTTTCTTCCACATTCAGGCTCAAAAGCTTGGACTTCCAGTCACATCTGGTAATGTGGACCACACCACTCCCGTGGCAAAGAAGTCACGAATCTAACCTCTGCCTTCCAAAGGATTTTTTGAGGGAATTTATTATGTTCATTAAAATGAATTGTTAAATTACACAGTCGTCATGTCTGTTTAAAGCAATAACAACTGTTTAACCACCTTGAAGTGTGGCCTGCACTATATTCTCATTGTAATATTAAGCACTCAGGAGAACGTAGGAAAGATTACCTTTGCTACAGTTTTATTCAATGTCTAATAATTTTGATAGATGTACTGGATACAGTACTGGTTTACAGAGGTTTTGTACATTTTTAATACATTCATGTGTCCAAATATCTTTTGGAAGTATTTTGGTTTTTTTCCTGCACAGAATAACCTTGTTTCATCCTCTAGATTTTGTAGGAGCTGTGGTATTGAGGGCTTTATCAACTCAGAGAAAATCTTCTGCTGTAGCACAGTTGAAGAAACTGTGTATTCTTAAAACTTGTTTGAGCATATCTTCTCAACACTACGCATGAATGAGTACAACTGCATATCTTTTTAAGTACTGTACCAGTGCTGGTTGGAGGTATTCAGTCTGAGTTTATTAAGTAGATATTTATTTAGTATTCAAAGTAATTTGTGAATTTGTTTTGTATTTATAAAATTTGTACTCGGGGATTAAAAACAACAACAAAAAAAGAAAGAGTTCCATAACTTTTAAAATTTTTTCCGGGGTTCTTTTTTTTTTGTTTATTCCCCTCTAACTTGATGATCAATCAATAAATACCTTCTTGTCTCCCTGGCAGTTCTTCTAGCAATGAGTAAATTTACAGGACTGTACTCTAAGTTTCTACATACAACTTTGGAAGTGTACAAATAAAATGACACATTTTTTCAAAGTATTTTGAGTTTGCACGTCCTTTTGACTTGTACTGCTACACCACCTTCCCTGTTACCTTACGAGGACAAGTTGCTGGAGAGAACACAGCAGAATATGATTCTGATGTGAGTACCTCAGCCAGCATTTTCAGCAGCTGCAGCCACTGTGATACCTGGTCTCTCGGGGATGCAAATGTTCATCAGAATGTAAGGAGAAACGTAAGTAGTGTAAGTTGTATGGGTCTTTTAATTTGCATCTTTAATAGTGTAAAACCTTACAGATTTGTTTAGCTGACCAGCAGCTTCTTCAAATTGTCCTTAGTATCCTTGGTTGGTTTACTTTCAATATTTATTAATTTAAATTTATTAAGTTTGGTTTGAGTCAATAGCTTTAAACCAGTCCTGCCCACCTGGAAGTATGCCACACTGAGAGAACAAAGTATGGAGCAGAAGTTTGGGGGTAGGAGTGAGGGGCAGGAAAAGTCCATCCATGAGGCTTGCTTCTGCAGCAACTTTACTCCCCGTGTTTGTGCTACCTTGTGTCAGAGTTCTAACACTTGAGGTGAATATGCTCCAGACCTAACAATTACTTGCTATGTAGTTTGGGGTTTTCTTTGGCTGCTGTAGTGCTTATCTTGCCACAGAAGTGGCAAGAATGGGCATTCCCTTGAGCCTAGGGAACGGATGGCAGTAGATAAGAGACTGATCAGTTTGAAGTGTTGCATTTGTGGGTTGGGCTTTTAAAAAATTGTATCTAAGAACAGTGGGGGATGTCGTTCAGAAATGTCTGCTAATACTTCAGAGTTTCTGTGGAAGCTTCTCCTGTTTCAAAGCTGACATCTCTTTCCTGTCCAGATCAAAGAGGCATTTCTTGTTCCCACAGCAGAGAACACTAAATTCTGGAAGGGATGTGAGCAGCAGAATACTTCCCTGGGGGCTGTAAGTTGTACCTGATATCCCTGCATCTGTCCAGTCCCAAGAGAATCTGGATATCTTGACTAGCAGGTTGCACAAACAGTTGTGCTAGTTCTTGTTTGTATGAATAGCCCTCACATTATGTGAATACGTTTTGGGAAGGGGGCACAGTGAGCTGAACATGTCCATCTGGGGCAGATGCAATTTAAATAATTTATGTACCCCACCTACTCCTAGCTGTTCATTCCTATTGTCCTTTCTCTAAGGTTATTTCCTTCAATAGCTTCCCCTCATCAACGCAACTATAATTTTGACTTTGGGTAGAGCAGATGGGAACAGTTGAACCCAAATCTCTGCTTGGGATGATGGTGTTTGTGTGCTTGTGCTAAGAGCAAAGTTACCAATTTGCCATTAAGTTTGCAAGCCTAAGGCCTCGCTTACACACTGAAGGCAAAATACAGGAAAGTGCCCACTTCTCCTTTGAGCAGCTGTGCTTAAAGTACTCATGTCTGCTGTATGTGCAGTGCTCCCCTGAGTGTGCTTGGCTTTAGTGGTTCTCACAGGGCATGAACCAAGCCTCTGCTCCTGCTGGTAGGCTGCCTGAGTTGGTATTCATTCAATTTTTTTCAGACTTCAGTGATACTTTTTCTGAGCTATGTCAAGATGTTTTGCTGGCCTTTGGAAAAAGGGGAATTGTTTCCTATCTCCCTCCTTGTCTTAGAGGCTGAAATATTCATGCTCCTCATCCACCTTTCCCCCATAACCTGTGTCTTGCTATGATCAGCCATTCCACCTCCTATTACCACCAGGGTAAGGGCTGTACAGTATCTCCCAGAGGCTCCAAGCAAAGTTTCTTGCAAAGGTGTCAAAATGGATAGGATCAACAGCTTCCTCTTGGGTTCAAATTAATCAGGCTGTCCCAGACTCTTGAGGAAAACAGACATTAGGCTTCCTTCAGCTCCAAGTTCAGTATCTGTCCTCCAAGCAGCATTTTAACAAGATGCAACAGTGAAAGTCTTTTTCGTCTTGGTAGCTCCAATAGATCTTAGCCTGGCATGTATCCAGATACTGCTCTACCAGCTAGTTTTCCTGCGGTGCAAATTCTGCCCCTTTCATTCCTGTCAGGGCTAGGAATTGCTGAGTAACTACCCTAGGCAATTTCTTCTGATGCTTTTTGAACACAACTCTTTAATAACCATGGGCTCCAACCCAGGGGACTCTTTCTTGCAGGAAATCTTGGCATTTCCTCAAAGACAACTTGCTCACCTTCTGGCTGCCACAGACCACCAAAAGATGTAGAAGACCAATGCTTACAGTGACTGCTGTTGTTGGAAGGAGCCCTTCCTACCCAAGGAGGATGAGGTCAGAAGGAAAAGGCCTCTTCAAATGCTGGCTGTAGTCTTCTGTGGTGATTGCAATCAAGCTGATACTGGCTGTTCATGTTTAGGTGTCAGCAGCAGCAGTGTAAGTGAAGTTGTTGTGCCAAGTCCCTTCAGCTGCAGTAGGAGGGAGGTGATCACCTTGATTAGCATATCCAGTGTCAGATTCACCTACTGGAAGTTTAACTTCTGGAAGCCTTTAGCAACGCTGGAAAGCTTGTGTTGCTTTGGTCTGGCAGCCCATGTGACAGATGTGAGCCAGCACTCTTCTTTGTGAGGGACTTTGGCTGGGGCCACTGCCCCTGCACCCAGTGCTGGATGGCTCTTTTGCAGAGGCTGCAGGTTAAAGTACTGTGGGAGAGAGCACTTAAATGTTAGTATTAATAAAAAAGGACAACCTTAGTGTAATCTTAGCAAATACAAGCTTAGAAACCAGCAAGAAGAAGCTGAAAAGCAGCCAAACTTCAATGTGCAGTTATAGGGAGGCGCAAAGAGTGTCAGACCCCAAACAGCCCCACTCCACTTGCTGCAGTCACCAGCTGCCCCACAACCAGCCATCCCTGCAACTGCCACAGAAGAATCTTCACTTCTGGACTATGGACACGTGCAGGGAACAGGTCTCTGGGGACACCAAAACACACCGGAATCCTGCCCAACATCATGTTGCTGTTGCACTGGTAATGCAGTACTTCAGGATTTAGGAGGTAACACTTCTAGTTTATGATTTTTGAATCATTGATGTAACCACTGAATTAACCCTTACTGTGCAGTGATCTTGTCTATTTCAAGTTTTATCTGCATTTAGAGAAGTAATATCTAACACTGGTCATGTTACCTACTGTTGATCACTGTTATGACTGATTGCAGCAATTTCAGCTAACACTTCTTGAGGCTACCAAGGACTGTTTCTAACCTGCAGGAGCCTTCTCATTCTAAAAACATTGCCAGTGTCCAGATGATTGCGGGTAGTTTTCTGTATGACACTTAGCTGTAACTCCCAGAGGTCTTTCCTCTGCAAAACTCATGAAGATCAAGGCATCAGTTTAGCAGTGCAGGTGACTTCTTGGCCTGCAGAAGGGCTCCTGATGCTTTACCCAGCTTGCTGCAAGGAGATTCTGAGATTTCTCAGCCTGTTACCAAGTGATGTAGTCTCCCTCCTGTCCTTATCAGCAACCTACTTCCCCTAATTTGGTGCTTCTTTAGACAGTGTGCTATTAAGACGTTGCCTAAGTGCCCGATTGTGTCTATGTTCAGTATCAGGCCTGTATAAAAACTCGGAGAATCTACAGTTACCATCAATAAGAAAGCTTCCTATTTTGGGGCACTGAGGTTTGAAGATGATGTTTGGATTAAGTCCAATGCAAATGGTAAAATGACTTGTCCTGTACATCAGAATAATTATACAGACAGATTAAAAAAAGTGATCACCTTCTCACCTGTTTCCTAATAGGGATGCTGATGTAGCATGTGTTTGTGGATGTATGAGTACAGACTTGTGTAAAGTTCTAAGCCAGTGGTTGTCATTCATGAATCATAAAACCACAGAGTGGTCTGGGTTGACAGGGACCTGAAAAATCATCCAGTTCCAACCCCTTTGCCATGGGCAGGGGCACCTTCCACTAGACCAGGTTGCTCAGAGCCCAGTTCAACCTAGCCTGGAAGCCTTGAAGGGATGTGGCATCCACCACTTCTCTGGGCAACCTGTTCTAGTGCCTCCCTAACCTCACAGTACAGCATTTCTCCTTCCTTTAGATTTATCTAATCTAAACCTACCCTCTTTCAGTTCGAAGCCATCCTCCCTGGTACTGTTACTGCCTGCCCTTAAAAAAAGCCCCTCTCCAGCTTTCTTGTAGGCTCCCTTCAAGTACTGCAAGGTATTTTGGAGTGCATTAAAATGCACATTGATACAAGCTTCACCTGAAATGTCTTCAGGGGCAGAAAGCCACAGGCTGCATATGTTTTCCAAAAAAGTGCACTGAGGCCAACTTTAGGTTTGTTTCTCTACCATAATATATCCCTTTTCTGCATTTGTAGTGCTTCTTTCCTTGAAAATTGCTGAAGTTTTTTTAAATTATTTTTTTTAGGTGCAACTCCACAATTAAATTTTTTTAGGTATGAAAGAAGGAAAAGAAGTGTTTTCTGGGTCTCCAAAGACAGGGCTGTATCAGCTGCTGTCCTGTGAGAGACTCGGTACAGCCAGCAGCCAGCCAGGCTGGAGGTGCTTGGCTCATGAGAGGTCTGCAGCCTTTGCCAGAAGGGGGAGAAGGCAGCAAGCTCTGGCACTCCGCCTGCGCCTCCCTGCTTGCTCACAGCGTTTATCCAGCTGTCCAGGTCACTCGCTTTTGATGATAGAAATGTTTGATTGGGCCAAGTTTCCTACAAGGATGCTACATGACAGCATACTCTCCAAAGTGCTGGCCACTGGCCATGGAAGATCAGATTTCACTTCTTTCTTCTCTGCTGTTGTTTGCCTTTCTTTTCTTAGATGGGTTTCAAAGAACCACAGAAAGAAAGGGTCTTTACTTGACTAACAGGGTGCTGCTGCACTAGCATCACATCACAGCATCGTGTCCTGGGCTTATTCTGGTGTTGTTTACTGCCTGGTTTAACCGTGCCATGAAGGGACTGAAAATGGCATGCTTGTGCCATAACTTCCCTTGTGACAAAGTTAGAAGAAATTTTCTGCAAGGATTACCCTGCTCTGCTAGGTTAACATACAGTCCAGCTTGAGCTTTTCAATTTGCTAGTCTTATCTTACCAGTTTATTTAGGCTTTGTGTAGATCCTAGATTAACAGTCCTATAGAAATGTATCTTATAATCTATATGCTTTCTAATTTTTCTCCTTTGAGTGCCTTATAGATTAAATTAGCTTGGAGAGGAAAGGATTTTAGAGAGACAGGCGGTGCCATAACTGCTGTGAATCCTATGTTCAAAATGGCAGAAATGGGAGCCAGGATGCTAAAACATTTGAGTTTTGGATGGCAGTTCTGCATTTGACTCTGGGCAGTGTGGGGATTTGCCTGTGGGATCAGGGCTTCATAGCTGTCTTTCGTGAGCATTCCTGCGTAGATCCCAGCATCAGTCACATGCTGGGCTCTGCAGTCCTGGCTCAGCTTGTGAGTGCTGCTGTCACCAGAGGACACTTCTCCACTGACCGACAGGTCCCACGATCCAGCGATGGTTATAAATATTCCTGTGTCTCAGACATCCTAAAGCCCATCCTCAACCACCAGAAAGTGATCTCAACTCGTGTATTTAGCGTGTTAGGCTTAGCTAATGTTTTATTTTTAGACTACTACATGAAAAAGAAAATCTTAGCATTTTAAAAAGCACTATAAACTTTTCAAGCACCACACTTTGTGAGGGTGCTTTGCAATGTTTGAATAGGTTTAGTCTGTGCATCTTCCTTCAATTCAGATACAATGCTGCAACCTGAGTCCAAGGTCTGTCTGGAGCAATTTGAAGAGTATTAAAACTCCAGAACCAAAAGTGTTTGTCCTCCTTTTTTGTCTGGCCTTTGCAACTTACCAATATAAACAGACCATATGAATTAATCTTTCCTCTCTTGGCACTTTTGTCCTGGCTTCCTCCATGTTCTGGAGAGGATTTGATCATTTGCTGATTATTTTTCGTATTGCAAATATGTCTCCTTAAATCAGACTTGCAATATCATAAAAGTGCTGATCATTATTAGAAACAGTCCATTTTCCAAGGAGCTTATTCCCATGCAATGACATAACCCCAGCAGGAAGAGAAGCATGGAGTGATGAAGGTTAGTAGCAGAACCAGGCCAAGGCTGCAAGACTTGGGATTAGTGCCTGAAATCTGTGTACAGTCTGTGTACAGTGCTGCTCTGCACTTGTCCAGGCACAGAAAAACAAGGATTTCTTGTCCCACCAGAAATTCTGGCTGCTTTAGGGGGCCTATTCTGGGGAGGCTTTTCTGTAGAAAAAGAGTGTAATGAAGCTGCATCATTATGCTCCTTGTGTGCCAGCCAGCCCCAGCATCTTGAAGGTCTGCATGCATCTAACCTGAAGGGAAAGAACTTTTGGAGGTCATTGCCACCTTTTCCTGATGGTGTGCCAGTTTAAATTGTGTCATCTACTGAGATGTCTGACCACATCCTAACTTTAGGCAGTCATCCTCCTTCAAACTAGGCTGAAGCTGTTAAGAAATGACCCTTTCCAGCTGTCCTGCTCCTCTGCTTAGAGGCTCTGTAGCTGAAAGAGTTTTCAGAAACGTAAACAAGATAAAAATACTATTAGGAGAGTTGTAGGTGTGGACTCGACTTTGGTAACACTACTGTTGTCCTTATTCCTTTGTGCAAGATCTATTACATTTAGATACTAAATATAATACTGCACGCAAATGAAGAACCAACTGATAAGGCATAACTCAGAGTAAGGAAACAGGCCATATTTTTATCTCCATTCTTATTTTAAAAAGAAACAAAACTCTCTGCTTCTGTGCTGTGTCAAGTCTGTTGAAATTCTAGAATAAGAGGCAGCAGCCTTTGGCTTCCAGAACTTGGGGGAGGACAAACTTGTAGACTCCCAGCAAAAGGAGTACCACTCAATTTCTAAGACATGGGAGAAAGTGTAAAAATTGGTGAGTGCTGCTGATGCACGTGCACAGCAAAAGGACACTGCAGCAGTTAGAGACATGTGGCTTGAGTGAGGGGTACAACAGTGCTGAACACCCAGTGTGGTAACAGACAACTTTAACTCTCTTCTGGTGGCAGAGGCAGTGAATTTTTGCCATAAACTTGAAGAGGTTAGGGAGGGATGAAATTGCTATTGAAGAAGCACCTCCTGGGACCATTGCATTGACTAACGTCCCTGCTAACTGTAGGCATCCCAGTTTTACAGCTCTGCTAGAAATTCCTGACAGAAATCAGCAAAACCGTTAGCAGCATCTCCTCTATGTTTCTCATGTGTGTCCTTGAATAGTGCCAGGAAGGAGTAAGGACTTGGCTGTTGGATTCGTCTGCAGCTGTGAGCGGATGCTGCGGGCTTAAATAGGAGCTCCCAGGCGTGACTTCTCATGCATTACCCTCTTCTGGGCAGCAACTCCTCTGCTGCACTCACAGACAGAAAGAATAAAGTAACATATTTCAAACCGTGTGCTTCAGCTGAAAATAGCAGGCAATACCAGAAAACATTTCAGTTTTCTTCACACTGTTTTCACAGCTGGCATGCTCTTAGTGTGAGAGATTTTCACTTTTAGAGGACTCTGCCATTAGCTCCTTTTATACGAAAAAGGTACATTGAATGAAACAAGAACACAAAGGGATTATCCAGAAGGTTTTTCCAGGTGACTGATACATCTAGAAAAGTACACAATTGCTTTTTAGCTGCTTGAAAAACATGTATTTTACTAGAATAATTAAATAATAAAATCTGTATCTTGTTTGTTGTTACAGCCTGTTCTTCCAAAACTCTTCCCCTAAACTCCTTTCACAGCACAGAGGTCAGTTATATATGCCTGGCTTTCTAAAAGTCACTGTCTCCCTTCTTGCCATTTCACTGTAATAAACATTATTGTGGGACATAGAGCAACTACCATGCTCCCAGAAAATTATGCTGCTCTTTACATTTCCTCTCTTTAGATGGGATGTACCAAATTGCATCCATGTCTGCCATATAGCCAGGGTTCTACTTAAATGTATGTACAAATATATGTGTGTCTCTGATAGGTGGAGATAACACCCAACATCAAACTCCTTGAACCTAATGTTGTCAGAGGATGCTTCCTGAGAAGGAAAGCCTGACTTTGCTATTTTCTTGAAACAGAGGTTTCTAGAAAATAATTGTTCTGCCTGACCTACATTTATTTTTCTTAGGAGGAGGGACGGTCTGGGATTTAAGGAAGGGATGGGGATACAAGCCTCCCTGTTCTGTGTCTCAACTCACCACAGCCTTCCTGGGTGACCCCAGGCAACCCATCAAACAGGATGAATAATACTCATCATCAGGCAGGAACACTTCATTAATAATTGTAATAAAGAGTTTTGGGACCTTGTAATAAAAATGCCACAAGTAGAAGTGAAAAAAAAACGAAGCAAAAAATCCCAAAGCAAACCCAAAACTGTCTTTATCATGGAAGAGTAAGTTGCCTGGGGAAAAAAAAAAAAAAAGTGATTAAATTGAATAATTGATACAGACACTGGATGATCTTACAAATCCTTCCTTGTCTGCTGTTATGCTGTAAATTTATCTCAGCTGTGAACAACAGGCGGCAAAAAAAGACTCTTGGAAAGAACTGCTCATGGGGAAAATACATTTTGTAGGGCACACAGGCATTATGATGGCTAGCAGGGTTACTTTTAGTCGTTACTTTTTCTAGTGCTAAAAGCATTCAAACCTTTGTGAAAGTCGAACATGTGCTAATGATGTACGGGCAATTTTTATGTTCTGTTTTTATTCATGAGGCTACGTGAAGTTTCCCTGTATTTTAGACTTCAGGGGAGTTTTTTGTTACTTTTAGTAATTTTTCTGCATTAGTTTTCGTGTTTCTCTCACAGGAGGAACTTTGTTTCTTTTTTTTTTGCCACATTTAAATACCATCCCTAAAATTATGTCATTACATGACAAAACATGTTAATTAAATCTCTCTTGTACTGTCCCTTGACCAAAGACATGCCCGTGGCTGCCCGGCACACGTGTGAATGACAAGCACAGCCCCGGGAGCCACGGCGGGAGAGGGGGAATTCCACGCTGCCTCCTCGAGCATCCACGCTGGCCCTCCTGGGCTTACGCTGCTGCTGCTGCTTCCTGCTCTCTCCTTCTGCCTGGTCTTCTGGCACACGGCCACAAAGCCGACGCGTCCAGGGAACGCGGGCGGCTGGCGAGCTTTCCAAGGGCTGGGGCGGGAGGGGAAAGGGCTTTTCTTCAACCACGTCTCTGCACGGGCTGAAAAGGAGCTCCACTTGGTAGGGGAAGGGGCTGCTTAACCCGTCTGAAGTATCGCAGCGCTCCAGAAGGAGGAAAGCCCAGCCCAGCCCAGCTCTCACAGCGCATCCCCGCGCTGCCAGAGGGGTCGGAGCACCGGAGCGCAGGGTGGCGGCGGGGCAGGCGGGCAGGAAGGATGGAAGGCAGGCAGGCAGGCTGGAATGCAGGCAGGAAGGATGGAAGCCGGGCAGGTGGTGGGGCAGGCAGGCAGGCTGGAAGGCAGGCAGGATGGCAGAATATAAGGCAGGCAGGCAGGCTGGAAGGCAGGCAGCAGCCGCCCCCGGGCAGCAGCCGGCGCTGGGGCGTGGCGGGACCGTGACTCAGCCCCGGGAATGTCCTGGCACGGGCGGACGGCGAGTGATGCCCTGGAAGGGACACGGCCCAAGTCCGACCCTGCCGCGGGGAGCAGCGCCCGGCACCACGGCCCCGGCCAGGACAGTGGGAAGATGAATGATAGCTCGGAGCCCCAGAGGGATTTGGGGACTATACAGGGGGATGAGGCTGCTTGAGCCAGCAGAAGTGACCCGTGGAGGAGAGACAATGGAGCCTGGAGCTTCCCTTAGTGGAAATCTGCCCCCTGGTCGGACAGCAGCGCTTGCCGCAGAGCCGTGCCCGACCCCAGCACACGCCCCTTGCCCCTCGCGGCAGGCTTCGGGGATTTGTTCACAGGGAGGCACTGCACATCTCGCCAACTTGCAGCAAAATGGTGCCAGGACCCACCGCCTAAGAGTCAAATATATTTACAGTGTAATTTTTTTACGGGAATGTAGCTGCAGTGTAAGGAAAGACACAAAACCTCAGTGTTTGCCTTTCACTGAGGTTTTCTCTAATACTTGTCTTGCATTACAAGAAGTTAGATTTTATCTGGCATTCTTTTCACTTCCACTGAAAATACAGAATTGTTGGAGAGAAACTGAACATTTTCCAGGTGTACACAGGAGAACAAAGGGGAAGTTTCCTCTGGATTTCTCTCTCTTGACAGGTTGTTTGAACTGAATAGTATTAAGATCTTCTTTTATTTCATTGTATACCAATGCAAGTTTCTCTGCTTTCCCTTTGTGGTTCCCTTCCTGTAGATAATTTGGCTACACCATAAAAGCTCAAGGTCTCTACCAACCAACAGTCTGCTAGACATACAGCTCCACTTTCTTCTATCTCAAATGAATTATTTCATAAAACTTAATTACTTAATTAAAGATTTTAATTACTTTTGTGACCTCTGTTGTGTCAGATTTAACTCAGATAAACTAACAAGTTAAAAAGTCACAGAGACAAGGACTACCCAAGTGAGAGAGGGGATGCCCAAGGAGGCCAATCAGATGCCTTGCTTCCATGGAAAATGAGTCTGAAATGCTGAGTTCAGTGAGCCTGACAGAGAAACAAAGAGGATGCACAACATTCTAAAGGAAAGGACTGTGATATCAGAGAGCTTCAATGTGTAAGACAACTCAGTCTATTATAATAATTTCTCACTAATGAGCATCCAGTAGCTGAATCCAAACAAACAGTGCCTTTTGTTTCATGGTGAGTCATTTCTTCCATCCACAAAGGGTGAGGGGAGGCTTGGAGGGCTTCCTTAGAGGCATGTGTTCCACAGAGGGTATCATTCACAAAGCTTTTAGTGCTGCTCTGCTGCTGGGCTCTCTGAATCACTGGGCTATTTTGGTGGTGCCTGGTTGGGATGTGTGTCTTGTGGCACAAGGGTAGTGAAATTCGATGCTTCCTGAGTGCTGCAAGATGACAAAGTGGGGAACCAGCTTTGTCTGAATCTACTCCAGCAATAAGATTTGCTTGGTCATTATTGCTTTTGTCTGGAGAGTGGCCATTTCTTTTGCCTCCGAAGTCACCACTGGGCTCCATCACAAATTCCTTCTCTGATTGCTGCAGTCACCAGGAGTTCAAAATTAATTTCCTTGAAAAGAAAAAGCCCCTTTCTGTTTACCTATGACCTGTTTTTCACCCCTGAGAAATGCTGATTCTGATAAAGTTGTTTCTTTCTCAGAGATTTCTATAAAGTCATAAAATACTCCTTCTTCAGCCTGTGCTGCTTCTGTACTCTGATGAGTGCTTAAGCACCAGTCCGTGATGTGCAGTAGCAGCAGCCATTAGTGCCTGGGTGCCTCAGGTACACCTTGTGAGGTGAAGAGACTAGCAAGCACTTCTGATTCATGTGTTGTCATGGTGTTAAAGACAGAGGGTGAGTCATGCACAGTTTCGCATTTGTCATCACTGGAGCCTCTACCAGGCCATACAGGTAACTCCCCACCTTTGTTTTATGAGCCTGAGATGTGCAGTGCAGAGGCCCCACATGTATGGGTGGCTGAGGGTGCACTGCAAGGGCACGAGATTAGGGCACTGACACACAGCAGTTTTATGGTCTTGTTGTTGTTGTTGGCTGGACTTCGCGAAGGAAGATCTTGGGATAAGCCTGCGCAATGGATTTTTTAGGTGAGGCACAGTGTGCGCAGAACTGGCCCCACTCCCTTTATTCCTGAGGTTCATCTTGCCATGGCCAAGCACACTCGGACGGCGACAGCGAGTTCCTCGGGATTCGAACCGGTGTCCTCAGAGGAGGAGCCGGCTCCACAGGCGGGGGCCTACGCCACTCGGCCAACGCCCGCCGCCTCTCAAGTGTAACATCTCAAATTAACATTAAGGAAAAAAACCCCAACAAACAGAAAAGCAATAATGTCAGGCTGTTGAGCAATCCTGGGAGCCCATGTAGGTCAGAGCACCAGGGGAAGACCTCACCTTATCCTCTCTGCCACCGAATGACACAAATGTGGCACTGCAGCCACACCTGCAACACAAGCTGGGGCAGGTGGTCTTGTGCACACATTAGAAGTTTGCTGAGCCCATGGCAGTGACTGTGGTCACTGGCACTGGAGCAGGTACCGCACACATGCACAACTACAACTTCTTGCCAAGATGAAGTAACTCCATGCTGTTATTTGCCTCCCGACATTGTGTATGGCTGCAAGGACCTCTCTCTGGGATACTGAAAAGGACATGTGCCACACACAGCCTGCCATGACAAGCTGCAGGGCCATGCAGGCTATTTTAGCATACACATTAAGCCATCCTGATGATGAGGATATGAAACAACTTAAAAGCACCTCAGCCCATGAGATTGCACAAGAGCAGCAAGCGACCAGGAATGAGTCTGTCAAGACATTTCCATGGAATTTACGTTGGTTTATGCCAATCATCAAACTGTGGCTTGGCAATTACCCAGTTTATCCTGTAACAATTTTCAACTCTCCTAACCAGTCACTTGTTTGATAAAGCAGCATATATTGTCTTTGAATTGGATAATGGCTGCACTTTAAATGCAAGTATACAATGAAGGTACTCCTTGCTAAGTTCCACATTACTGTCACTTGAATAGGTAGTATGAGGCAGTGAGTGGACATCAGCCACAAGAATCTAACAGGCTGACCATTTTCAGCTCAGCAGCAGCAGGGAGTCCTAAATGTGTGGCTGTGAGGGGTAAATACAGCTCCAGCTTAGTGATTTCAAGGTTGATGGGCCAAATTTGGAATGTTGATAAATGCAAGTCTGTCTTGAGCTCTGCATTCATAGAGGGCAGGATGTACCTCTGAAACGTTACTAGAAACAGTGGCTTATCTGGTCAATAAGGTATGGTAGTGGTGGAAGGGGGGAAAGTCAAACATCCCTCACACAATGCAGTATGAATATATATATAGATACATGCATGCTGACAAACACCAGCTTGCTGGTTTCCACCACAGTATTTAGTAGCAATTCAAGTGCTTTGGGGAGAGACAGCTGACTGGCAAAAACACAGGAACAGCTGTTAGAGGCCCTGCATGTTTAGCAACTCCTGGTTTTCAGACACACCACTTCAGGCAGCAGAGAACTGCACAGGCCTGACAATCCCCTTGTCCACTTGGATGGGGTAGAGCTAAAATGCTCAGCCTGTCCTGTGCCTGAGGTACCCCGCCCGGCTCAGCAAGGATAAGGAAAACACTGTCGGCAGCGTTGTCCTTGTTTTCCTGTAAGTCGTCTCCCCATCTTTCAACACTGCACCTCCAGCCCTGCGTGCCTGTCCCGGCCCGCTGTGGGAGCAGCCCTTCGCAGACGGCAGACCGCCGGTCTGCACCCCGGCCCGCCTGCGGCA